>JAIXMQ010000003.1:0-475000 GCA_025716855.1 Pilaira anomala
TCAATATTTTAATTCAAAATAAAATCAAGTTTTGCTTTCTGACTATTTTTTCTTTTAAGTTGCGGTGCTGGTTGTTGTTGAGAAGGAGTAGGTGGGGGAGGATGAGCAACCTGTTGCTCATTACGACGATAGTGTTGAGGCTGAGGGTAAGGTTGAAAGTATTCTTGGTAAGGAGGATGGTATGAGCTACTACTACTACTACTACTACTACTGTTATTGTATGGAAATGATTGTTGACCATGGTTGATTTTCCATGCTTGTGCAGAAGGTTGGCTGTGACTTTCGCTACGAATAATCATGACATGATTGTTATTACTGTTTGAAGTCGAATTTTGTCTACCTTCTGCATGAAAATTAATAAATTGTACAGGAGGCGGCTGCGGTTGTAATTGTTGTAATTGTGGATGTGGTTGAGGCTGCTGCGGTTGCAGTCCGTGTTGTGAAATTTGTTGTGGATGTAGCTGCTGTTGATGCAACTGCGGCTGATGTGCAACCTGCTGTTGATGTAACGGCTGTTGCTGCTTTTGAAGCGGCAGTTGATGATGATGCTGTTGTTGTTGTTGTTGTTGTTGTTGTTGTTGCTGTTGTTGTTGTTGTTGTTGTTGTTGTTGTTGTTGTTGTTGTTGTTGTTGTTGTTGTTGTTGTTGTTGTTGTTGTTGTTGTTGTTTTTGTTGTTGTTGTTGTTGGTGTCGTAGACTTTTTTGTTGATGTTGCTGTTGTTGATTTAACTGCTGCTGATTCAATTGTTGCTGACTTAATTGCTGTTGATTTAATTGCTGTTGATTCAATTGCTGTTGATTTAATTGTTGTGGGTGAGGTTGATAAAGATGTTGTTGTGGTTGTTGTTGCTGAGGAAGGCGATGTGATTGTGGTGGTATTCCCTCCTTTTGTAAAATAGTTGAAAAATTATACGCTCGAGTATTGGCTGGTTCAATCGAAGTAGTTAACAAATTATGAATACTAGAGGAAGAAGACTGTTTCAATTTTTTGGAGTTATTTTCTTTTGGTAACTGTGGTATAGATTTTGCTCGACGGTTTTGACGATTTGGGTTATCTATTAATGGTGGCGGTAATAGTGGTGTAGGTGATGTCGGTAAAGGTTGTGTTGACTCCTTTTCCTCCTTCGGTTCATGAATAACACTAGGTGCAGAAGCGGTTCTCTTTTGTGTTATACGTTGTTTCTTTTCATTGGATGATGGAGGGTCTGGGTCATTATAATACTTTTTTACATCATTTATATCGATTGAGGAGATTTTTCGTCTCCGAATAGGTGGCGGTGGAAGAGGAGGAGGAGATTCTACTTTTGTCGATTCTTTTTGAATGTTATTATGGTAACCACTATTATCGTCTTCTTTATTATTATTCACAGGTATTGTTGTTGTAGTAGTTGTTGTGGTGGGAGGATTTTTCGTAATAGAATTTGCAGCATGAAGTATTGTAGAAGCTGCAGAAGGAATTGAAGTAGGAACTGCAATGGGAATTGTAGTGGGAATTGTAGTGGGAACTTTCTCTGCTGGAGTCGTAGGCGTAGTAGTAGCTGATGTTGTAATTGTTGTTGTAGTAGCTGTTGTAGTAGCTGTTGTAGTAGCTGTTGTAGTAGGGACTATTGTAGTTATTGTAGTTGTTTCTTCTTGTACTGATTGCAATCTTTTTTTTTCTGCTTCATCTACTTCTTCCTTTGAAGATGTTGCAATAGACGAAGCAGACGATTTTCTTTTCGTTAAAAAAGAATCATCAGAGATTGAATTATTTCTACTTTGATCTTCTCGAAAATAACCTATACCAGATGAAGAAGAAGGGGACTGTAATACAGTATTTGCAGAGGTAGGTGTATTTAAAGCGGATGAAGTAGGTGTTATTTGAGTTGAGAGAAATAAATTGTGTTTTGGAGTATGTAATGGCGGCATAGGTAGACCCTTTTCCCTAGCTTTCCATGCAGCACGTACCCTATCCATATATAATAATAGCTGTTCCTTCGTAACCCCATCTTGAATACTATGTAATATTCTTTTAACTACCGTTTCATCATTTGCCGTACTTTTATCATCTCTAAATCGTACAAATCTCCAGCCACCTTTTCTTACAGTGGGTGCGTATCCTTGCTCGACAATTGTTACTTCACAGTCTGGGTCGTATCTAGTATATAATTGTTAAAATCCTACTACTAATCTCATATTGGCTTATAGTTCTTTTGTTTTACCTACCTAAATTCAGCTATACGACCATCAGGCAATTGACTTTTCCATCTAAAAACGACAAGAAATTAGATTACATGAAAAAAAAAGAAAACAATGAAAAAAATTTACTCTGTAGCCAGTGCAGGTTCAGGTTGAAAATGATCATAAAATTTATATGTAACACCGTTTGATAATACCTCGATAGAATAAATTGGTTTATGTTCTTTACTCCATCTTGCAGCTATTCTAAAATCAACAGTGTATAACTCTGGTGGTTTCCATTTCAGTCTAAAAAAAAACAACAATTAATCAATCATGTGTTCCATATACTTCAAATTCTACTTACAATTTTTCACAAGAACCTGAAGTATATGGATACTTGACAGGAGTCCATATAATACCATCGCTTTTGTGTTTTAATTTTGGTATTTGTTCAAACACTAAACGTAATCCATACGATCTTTCCATTTTTTTTAATTCGATTCTATTATATAAAATATCAATTTGTTGAAATATTATAAAGGATAGTTATTATATATTTACGTAAATGGAGGAAGTGCAGACGGATCAGTTAGTGTCCTCATTCTAGCATTAAACGGTTGAATGACATCTTGTTGTAACATCTATATGAAAACATATTTCAGTTTATTAATATTTAAGTTTATATTTATATGCACATAACTTACACCAAGTCGAGTACTAAAAGAGCGTTGTATGATAGTGGAACCATTTACGACCATTAAGTCAAATATAAGATATCTCCACGTTTTCTATTAAGTAGTATTAATACAACATAATACACTCCTAATATACATATATATATATATGATATAAAAAAAAACTTGCTTTATGTTGATCAATATCCAGTACCAATTCACCGTCCATTAAAGTATCTTTCAAGAATTCGTTTTCTCTACCTCTAACAGGGAAAAATAAATTGGGTACATAATACCAATACTTATTTCTGTCATACTAGAATTAATCATAAATAAGGTCATTCAACATATTAAATCTACACACTCACTAAGAAAGATGCGGGCCCTTTGGGTGAATGAAGGAAGAACAATAAATATCGTACACCATCGGATTTTTCACATACAAAATAGTCTTCCCGTTGTATATCTTCAAGATGTTTTGATTCGAAGCTGACAGGTTGTGATCCGGGGAAACTAGGAAAATTTTAAGTATTGTATATTTTTATTTATATATGTATACTTTTCGTTAACATTTCTTTACCAATCTGCTTGACAATGTAATAGCTCTTGTAGTCTGCTTTGTAAGGTTTTGCTGTAAGCTGGATCTACGCGTTTACCGATAGAGTCTGGTAATAATAATGATTCTGTATTCGACATTTCGAAAAAAAGAAAAGAATGTGAAAAACGAAAAACGGCCCAAAGAAGTTTTGATGTTTTAATCTGATTTGAAAACAAATAAATATACAGATTACTTTTTTTTCTGACTGTTTCTTGAAACTTTTCTTATTCTTTTTCGTTCTTTTGAATATATATTAATTTATATCGATATATAAAAAAAATAGGAATTTATATATATGAAAACGATGGAATAATAATAATATATATATTTGTTAAAAAGAGGTAGAAATATATGTATGTATAGGTGGGTGTGTAGCGTTAATGTAGTGCAGTGTGAGAGAAAGAAGGAAAGAAAGAGGGAAAAAACACACATGTACACCCCTCATTTTTTTTCGTCACGTCACAGATGGTAAAAAGTAAAGATCTACTCCAAAAGTTAGCCGTCACTTTCTCCAAATTCATATCTTTACTTTCATGCTGACCTATTCAATATATTTCATTAAGAAGACAGACATATAAGCTCATTATTCTATTGTTTAATATTAAAGTAGGTAGCTTCTGTAAAAAATTGATTTGATATGATTAAATTGTCTGAAAATATGAAATATTGATAAATTTCGTTGTTTGCTGAAAGAGCGGCTTTTGACTTATAACTTGTTTTTTAAGAAAAGAGTAAACTAGTTTTTCGAGGTATCATGTGAATGCTAGAGCATTATATTTATTATGGATATTCTACTTAAAAATTTTTTCGTTATATATTTGTTTATAATGCTAAGCACAACTATATAACTGTAACACCAAGAAGTAACACCCTTTATTTTCTGCGCCGTCTAACCAATCTTTATTTTAAGTTTTTAAGGGCGTTTTGTGCTTTTTCTTGGTTGGTTTATTCTTTAAAAACAGAAATCCCACAAAAATGCATATAATAGTTGTATTCTGTAAGCACTTAGATCGTACTTTTTGACAGATCGTCAAACACTTCATTTTTCCCTTTTCCCTTTTCCCTTTTTTTTTTTTTTTTTTTTTTTTTTTTTTTTTGGCTGAAGCCCAGTCTGTTTTATATCTGGAGCTTATGCTAATATCGACAAGTATCATCTTTTTTACAATAAAGCTAGAGATTATTGATTAGTTATAAATGAAATTACATTCAATTCAAGGTGAGCCTGGTTGTTTTCCTCATAATAGATTTAGTTCCATTGTCTGCAGCTTCTTTTAAAGAAAATTGTTTTTTATCCGCTACCAAGTAATTGTTAACATCTGTTTGCCTCCTCGGTTTTAATGACTTTTTTGTTTGTTTGTTTGTTTGTTTGTTTGAACTTTTTCTTTTAATATTTGTGACCAAACGATTCTGTTGCCTCGATATTCGTGCTGTATTTAGAATATACTTAATAACTTAGTTTCGAGTGAAAAGAAATATGTACTTCTTTTTGTTATATAAAGCTGTCAGAACATATGACATGTATAATCAACATAGAAATAGTTTTAAACATACCTCCCCGAGGAATAGATATGTTTAATGCTAATTATTGCATAGAAACCATTAAAAAAACAAACGAAGCGTAAAATATGCGTATATAATCCTCTAGATTAGTTGTTATTTTATAATATTTATTTGAATAGTCTTATTTTCAAAGGAATTTTACATTCAATTATGGCATAAAAAACAGTAACTATTCTAATAGATCTTGTACCTTTAAATTTGTTTAATAACCTATCAGATTATAAAATCTCATTTGTATGCTCATAAATACTTGTTTTAAAAGAGATATCCATAATTGAATTCAAAAACGACCTCCTTTTCAGTTTTACATGATTTTTGAATATGGAATATCTTTATAATTAGCTTTTGATTATATAGTAACATCACTAAATGAGAAAAAAGAAGCCAATCAAAAGAACAGGGAAATAAAAGCTATAATATATGGCTTCGTAAAGCCTTTCTTTTTAGCTACCTTCCAGTAAATAAAAACAGAGAATAGGTTACATATTGTCATGGACTTTCACTATGGATCTCGTTGTATTTTAAATTGATTTTATCGGTTGAAATAACGGATCCTTGTTATTGTCGGAATAGCCCCTCAACACTCCAATAAACATACCAAAGCTCGCTCCGTTCTCCTTTGATTAAATTACTGTATTTTCTTACATAACATGTTTTAGACAAAATGCACCATCTCTGTAAGATTTATAATGTGTTCCAATTTTTCTATTTATTTCTCCCTCTGGAATATGTACAACAGGTATCTCCGAAATTATAAATCTTTTTGAATATTTTGTTTCAAAGCTCGTGGTGGCTCGTGGAGCACAATCTTGAATTTTTTACTTTTCCCCTGTTAATAATTTTTTTCGGGATATTTATTTTGTTTTTCGATTTGAGACACATGGTAAAAGCGTAACTTGTACATTTTTTCAAAGCGTAATACATAAGGTAACTATTATAAAATAAATTTCAAGACAAAATTATGCTTTTTTTTATAAAAAAAAAAGAACTTCTCAAATACTTGGTTAGACAGGATATAACATAGTTGTTAGTCTCTTTCCTCAGCCTCAGTATAAAGACTCCTCGATGTTTTTGGTTATTGTTAAAGACTATTTTTTAATAATTCTTAAATTACGAAACTGAAGCGCATGAAGATGTCAGTTAAAAAAAAAATCTCTTAAAAGCATCACTTTCTAACTTACCTGAATTGCATTACAAATGACTTTTTTTTTGAAATTCAGTGTTACACAAGGTTTTTAGATACATACATAAGAAAAGTTTAACACATTTAAGCTTTTTAAAAAAGAAACTTTTGGTTCATTTTATAATATCTCTTTATTTTCTTATAAAAAAATATCTCCTGTATGAAATACTAAAAAATACACGTATTTGTATAAATTATTAATTAGTTTTATCAACTTGTAAATAATGCATGAATTGTATGATATGAGCCACATATACGCACACCTAAACGGACATACAAGTATACCCTGGGATCAAGATAATAAGTGAAAAAAAAAAGCAGCCTATTTAAGGGGGAACAGATAATCTATCGCTACAATAAAGAAGTTTTACGCTTCAAAATTGTTCAAGATAATAATAATTATAAATCAGTTTTGCAAATGGTAGTGGTCCCTCGTTAAATTCATCATTTACAATGTCACCATAGAGGTATATCTATCGAGAAATCTTGATATGAGTGCTCTATCTAATTGCATTCGATTGTAGGTTTGATAATACTTCGAATGCATATATACATACATAAACACATATAACCACATATATATACATTTATACATATAATAGAAATAAAGGCATAAGACTGGTTTGCATAATAAGAGAATGAAGTAACTGAAGGAAAAAATGGGCGTAACGGATAAACTTAATTTACCGTTTTTAATAATGGAACCAACTGAGGATCATCGAAGGAGACCAAGCCTATGTGTGCTCATTTGATAACTGTTTTTGGACTCATTGGATATACTGACCGGCGCTCTAAAAAATATAGGACTATAGAAAGCATTTCCATTAAAATAAACATGAATGTAAAAGCCAGTAATTTAATATATTAGATGAGGAAGAGTCTGTAACTCCATGAAGTTGGCAACCAGGCTGTTCTTAATTCAACACATTGCCAGTGAGTTTCATAATAAATGGTTACGTCTCTTATGATGATTTTTTTATCATATGAAGTCCATATAACTACTTTTAATTTGTTTGAATGTCTCGGTTAAGACTTGCTGGTAGTGGGTCCCTTTTTTACGTGGATAAGCTACAGCATATCCTAGAGTACACAAATTATCTTTGATTGAAACTTCAACGATTATCAATTCCATTATTACTTTATGCTGTGAGATTCCCAAGTGCAACGATTATTAGCTTTCGAGGTGGCGCTGAGCGGAGGTTCGGAGATGTCAGCGTGATGTTTTCTATGCAGAATGGCTTCTGTACGATTCCAAGACGTATTTTTTCTTGTATGATGTGTAAGAAAACATCTAAATTTTAAAGCGAGCGCCTAAAGATAAATAGGTAAGCTATGAGTAGATTTACTTGTTTGTGTTTGCTATACAAGACTATACTTATATTTAGGACCATGAGAATTTATTTGCACCCCACATGAACCTAAGAAGTTTGTAATCCTTCTAACCAGTGCCAAGAGGGAAGAGATAATGCTCTCAATAAATTAAGTTGTCTTATGATTTGGTTACAGCTAATTGTAGGAGCTCTCAGTATCAGGCGGAAGATGGTGAGTGAGTAACTGACTATTTGTCGGAATGCTTCTTAATGTTCCAGTTCATACTCTTCTCGGAAAGAATTTAAAGGGAGGAGCGTCGTTTCCAAATAATTTATGAAATTGTCAAAGATACATTATTCTGTTGATTTTTCTTATATAAATTGATGGTAGTAGATTTAAAGCTTTGACTTGATACTTTCTTAAAAAGCAAAAAACAAAATATATGCGGTTTTATGGTTCATTTTTTGATGGCTTGATGACACATTACTAATTATTAGTCGATTATTGAGTGTCAACATGAATCGGAACTCTATCAGGAGTTCTTGGTACTGTTGATGTGTTGTATATGATTCAAACTTTTGATACTCAATAATTTCCAGGTAGAAAAAATGAGCTGGTAATATTTTTAAGAAATTTTTCTCCTTTTAACTTACATGAATTTTATAAGTTTTGATTTTTACCACCTTGGAAACAATCTTGGTCAGATCTTTTTCACATTGGAAGAAGTCGTACCTTTTTTTTTTTTGACTCTTTAAGTGACTGTGCAGATGATAAGTACCTAAAACGGAACTTAAATTTTGGATAAGAGGTATTTAAAGGGACAAGTTTTTTCTTTAAAAAAAGTGTTTTGCAGAAACAAAGAAGCATCTTAATTGAATAACATATGAGGAAAGAAACACCTTTCAACGAATACGAACTACTCGAACAAGTAGGCAATGGTTCATTTGGTTCAGTACATAAAGCTAAAAGCAAGAAAACAAATGAAATAGTAGAGTACTACAATAATAAACAATTTTATTTTTTTTAAATAAAGTATTCATTCAACTCATCTTTAGGTTGCGATTAAAGTAATGAAAAAGAAGTACAATAGTAGTTCACAAAAAGAGTACAAGACTTTAAAGCGTATGACTGTTCACCCAAATATTGTTCGATTACATGAAAGTTTTTTGGGACCGAGTAAAGAATTTTATTTTGTAATGGAATATATGAATGGTGGTAATTTATATCAGTTTATAAATGATCGTAAAGAATGTAATGAAATTATTAAAGCAGAAGATATCAAATCAATTTTATTTCAAATTTTATCAGCCTTAAATCACATACATCAAGTTGAATCAATATTTCATAGAGATATGAAGCCCGAAAATATATTAATTACAGATTCATTAATTGTTAAATTAGCTGATTTTGGATTAGCAACGGATATTAAAAAGTTAACAAGATCACCTTATACTGATTATGTTAGTACAAGATGGTATAGAGCACCGGAAGTATTATTAAAATCATCAAGTTACTCATTTCAAATTGATTTATGGGCTGTTGGTACTATATTTGCGGAACTGATTACTTTACACCCTTTATTTCCCGGTATATCTGAAATTGATCAAATATATCGAATTTGCAATGTATTAGGTACTCCTTCTTCCTCTTCTTCTGCTTCAACGAGAACTAGTTTACAACCTAATTTTATTAATCCAACTCATCATGTTGGTATTGGTGGTGAATGGAAAGAAGGTATTAAACTAGCTCATAAAATAGGCTTTCAATTCCCAAAGGTAACCATAGTGATTAAAATAAACTCATATCATATTTTTGCTCGACACTCATTTTTTTTTAACTCAAGACGATACCAAAAATAGATTCATTAGCTACAGTTTTATTGCCGCATACTATATCCAATGAAGGCATTGATTTATTATCAAAGTTATTACAACTAGACCCTTCTAAAAGAATCAACTCTACCAAAGCATTATCACATCCCTACTTCATTTCATACCAATCATCACATCAGCATAATACTCCTTCAATATCAAGAACAACTAGTTTTCCCAATATCGTATATCAATATGAAGATAGTAAACTTAGACGATCCATTTCCGATATATCTATACCCCCCATTAAAAAAACAAGTTTATGGGCTCATATCAATACCTTATTTTGGACTGAAAAAAAGAAAGACTTTACAATAAAATAAACAATATATCCATTTATACATAAAAAAAAAGAAAAATCAAAATTATCCTATTTAAATATCACAAAAAAAAAAAAGAGGGATATATCTAGATATAGTTGTATAAAGAGAAATTTTGGTTCATACTATCATTAATTAGCTACAACTGATATTCCAAAGTTTGGATTTAAAACTATAAGCGCATCTTTCTTTAAAAATAAAAATAAAAAATAAAACTTGGACATAACATTTTATTACATACTAAAAATTACGCGACGAGAAAAACCTCTGATAGTTAAAAGTCCTTGATCTATTTTGATTTTGTCATACCATCTTCGTTGTCATTATAAAATATAATAATATATTTAACAAATTTAAGATGAAAAACTGAAATATCAAACTCGAAAAAAGAACCCTATCGCTATGAATAAGTCCTGTTTAACGTAATGATGCAGCTTTTCTTTTGAAAAAGACGCTTTAATCATACAGCCCTGAACTTTAAACTTTGAAAGTTCATACATAACCCAAATAAAGTAAAGTAACAAAGGATACTGTATGTACAGACAAAAAGATAAGTTGACATAAAACTAACCGATTCATATGTTGAAACCGGTGTAAAAAGATCTAACTACATACTCAGTCCATTATATCTTTTAAATAAATGCATAACTTGTAAACTATTCAACTTTTAATTGTAACCTGTTGCTTTTTTGTTTCGAGAAAGGTAGTGACTGCGATGGAAGTGAGTGCAGTCACGCCAGAAGCCTTCATTTTTAAAGAATTCTAAAAAAAAACATTTTTTTTATTACCTTTACTTTATACAAAAAATAAACTAATATGCCCAAGTCCAAGCGTAGTACCGTCGGTAAGATAGATAAATGAATAAAAATATAATACTCTGTTATTTATTCTATTATCATAGTTGCCTTAACTCAAACTGATAAGAAGGGTCGTGAAGGAAAGGAGAAGTTGATTGAAGACGTAAGAAAGAAAAAAAAGTTTTAGATCTTGTTTGACAGGTTCTGATCTGTACTTTTTATATATATTATTAGATTCACCAATGTGTTGACAACTACGATTACTTATACTTGTATTCTGTCAAGGATATGCGTAACACATACCTCAAGGAGATCCGTCATGACTTTAAGGATTCTCGTTTCTTTTTCGGTAAGAACAGAGTTATGGCCAAGGCTCTCGGTACAACAGTTGAAGAGGAATATAAGGAAGGATTATCAGCCATCGCCAAGGTAATATGGAATATGAAATGGGTATATTTTAATCATTTTGTCCTAAATGTTTTTATTATTATTATAGCAATTATCTAGCGAAGTTGGTTTACTTTTCACAAATAAGGCACCTGAGGAAGTCAAAAGTTATTTCCAAGAATTTGTTAAGCCCGGTTATGCTCGTTCCGGTGCTATTGCCACAGAAACTGTTTCTCTTCCTGAGGGGCCCGTTAAGCGTGGTAGTGAACCCGTTCCTCACAACATGGAACCTCTTTTAAGATCTCTTGGTATGCCAACTGCTTTAAAGAACGGTATTGTCACTTTGCTCGTACCTTATACTATCTGTATGACTGGTGAAACTCTTTCAACAAATCAAGCACATCTTTTGAAGCTCTTTTACCATCAACTCTCTGAATTCAGTGTTGATTTGCTCAGTTATTACCATAATGGTCAAGTTGAACAAATTGAGTAAATTTTGTCCTATTTTTTCTCTCTTTTTAGATTTTCATACTTTTTATTCTCCCAAAACGCAACTTCTTTTCTTTTTGTCACCCCAATTTCACAACCCTCATTTTTATAAATAAATTTTTTTGTATGTATAAACCAGTAAACTGTCAATGTATGTTATGCACAATATAAGCCACATTTAGAAAATGCGCCCTTCTCCCCCACTCCCTTTTTTTTTATTTTATTTTGTGCCTGTCTTGTCTTTCTCTCTCTCTCTCTCTCTCTCTCTCTCTCTCTCTCTCTCTCTCTCTCTCTCTCCCTCCCTCTTTCTCTCTTTAAAATGTCAACGCCGTATGGTAAAATACGTTTTTAAAAAATTAAATAAAGCAACGAATATTTCATAAACTAAAACGTATCCCGATCAGAACAAGAACGATTAAAAAATATTGAACTAAATAAACAATTGATTGAACAACTTGGTATTTCTTCATTAACAACCAGGTACGCTTAATTGAATTGTAAATGTTTTTTTTTATTGTTTATGCTAAGTTTAGAACAAGTGAGATACCAACTATTTCAACAACTGTCGTTGTAAAAAAAAAGAAATACACTGGTAAAAAATAAAAATAAAAAATTAAAAAATCAATAGGCGACATGAATTAAATCAATTGTGGTTTACATAGCCAAACCTAAAAAGGCACCCGTTGTACCTACACGAAGAAAATCTTCAAGACTGAGAGGAGAAAAACCATTGGCGATTGAAATAGATAAGGAGAATAATATTGAGCTATTAGGTGAAGAAGTAAAGGTAATATAGAGACAAAAGAGGAGTTTTTTTTAAATAAAAGGGATAAAGAGCATTACACAGTAGGCCATATACACACACAAAAAAAAGAGGGAGCGTTAACATAGGACAGGATGATCCTCGTTTACAAGAATTAATAGATGAAGGTAGATTATTGACAGCAGAAGAATATTTTAGTAAAGAAATAAAGGATAAAGCAATTATTGTTACTGGACATTTTAATGGCTGGGTGAATCCAGATGTAATGAAGAGACACGGGATTGAATCGTCTGCTACTGAAGCCTGGGAAAAGAATGGTGGTGGTACTTATTCATATTTGGATCCTACAGGAAGTGGAAATAAAAGAAAGAAAGGATCTATTTCGAATGCAAAGGTAAAACTCTTTTTCTTTTTTGTATTTATATACAATAGATGTATAAATAAACAAATTGCTTTTTTTAGATTGACGCCTTAAAAATGTTTAAGAAAAATCCAAACCAATACTTTTATAGACATAACGAACCTGGTGAAGAACAATGGGTTCATGACTGGTCTACAGAGGAAAAAGAATTGTTCTTAAGGGTATATATTTATATAAAATGTACTAAAATCGTGATCGAACTCCGTGGCTGATATTTTAATAGGTTGCAAAAGATCATGGCTGTGGTGATAAGGTAAGAAAAAGAAAGAAAAAAAAAGTGAGTGACTAATTTATAAAAATATTTATTACTTAGTGGGGCTTGTTTGCTAGTTATATACCTCACCGGTAAGTTTTACATAGATTCATCATAGTTGTATTATGAACTAAAGTTACATACATGTCTAGATTTGGATATCAATGCAGTAGTAAGTTTAGATAATAAACGCCCACCTTTTACTTCTATTTGCTTAAACTATCATTAGGTTTTTATAGACATGAAATTATTAAAAATGGACTTGTATTCGATCCCAACTTTGAGGTAAAGCAAAAAATAAAAACGAAATACATTGGTTGTTCATTATCTTTTTCTGTATAGTTTACTCCTTCAGGCGAGCCTGTATATGCTGGATCTCATCGTTCGCGTCGCTAAAATGTACAAAGGAGGCTCATACATTTCTTCATTTCCCTTTTCTCCTATATTTAGTCTGATGCACGGATGCCTTAACCCTGAATATATATAAAATAAACATTCATCCGATAAATTATAATAGTAATAGAACACAAGAGCTATCTTTTAGGAGATATTCGAAACAATAAGCTTTCGACTCCTTGCACGCATTGACACCATGTTCAAGATATATTTTGTTAATTTATTAAAAAAGGGGGGACTCACTACTGAACCGAGGAGATTCTCTCATTGCTTCTAATTTAATCTCGGAATGTTATGTAATGTCAATAAAGTTAAGCTGGTTACAAAACACCTTTTTTTTTTTTATGTATGTATACTCAAACTCAAACCTTTTTTATTTTATTTATTTTGCTAATAAGAAAAAAAAAGAGTCATCTCCTTTTTATCTTAACGTGGAGGAACAGACCTAAATGAGGGCTACTAGCTCAATGATTTAACATGCTAATCATTATCTTGGGCTGTAGTTGCTCTCCTAGAATATTCAACATAGAGCCAAAACCAGGTACACACATATATTTTACGATGCAAATACATAGCTGAGAAAAATGATCTGACATAACTCCCTTTTTTACGTTATGGGTTGACAGCTGCAGCTTGTATTTTAGGCTGATCTCAAACACTCAAGGAGGGGTAACAACAGTAATAGCTAAAGGGGAAAATAGTTATATGTTATATATAATGCGATGTTTTTTTTCTCCATTTTTTATTTTTTGTTTTGATATTGTGTTACCTTTCTTTTAAATTCTAGTTACCTGTCAGAAAAAAAATATAAAAAAATGGATATTCAAAGTTTATTATGCAATACAACTACAAAGTCAGCAACACATGATGCATGCCATCAACGACAATCTTCTTGGTCTTCTTATTCTTCTTCACCCGATAGTCCAATGAGTTTATCCAGCCACGTTTCAACATTCTATTCCGTTCCTTCTTCTCCAGAAATCGATTCAACATTACCAGTATCCTCTGTTCGAAGTAATCGTACCCCGAACCAAACTCGTACTCCTTGGACTGTAGAAGAAGATCGATTATTACAACAAGGTTATTCGCAAGGCTTGTCCTGGGCAATGATCTCCGCCGTTTATTTACCTCATCGATCAAGAGGTTGTTGTTGGGGAAGATTCAAGACGTTACAATCAAAAAATTTGGAACAAAAAGAATGGTCTGAAGAAGAAGATAGACTTTTAGTGCTTGCCATCAAAAAGAACTCTAAATTATTCAAACAAGCATGGAAGTCTGTTGCTCAAGATGTTGATAGTAGAAGCTGGAAAGAGTGTGAACAAAGATCTAATTTCAAGTCATCTATCAGTAAAAAGAAGTTTTAAATTTCGATTTTTTTTAAAAAAAAAAAGCTCCTGCTCTACCTTTCCTCCTTTTTGTTTTTCTGGGTGAAAAATATTATCCGTTCCTGATTTACACCCTTGATTCATACACACTTTATATGCCATTCGTTTTATACACTCTTTCACATACATACACACACACATATCGAAAACATCTCAATTCCTTCTTTTGTGTTCACTAACTTTTATATGCTTATGCTCTCAAACTTTTATATATACTACTACTACTACTACTACTACTACTACTACTACTACTACTACTACTACTACTACTACTACTACTACTACTACTACTACTACTACTACTACTACTACTACTACTACTAATACTACACTACTACTACTCTTTTATTGGGGCTTTCATATTTTGACATTACTTGTAATTATCAAAATAAAAAATAAATCAGTTACCCCTACTAAAAGTTCTCTTTTTTATTTATTTTTTTCCATTTTTCTTAATAAATTTATTTCTGACTTTCACTTTTTCCGTCATTTACCAAATATTTGGAATTCAACGCATGAGAACCTTTACTTCTAATCATTTTAACATATATAAAAATGCAGTTTAGGATAATCATAGAAGCATTTAGATTATGGTCTGCTCTTTTTACAAAAAGTAGCTCAACTATATGTTGTCATAAAAAAAAATTAATTATTTCAAAAAAAAAGTGGCGTTTGTTTATAAGGAAAAAAAAATCTCGTTTTTAAAATAAATATATACATTATAACGTATCATATTCTATTTTAAAAAATAAGGAATATAAGAAAAAAGTCCTTTTCAGAGTACGAGAAGTAAATTTTAAAAATGAATAATTTAATAAAATATTTATAATGAGCATCAATTTTTTCCTTAAAGGAGAGAGGGGATGAGTAAAAAAAAAAAAATTATATGAAGGAGTAAATGTAATAACTAAAGAATAAATAAAAAAAAATGAATTAGTGAGGATAATACTCTACCAAACTATAAGCTTTTAATAAAAACAAGTTGACTTATTTGTATACATTACTGTCATCATTATGTTGTATTCTACTATGATCTAAAATATATATTAATGCAACTCACTTTTTTTTTCTGGAAATGAAACTTTTATTTGTTATGCAGCATTTTGTTAAATCAGGCGTGTGGGGGGTCTTTTTTTTTATCGTATTTACTTATTCAATATCATCTCCTTGTTTTTTATGTATACTAAAAAGAAAAAGTACCGCCTTTATCAATAATTATAGACTTGAATGACGCATGCTTATCATTTCTGCTGTTATAAATTAGAATTCTCAAACTAAACTTCAACACGTTTAGTTAAAAAATGTGCTTTTTTTTTTTTTTTTTGGTGATCTGCATTATTAATAAAAACAACCAAATATCTCTTATTAGTCAACTTAATCAAGAAGCTTTTTCTATCATGGGACTTGAACTTTCTCCTTTATATATTATCACATTTCAATATATCCTTCTACAGCTTGACAAGAAAGCTTTTTTTATACAACTGTAGGCGCATTATTAACTTGCACGCGATCATAAGAGGGTGAATTGATCTCTCCTACATATAAACAATAATTGTCCCCTCGGGTCAGAGATTCAATCTGTTAGGATTTAAATAGAACGCTCTAAACTGATACAAAATTGTTTATATCTAAGTCAATCTCAATCGAAAAAGTTTTTGACAGGTAATAACATAGAAATAAAAAAATAGATTAGATCATTTCAAAAAATTTTGATTTGTAGAAACTTTTTTTCCTTGATGTAATTAAAAAAGCTTACATCATCTACTTGTACTTTATAAATTAATAAAAGATGCCTTCATAAAAGTAAGATATCAAACAAATCAAAAATATAAAAAGATTACTTTTTTTTTTTTTTTTTTTTTTTTTTTTTTTTTTTTTTTTTTTTTTTTTTTACTCTTTGCAATGAAAATATCATTATTATATAGAAGCTTCTGTCTTTTTGTCTCTTTTTATTACATAAGTGAGAGGAAGGAGACTGAGTTATGTTAGTATACTTCCCCCTCCTTTTAATGATAGACAGAATATAAAAAAAATGAAATCATAACTATCATAGATTTTTTTTTAATGCATGCACGCCATTGCTTTCATTGGAAATCAAAATAATTTCCAATTTAGGCTGTATACGTGGAAAAAAATGGATTACTTTAACGCAAGTCTGAACGCTTCTTTTTTTTCTTTTCTAAAATAAAAAAAAGGGAGAGGACTA
Organism: Pilaira anomala; assembly: GCA_025716855.1. NCBI lineage: Eukaryota > Fungi > Mucoromycota > Mucoromycetes > Mucorales > Mucoraceae > Pilaira > Pilaira anomala. The sequence goes on from JAIXMQ010000003.1 coordinate 16,774, forward strand.
AATAAGGAGGAGGGGAGGATATGTAGTTGTCTAAAAGTGCATTGTATATCCGTGAATATTTTTTAAATATCGACTTCAAATAAATTATTTACTACGCAAATAACAAAAGGCACAAATGTTATATCTGCGCATTTTTGACAGTTAGACTAAAAAGAGAAGGTAATACAAAACCTGTTTTTTTTACAATAAAAATACTTAGAAATTCTCTTTTTGTGATTAAAATATTTCATTTCGTCATCTTTTTTTCTTAATGAAGCTTTCTTTCTTAAAAAATACTTTTTAGTCTACACACTCAGATTTTTTTGAGCACTTTTTAAAGACCAAAAAAAAAAAAATAATAAAATAAAATTTGGACTTATACAGTCGTGATGGGTTCAATTGGTGGGGGTTTTTTTATATTGCAAATAGCAGTTTGGTAAAAACCAAATAGCAGATTTTCATGGCCAAATGGCGCCTGCTGTTTTATTTTGTCCAAGATTGGCCCAAGCCTTTAATTGCGCCCCTGAAAATAATTTTGTATTCAACGCTCTATAAAATGCTCTTCGTAAGTATTTAAATAAAGATTCATTTAGGGCGTTACAAAGCAGCATGTATAGCCCTCAAACAGAATAAAATAACAAGCGTCATTTGGCCATAAAAATCCGCTATTTGGTTTTTACCAAACTGCCAATTGGGATTTGAGAATCTGCCATTTGGAATAAAAAAAAAATCCGTCAACTGAACCCATCACGACTGTATAGACAGATACATTTTTATTGATTTTTTAAAAATATTTATTTTTTATTTATTTATTTATTTTTGCATAAAAAATTACTCTCCCTACAGCATGTACGCCCTCCCATATTCTACCAGTTCGTCTGCCAACACACCCGCGTATGTACCTCCATCAGCAAATATCGGTTGGCAAAAATACTTCCTCACATACTAGAATATACAGGCTCAGCACACAAAGTTACTTATGATCCAGAACAAATAATAAACCTTGATTTACTTCTATAAAAAAAATAATTGAAAGAGTTCTGATATGCGTTTCTATGTATTATAAAAATATACCTCACAAACTTGTAACTAAAGTAAAAAAATAAATCTAAAATAAAATTGTCACTAATCACAGAAGCACTTAAAAACGAATCTACTTACTCTAATGTAGAAATAAATGTTTTTTCTTGAGTGAATATGAGAGATTAACACAGGAAGTTTATTAAGCATCATTAAAAGTAAAATACTTCTGGTATATCAAGCTTAACCAGCATTTATTCTTATAGAGGCGCATAATGTTCCTAATAATTGACGCTTACAAAAAGATTAACATTTAAGTTACTTTTAACAATAGTCAAAATGGAAGGTCACTATCTAAATAAATTCAATTGCCAGGACAAATTCACTTTTTTTTTTAAAAAAAAAAAAGTAAAAAAGAAAGACAGAAAAAAGAAAAGAAAAATCATAAGTTGGTGGCACTTCAAAAAAAACACAATGATATTACTTTAAAAACATTTGATGTATACATACTACTGCTTTGAAATGAAGAATGTTAATGGTGCAAAGCAGATGTCTGTTTCTGCCTTTGAGCTCGTTCCAAAAGCTGAAATCAAATTACTTGAAAGTATATTAACGAGAATTTTATTTTAACTCATATTTATACAATGTTGCTTTGTGATACAAACCTTTAGGAAGTTAAAAAAATTGTTTGTTTTTCTGAGAAAAAAAAGGGGGGGGGGAAGACTTAAAATATGATGAGACTTCTTCTGATCTTTATTTATCAGTTAAAAAAAACAAGAGAGTGGACAAAGTAACTGCTGGAGCTAAACTACCTTTTATACCAAGATTTATTTATTTTATGAAAAGTAATCTCTTGCAAGAAACAGGTAAATATCACATTGATCTTTTTCTTGGGTGTATAGAAATAACATGTTGCTAAAATAATTTAATAGTTCCTTTGGAAAAGCCAAAGTATTATAACTGGATGCATATCTAATAATTCCATGATGTGATTTATGTATTATAGCTAATTAGATAATTACGGTAGCAGACAAACTTGCTGTATTGGGAATATAGAAGGCTGTCATAGCATGTGTTTATTTTATAAGGATAATACCTATGCTCATTTACAAAGATTTCCTAAATATATCAGATTTATTTTTAACTATAAGAACCTATATATTTTTTAATGAAGCAGATTTATCAATTTTTTTCTCATTACAATAATAATTTTTGTAAGGTAAGTATGTTAATAATAAACTTCGAGCTTATTGATCTTTTTTATTAATATGAAAAGAGGTTGTATTATACTAAAATAAAGAGTGGAAAAGATTCTGGGTCTTTGACAGTCTCTAGATTAGAAATAATATATATGCTACACATTGAGAGTTTTGTAATACCGGGATATTAGCCAAGCAAAAGATGGTGGAGCCACCCCATTAAATAGTATAATCAATGATAAAAGACATATTGGTGTACAGAATTTAAACGTTATAAATAACAACACCTTAATCTCATTATTTCAGTTTACTTGTTTTTTTTTCTATCTTGATACTACATATTATTTTTTATACCACTGTTATCGTCACTACAACTAAATAAAGATGCCTAGTCATAAAGAAAGACTTAATAACTTGGCCTACAACCGTGATAAAAAAAAATAGAGAAGGCCAACCGCTTAAGAGCTGATGATATTGCTGCCCTTACCCCTACAGAGGAGCAACCAGAAGAGCAACTAGAAGAAAGTGAACTTTACTTGCATTATTTTCGAAATTTGTTTTTCTAATAATTTAAACTGTCATTAGATCGTTGCAAGCGTTGCGGTCAGACTAGTCATAAGGACGGCAGAAGTCTCCTTTTCCGAATGAATAAGAGCTATGATCCTCAACGCGCAGGTAATTTTTTTTTAATATATACAAAATATAAACATCCAATATACTGAAACTATCTAATAAAAAGATGCGATTCTTGCAAGAAAGAGAAAAAGATAGATCAACTATTCTTCCAAGAGAAGAAAAATATATCTTTTTAATAAGAAGAATACCTGAACTTGTTGATGATTACTGTGTAGTTGCAATCAAGCCCCCAGTTGTTCGCTTCTTACTATATACAACATTGCTTGTCAGCAAACATATCTTTGCAACCCATAATATTTAACCAAGATTTTTTCTACACTTGTATACAAAAAAGGTAATTGGGAAAAAATATAACAAACACCAACCAGCGTCTTCCTCGAGCAGACATTAACGCAGTTTTTGAAGAATATGATCGTCAGTTTTTCGATAGTCGTGTCACAATGGAATCTGGTGTCATACTGTTTTCACGCCAATGCACTTGCCTCTCTCGCTAATATATCGGTTCTTCATGTTTCTGAAAATGACACGTAAATTTTTAAGAAATCTATTGAAAGAAGTTTTTATAAGTATAATGTGATGCAATGTAAATATAGATGTAGTTGCTAATAACTTTTCTTCTTGATGGATTTTATAGAATTTAACTGCACCGTATATCAATTCATTCAGTCATCTCGTCTTTAATAATTCAATTAATTTAAGGACTGGTTTAGCATGGCCTGAAACAGTAGAAAATTCAGCCAGGCAATTTAAATCTAGCAAACATTATTATCGCTGATTGTAGAATTACAAACATACCCATTGCTCTGACCTCAGTATCTGCAACACATGCATCAAATATTACAATATTTCGAGGCATACAATAACAAGTTGACATAATAACATACACTAGGAATATCTGACATTTAAACATCCAACTTACTCTTTTTTGTAACAAAAATCTTTAGATGTGTACAGTAAAACCGCATACGTTATTCTTGTTCATCTGGTTTCAATTTGTATTTGATTAAAATGATGAATAGGATAGATAACACCTCAAAGCATGATAATAAAATAAAAAAGCTTATATTTGGTCATCTTATTTTACTGTATAAAAGATGCAATATAAAAAAAAAAGGCGGGGGGGGGGACGGCGGCAATGATATAATATTTGACAGTTGAGTAGAATATTTCTCCCTTAAAAATAATATATCTTATCTATAATTTGGCGTATATATATATATATAATAGGATCGGGTAAACCTATTATAGACGATTTCGTATATATTTAAATCATCAGACTCTTTCTTTTTCCAGGTACCTGTTTTTTTAAAAAAAAATCATTTATACAGTTTACCAAAAGGAAAACTAAATACATCATTAACAATTTGCTAACGATCTAGGCTCAGCAAATGAAAAACTACGTAATAAATCAATCATTTTTTCAACTGGATAAAATAGATTTTCTTATTGATGTAGTACCAATTCGATCGAAATGGGAATACGAGTGATATATGGTTTCACCAGATATTTACATGTTAATGCTTCTGGTTTTACCCCAGACTACTATATTACACATATATATCCAAGGCTTTAAATCAATCATTTGAGAGAGAAATAAGTACATTTACGCAATATTTACTTTGTAATACTATAAGCACTAGAAAAGCGTCATTTTTATTTTATTTGTATTATCATCAGAATTAACTTTTTTATTTAAATTTCAAATGAAACTTACTTTTATATAAGGGATTTTTTTCAAATACAGATTTTTTTTGATATATGCTCTATTTGTCAGTTAAAAAAAAAACTTGTACAGCAGTCTGAATTAAATAATGGGAGTATATCACTATAATTTGTAAACCTCATTATAAACTTTTTACAATTATTTGGAACTGCATATTTACACACACATGTTTTCCGTGCTTCCGGAAAGAGAGATAGGTCAATTTTAAAGTCCTCTCTTTTTTAAGCGATCCTCATTTCACTCTTCTTTTCTTCTCTCATCATCAGCTGATGGAACGTCATCAGGTTCCAATAGCATTTTGTTTATGTTACTAATAAAGATTGTCATTTTTATTTTATTTTTTATTTTCAATTGGAAAGTGATTAATGGTATATATAAATTACTCTGTTAAAAAAGAGTAAAGGAAATATTTATAGATGTATATATATATATAGTTTGAAGGGATTACGAAAAAGGGTACAAAAAAGAGGAAATTCTATATATAAAGCAACAAAGTGATTGAGTGAGTGTGAGTGAGCAAAAAAAGAGAAAATCATAATAAATGGAAAAAAGAAAATATATCTACATACATGTTTTTTTTAGAAAAAAAAAAGAAAAGATAAGGGGGAGGGGGGGAGTGGTGAATCATAGTTTCTTATACACGCATATTATAATCAGTGATATTACATATAAAAAAAAAGAGAGAGAGATAAATGAGCGTGTTTTTGTTGTGATGTGTGTGTGTGTGTGTGTGTGGGAGAAGCATTTTTTTTAAGATGCGATATTATGTGTTGTACGTGTGATATGATAGGGAGGACAGATATTGGTTGCTTTATCTTCGCATGAACACGATGTTGAGAAAACGGATACATCCGATAGAGAAGAGGAAAAAGAAGAAGAAGAAGTAGATAAAGATTGCATTAGAAAAAAGGGTGGTCGATTATGATTATTCACGTTTGATAAGGAAGAAGATAGGTGTTTATCTATTGTTTTTTGTTGTTGTTGTTGTTGTTTTCTTGCATTGGTAGTAGAAGTAGAAGTACTGCTTGAATAGGATAAGGAAGGTCGTCGATGGTAAGACATTTGGTAAGTGAATAAAGGTTTACCAGATGATCTAACTGAAGGTGATTGCATTGTAGTATTGTTTGACAACTTGTAAGAAGCATAAGATTTTGATGCTTCATTTGATTGACATGAAATAGAGCAGAACGCCATATTCTTTATTATAATAAAAGTTAACTATTGTAAGCAGAAATATATATAAATAGATTGTCTTACATCGTCCGCAAGTCGTTTTTCACAGTACAAGCAAAGATTCAGTTCCATGTGAGTGACGAATTTGTTATAATATTCGAAATCGAAAGAGAGAGAGAGAGAGAGAGAGAGAGAGAGAGAGAGAGAGAGAGAGAGAGAGAGAGAGAGAAAGAAAAAAGTTAGAAGAAAGAAAGAGATAGAAACAGAAAAAAAGAGATGGAATGAGAAGATGTGTAGAGAGAAAGGGTGAGAATATAATATCCTAACTTTATTTGATATGATTATATTATGTGTGTGTGCGCGTGTGTACAACGAATGACCGGATTTCCCACTCTTTTTTCGGGACTTGGATTTAAAATACATACATCAAAACTTTAGTGTCCATGATTCCGGTACCTTTTTTTTTTTTTTTTATGTGTGTAAAGAGATAATCTATCCTTGAAACAATATTACTATTTATGTCAATTTTCTATGTTACCTCAAGTTGTAAAAACAACAACAAAAAAAGAGCGGGAAATTTTATTTTAACAATGAAATATTAAACAATGAATTCTTTACATTTAGAATATGATAATATGCAGGATAGAGTAAAAATACTAAACTAGTGTAAGTGTACATAGCAACAGTATAATTCTTTTGACAGGAATAAGTCTCTTTAACAATATTCTATAATCAAAGAAAGAGTTATCTGTTATTCAAATATGATAAACTCAGTAGATTAATTATGTAGAAAACTGCAAATCATGACATAAAAGGGAATAACGTACCATTTGGCAGAACTAATGAAATATCTAGAACAAGAATTAATATATCCGTCTATATAATCATCTTGGTCAGTTCCCCAATCGACACATTAGTAACATAAACCCCCTGATGAACGATTACACAGCGAGAATAAAAAATTTGACAGGCTCTATTTATAAATGTACCAACTAAATTTATTTACTCTTATAATCCAAGCTGAGCAGCAAATGAAAGCGCGACTTGAGCTGCCATTTTACGTCTTTCTTCATCTGATAAATTCTTACCATGTTCTGCAGTTATATAGTTAATATATGATCAGGCTTATTTTATATATAATACATATACCTCGCATCGATTGTATAGCTTCAAATGCTTTATCTAATCCATCCTCTTCATCTATTCCACCAAACAATTCATTTCTCATCTTATTTACTTCAGATTGTGATGGCATCTCTACATGTATATATATATATATAAATTCAATATAAATAAACATCCCTTTTTAACCTGTATATATATATATATATATATATATAGATACACTTACCAAATTCTTCATCTTCTTCATCTCCATCCAATTTCAATATATCTCGATGATGTTCAAGTTGTAACTCTTGAATTTCACGCATCAAATCCTCTTCTTCATTCATACCCGTACTTGTTTTCTTCTTAACCATACCATCCCAGAAATTCGTCTGAAGGATTTCTAACGTTAAATCCATTCCAACTTTATCCATTGGAGTCTCTGTCGTTTCATCCATATCCACATAATCAAACCCATGACTTAGGCACCAATCATTAATCTCTGCATCCTTTTCCATACTTAAAGGCTCTTTTGAACTATTACCTACACATAACTTGATACCTGGTTCAGATTGTTCTAAAAATGGTACCCATTGATGAATCATATCAAATGTACTAGGCTTCGATTTATCAAAAATGAAAACAAATCCATCAATTACTTGACTGACTTGTGAGTCTTGTTCACAGTAAGCTGTGATCGTTTCTTTACTATTGGAAGGATCGATTTCGTCAAGCCAAAAATCTACTTTGGCTGTATAATATTTTGTATCAAATTCATATGGAATACAGAGTCCTACAATGTCTCCTTTGGTTTCTTTTAAACGATCGTCTACAACCGTTTCACTAAACACTTTGTTGGAAACTTCGAAAAAGTCTTTTTTTTTTAAAAAAAAAAGAAGATGCTAAGTTAGTTGTGTCTTCACTTTATATTTGCTTTTTTTTTGTTTTACCTTTAACAAATTGCAAGGTATTTCCTTTAGGCTGACTTGTAACAAAGATCTTGTTTCGAAGCATGTTGACAAAAAACACACACACACAGTTTTATAAAGAAACGACGAGTTTATCCTCAACGCGCGTGAATCCAACACTTTTTTTTTTTAATGCCATATCAACCAATAAAATATCAAAAAAATTCAATTTTTTAAGGTTCCGTGGTGTAAAGCATTGAAACTTTTTTTCTTTTTAGGCTTTGCTTTACTTTAACATGAGTTCCAATAACCAAAACTTACCTTCAGAAACCTCTATAAAAGATAATACGACTGCTTCTTTAGCTAGTGCTTCAAACACAACAAAACAAGGCGCCACGTCTTCTCCAGGTAAAAAAAAAAAAAAAAAAAAAAAAAAAACGATACCTTTTTTTATATTACCTTCCGTCATACTCACTTTTAAAAGTTTCTGTAGATAATACAGTAGCTTCTGCTTTGACCGCGACAAATAGCATAGCAACGGCTACAGCAGCTGTGACAGCAGCTGCGGCAGCAAAAGTTGTTTTAGAAGAGAATGAAAACACGGAAACAGATGAGGATGTCATTAAAAACCAAAAGTTGGTTGAGGAGTTTCAGTATTTATTAGAAAAGAGTCAAAGTTTATTTAGTGGACTAAGGTAAAATACAGAGTCTGAACAAAATCATGATATTTATCTTTTTATTTGGTTTAGAGATTTACCTAATACTGGTAGTCATCGTCAATGGAGACCAGTAAGTTCATTTAATTGATATATCTTTTGACATTCTGTATTTACATATTTCTCTCTTTAATAGTATTTTGAAAAGACATTTGAAGTCTACACAAAGGTAACACCCCCCCCCCCCCAAAGCCATGCCTTTATGTACATACATTAATGCAAATAATATAGTTGTGGAAATTTCAACAAACGCATCGATCCATTTTAGAACATAAGAGTAATTATGGATTAAAGCGATGGGAAGTAGGAGAAATTGCGAGTAAGATTGGTCAACTTTATTATCATTACTAGTAAGTTAAATAAGAAATCACAAGATATGTTATTTATTTATGCTTTTTCAATATAGTTTAAGAACGAGTGAAACAAATTATTTATATGAAGCCTATGTATTTTATGAGGCAATTCATGATCGACAATATTTTAAAGACATTTTAGAAGTAAAAAAGTAAGTTATAGAAATTACATGATCTATATTCATTTTCTGACTACTATTACTACTTTATAGCTCAGCATTAATGATCAAAAAGATGCGATATTATGCACGTTTCATCATTGTATGTCTACTTTTAAATAAAGACGAAAACGTACGTCAACTGATCAGTGAACTGGAAGGCCTGATAGAAGAATACACAAAGAGTTTCAAACCTCCAGATGCAAAAGAATGGCAAATGGTATTAGAAGAAATCAATACTTTTACTGAAGCTGAAAAAAAATTAGTACCTATCAATCTAGATCGCACTCCTGATAAAATTGAACATCGATTATCTGCCCATATTCCAGAACGTAATAATACTCATAAGCTCAAGTTACAAGAAGCTATTTTAGTAGGTAACTATCAAAAGCAAATCAAGTTTTCTGAATTGACTTTGGATATGTACCGTATGTTACAATCGTTGGAACGTGAACCGTTTATTTTACATCCTTCAACCACAAAGAAACCAAATGAATCGAATACAGCAGCTTCAGCAGCTACTACTAGTACCACAGCACCCACTACATCAACAGCTTCAACAGCAGCAGCAACAGCAGAAAGTAGTTCGACAATTGCAACGAACAACACTACATCTACTATAAAAGAAGATCCTAATAAATCTACAAATACAACAACAGCAACAGCAACAACAACAACAGCAGCAGCAGCAGCAACAACAGCAGCAATCTCAGGAATCGATAAAGGATCCATTATAAAGAAATCAAATCCACACAAGTACTTGCTATATCGACCTTCACTCAGTCAATTGATGGTTTATATCTCTACCGCATTTAAAGATACAAGCGAAGGATCAGCTTTATTATTATACCTATCAGCTGACGGATGTGCTTACCCCGATCAAACTGTACCTGGATATGGAGGAGGTGTCGTGACCAACCAACGAAATAAATTAGCAAGTCATTCTGACCGTGCGACCAGTACAAATGCGGCTTCCATGTATCATAATAGTACAACCAATAACGCCTCCACACTTTCAGTGAATGCAGTGCCTACCACCACTGCCTCCACCACTGCAACTACAACCAATGCTAGTAATGCATCAAACACAACATTAGCTACTTTAAATCCTGTCACAACATCCACATCGACAGAAGCAAGCGTACCCTCAGTTCATTGTCTTCATCCAGCTGACTTGATCCCATTTACACGTAAGCCATTATTCTTGATTGTAGATAGTAATAATAGTACAGAATTTCGAAATATGCCAAATGTATTTGATCAGCCGGTCATGTGCTTGATGTCGCCTGTGGAGTACCCAAGTTCTGTGCAAGATAAAAGTGAAATTGGTAGTCTTTTTACTTTGTTTTTACATACACCCTTGTTGGGCTTTTGTTCTGTTTCGGATATAGGTAATTTAGATCAACAGAATTGGGATGCCTGTGTACAAAAGATTGGTATGATGGAAAAAGCAATCGGTGACCTTTTGATGACGGATGCAACAGTGGGTAAAGTATATTGCAATTGAATAATAATCCTTTTTTTTTTTTTTTTTTTTTTTTTAGAAACTAACTAATTTGTTATTTAGATAAAAATGTAAAACGATTCATGTCAGATGATTTCTTGTATTACTTTATTGTTCGTTTCGTACTTTGTGGGATATTCTTAAGGTATCATTCCTCATTTAAAGATGAAAAGGTAAATATATATATTTAGATTTAAATGTATCATTTGATAATATAAAAAGACTCATATATATATATATATAAGTCATTTCCTAGCTCATTTCCTGTATTACCTGAAAGCGTCTATGTATCAACAGAAATTGTTACCATGCTGGGTGATCTAACTAATATTGCAGACGTTGGTACCTATTTTAGTTTACCCTCTTATGCTACAGGTGTAACAGCCGTACCTCCTCCAGCAAGTGTGGCTGTACCCTCTACCAATAGTCCTGTCATTACAAGCCAGATCGCTACCTCTCCTACTTCTACAATGACAGTTCCTCCTAGTACAAACACTTCCACTACTACTACCAATACTACTACGAATCCCACTGCTGCTACTGCTACTAATCCTTCTACTACTACGACTACTGCAGAAACCGCATAATTTACTTCTGAGTATGTTTTTTTTTATGTTTGTTAATGAGAGTATTTCGATGTCATGTACGTTAAAAGATATATATAGTATAGACTATAATGATAATAATAATAATAATAATAAATTTTTTTGAGATAATATTATCTCTTTTGTCGTGATATTAGAAAAAGAACTGATATAATATAAAATTTTCTCGTGAAAAAAAGATAGAGAGAGTGAAAAAGAAAGATAGCATAAGAAAAAGTGTACGTAATGTTAGAAGAGATTGACTGTTTCAGTCTGTATTGCACTACTATACAGCATTTCTTTTTTATATGTACCTTTTTTTTTTTTTTTTTTTTTGGTTCTCGCTTTTTATTTTTGACCTTTTTATATGTATACCAAAATACTTGAACATTGTAACTTTAAATTTTATAACTGTGTACCTTTTTGCTGTTATATTGTTCCTGATTCAAAAAAAGAAAATAAGTTTTCTATCAGTGCGTGTGTGTATATAATGTAAACATTGCACGCCATCTAGAGATAGACCAATAAGAAAAGCTTGTACCACTAAGTTAAAAATCAAATTATCTGCATAAATTGCCTCATTGAAATAAATAAAACAATAGTTCTGTCTTATATAAAACATATGAAAGCGAGATGAAGATAATTATGTAACAAAAAGAAAGTTTTTTTTTTACAAAAAAAAAAAAAAAAAAAAAAAAAAAACTAACAAAAACAATCGATTAGGTGTACAAAGCTATAAGAAAAAAAAAAAAATAAGATATATCCCTCTCTATCTTATATTTTTAATGCATGTGGATGAATTTGTTCTAATTTGAAAAAAAAAATCATTCTTATCCAATTGAATTATATAAGAATCAATATTCCAAGTGTGCGTGCGTCTGTCAGAGTGAGCATAACAAGAAGAAGAAAGATATAGTAAAGAGACAGAGGTGTGTGATAAACAAATTAGAATCTAACTTGAATCAAATACATCTTTATCTTAAAACTCTCTCATTCATTCTCTCTATTTTCTCTTGCTATCTGAGAAATGGATCATTCATTCCCATGATACTAACTTCTCAGTCAGTTGAACAAGTCATTAAAACATAAAAAGTAGTTGATAAGCATTGTGTGTGTGTGGTGGTTGGTACATAAATAACAGATGCTCCAATCAAAAGGATTACTATTCCCAATTAGTACAAATGTCCCTCTATTTTTTTTTAAAGTTACACTGTAAACCCACACTTGTATCACGCGTAAAAGTATATGTCATGTGTCACCCCCCTTTTTTAGGTAGATAAGTTACGAAATAAATAAAATAAAAAAAACATAAAAACATTTCTTTTTTTTTTCTACTTTACTTTATTTAAAAAAAAAATGAAGTATTCTATTTCTACTGCGGTATTATTATTATTAGGAGCAAGTTCTTCTTTAGCAGGAGTAATTACCAACGGAGAATTAGCACGTAAACAATACCATCAAGGACTTTCTCGTAGTTTTGGACCCGAGTTACATCATCGTGAATATACTACACCTAGCTTTCAACAACGTCAAAAGGATTATAGTTCATTCACCTTAAGCTCAAAACCAGAAGATATTGCAGTTGCGTTCGCCGAATCGGAATTAACTGATAGTGAATTTATTGTTCAAAGTGCGTACAAGTCTGATTTGAATGGTGTCACACATGTTTATTTACGTCAAAAGGTCAATGGGTTAGAAGTTTTGAATGGTGATATCAATGTGAATGTCGATCGTTTTGGTAAAATTATTTCCTATGGTGACTCTTTTGCCAAGGGAGCTGTAAAGACTTATACACAAGATGCTACACTTCTCTCGGTAAGTTTTTTTTTTTTTTTTTTTTTTTTTTTAAAAAAAAAATGTAGTTATACATTAAAACTAAATGCATTTTTTTATAGCGAGTACATAAAGGCTTAAAGATGGTCTCAAATTCTTTTGCTCAAGTCGTATTCTCTCCTGAACGTCAAGTCTATGAACAAGAAGAGTCCGTAGTAGATGAAACTATTTACTCCATCAAGAACCAAGACCATGATATTATTGACCCTTCTGAAGCCGTATTATCTTTAATGGCATTTGTCAAGTCCTCACTTCCTGATCCAACTCTTATCAACTACTTAATCCCAGAGAACTTTATCATGACCACTCAATTACAACCCAAGGAAGATGAAGACCAAATCACATTTCAATTCGAAAATGTTCCGTTCGCTTTATCTCCTGTCGAGGTCCGTCAAGCCTATATTCAAACCGAGTCTGGTGAACTTCAATTGGTTTGGGACTTGACCTATGAGCTTCAAGATAATTGGTATAATGGACATGTAAACGCACATGATGGGTCCATTGTAGGTTTAGTTGATTGGGTCAATAGTGCTTCTACTTCCTATAACGTCATCCCATTTGGGAGCAATGACCCTAACGACTCGGATCGTAAGCTCTTAACAGACCCACATGATAAATGGGCTAGTCCAGATGGCTGGCATTCTCAAGGCCTCGTTTCAAAAGGAGCCAAGACTTTTAACGTAACAATTGGAAATAACGTGTATACCCATACAAACCCTGATGGTGGTAACGAATGGCAAAAGAACTATCGTCCCATTGGTGCTGAAGAAAATAATGGCGATATCAGCTTTAATTTTAAAGCTGATTTTGAAAAGGATGAACCCAAAGATTATGAAGATGCTGCTGTCACCAACTTGTTTTATTGGTGTAATACCGCTCATGATTTCTTCCATCGTTATGGTTTTGATGAGAAGGCTGGTAACTTCCAACAAGATAACCTTGGTCGTGGACGTGGAAAGGGTCAAGGTGAAGGTGATGCTGTCATTGCAAATGCTCAAGATGGTTCAGGTCGTAACAACGCTAACTTTGCTACTCCTCCCGATGGTAAACACGGAAAGATGCGTATGTACGTATGGGATCAAACCAAGCCTATGCGTGATGGAGATTTTGAAAGTGGTATTGTAATCCATGAATACACTCATGGTGTCTCAATTCGACTTACAGGTGGACCCATGAACTCCAACTGTCTTGGATGGGGTGAAGCCGGCGGTATGGGTGAAGGCTGGGGAGATTTTGTAGCAACCGCGATCCGTATGAAAGAAGATTATACACATAATGTAGAATTCGGTATGGGAGATTACTCTAACGGTGGAGACGGTATTCGTAAATACAAATACTCTACATCCAATACAACAAACCCAAGTACATACCGTATCATGGACAAATTTGATTATTGGGGAGTTCATGCTAAAGGAGAGGTTTGGGCTGAAATGTTGTATGAAGTATATTGGAGTTTAGTCGATCGCTTAGGATTCACCAGTGAATGGTTCCCACCTATTCCCCAAGACAGTTATAAGACAGCAATGGATGAAGAAGATTTAGATAAGGTTAGAACTCATATTACTTCGTATGGTAATACTTTGGCTATGCAACTTGTGATTGATGGCTTAAAGTTACAACCTTGTAATCCTAATTTTGTTACGGCTCGTGATGCAATTTTGCAAGCAGAGAAACAATTAACGGGTGGTAAATATCATTGTGATATCTATCGTGCATTTGCTAAGCGTGGTCTTGGACCTGGTGCAAAACTTGAAAAGAGAGGTTGGATAGAACAACGTGTTGAAAGTTATTCTGTTCCTTCTATCTGTGATGAAGCTTAAATTATTCTTTCCTAACTTCTCATCTTTTTGCATGTTTTTGTTTTTCTGTTTCATTATTTTAATATTGCAAAGTAAGGCTCTTTTTTTTTTCTTTTCTTTTTTGCTATCTTACATTATATATCTATTTTTCTTCTTTTCTCTTTTTTTTTTAATTACCCAATAAATGTGAATATAAAACCAAATAGAAGTGTACCTGAAAGGTTTTGAACTCGGAAGTATAAAAATGTAACATTGCTACACACACTCTTCTTAAACCGTTGATAGACCGCTTCATTCTCTTTCCGTTTCTTTTTGTTCTTTTAAAACAGTATGGCAGAAAAGACAGCTACAGAAGCATCCAACGACTTTTGGTTAGAGTTCAAAGCAGAACGTGAAGGTAATACGAAACTCTTTTTTCTCTAAAATAAAGTTAACCTCTCCCCCCTTTTTTCGTAGCCATTGAGGAACAGATAACCCATTCAAGATCTTTACCAACAAGTCAGTTACCAATTCATTTCAACAATATCTTGCAAAAGATTAATCATCTCGAAAAGAATGTTACCAAAGCAACAGCATTTATACCCTCTTATGACGAACGTCAATGTTCCTTGGTAATTTTTTTAAAAAAAAACCTGAAAAAAAAAAAAAAAAAAAAAAAAACTGACTTATCCTAAAAGCAATTAAAAGAATTAGGTGACAAGTTAGAATCGATCAAGTCTGAATTAACACCAAAAGCTAAATTTTCGTTCAAGTCTCGTAAAAAAAAGACAACACCCACGCCTGCTGTGGTTAATACACCTATTGTACCTAAGGAAGAGGCAGAAATGTTGAGCGAAGCTACTGTTTTACTTCGTGATAAAGCAGATTGTATACTAACGTTAAAGGATAGTGAAAAAGCGCAGGTACAACAGAATAGTGTAGATGTCTTGTTATCAAACATTAAACGATGTGTGATTGTCTTGGAACAAGATAATGTTCAGATCTCGGCTATCCATATTAAGAATGTTGACAGTTGTGTTATTTATTGTGGTTCAATTGAAGGGTCAGTCTTGATGTATGGTTTAACTAACTCAGTATTAATTGTTGGATGTCATCAGGTAAAAATTTAAAGCTTTTGTTATTATGCAAACAAACTTATTTTTGTTGATAGCTTCGTATGCACGATGCTCATAACGTGGATATGTTGCTACATGTAACAAGTCGTCCAATTATAGAAGACTCGAATCAAATTCAAGTGGGTCGTTTTGATGCCAGCGTAAGTAATATATCCCTTAAGCCAGCGACCTTACATTTACCTATCATTCTCTTAAATATATAGGACGCTGTGAACTACTTTAATCAGATTGAAGATTTCAATTGGCTAAAGAAACAAGCTTCTCCTAATTGGAAAATAATGGAGCAAGATAGACATTCAGTATTAGAGAAAAAATTATCATTACTTAAAAGTGGTTCTCAAGATTCACTTGTGGACGGTTTAAATTTGCTGCCAACAAAATAAATTATCCTATACACTCTTAATTTTGTTTTTATTTTATTTTTTGAAAATACTTCTTTTGATCAAGGAGATAATAAAGTTCAATTTAAAGAAAGTTGATTTAATAATAACAACGTATTTTATGTGTTTTATTAATTTAATGATTCTCTTTTTCTATAATTAAACTTCGCGCATCATCACCTAATTTTATCAAATTGAAATTTTGACATTTGATGAAAACAGAAAGACATTTATCCATTGACAGAGAAGCTGCGTATTCAGACTCTGTGGATGTTCCAAAATGTACATCAGGAGGTACATACCCATACTCTCGACAGCTATAGTGATCAATTTTAGTAGAATCGAGATAGTAACTGATTTTTTTATCTTCTACTGATTCCACTTTCAAAAAAGTTTTTCCGCCGAACG
Organism: Pilaira anomala; assembly: GCA_025716855.1. Classification (NCBI taxonomy): domain Eukaryota; kingdom Fungi; phylum Mucoromycota; class Mucoromycetes; order Mucorales; family Mucoraceae; genus Pilaira; species Pilaira anomala. The sequence continues at coordinate 33,369 of JAIXMQ010000003.1, forward strand.
GAATAGTGCTTCCAGTATATTCGATGCTATCAAACCTGGTATATGGCATGTCGATAGTGAGAATAGCCGGATTCTTGTTGTCGGCTATTTCGCATGAGCATACCTTGAATGCGTGAATATACGATATATGTAAAGATAAACTTGATAAAAAGGTTGGATCAAAAAGTGAATAACTAAATTCCAACGATTTACTGAATTGGTATTTCTGTCTAGGAGGAGATCTGGAGCCAAATTTGCATAAAACAGTAGAGTTAATATGAAGATCTTTCAAGCTGGGACAATTCTTCAAGATATTTGACAGGTGGTAATCACGATTGCTTGTGTTTCTGATTAAGCTGTTAGCATTACACTTTGAATATCCAGACATATCTAGTTCTAATGATTCAAGACCTTTTCCGGATTTTTCGATGAATCCAATTGACGCGAAAGGGTTTTTTGGGTTCCCAGAAAGAGTAAATATGGTCTCATTGGCACTTATTGTTATTGGAAGCAAATTCATTACTCTTTTTCGTTGTATATTTTGAACGCGCATGTTGGGCTTGTAGCCATTAAAACATTCTTGAATGTTTATTTTGAGATTCTTGATATTTCCACTTGTATCATGCAATTTTTTAATGACCGCAAGTGGGTCCTTTATTGGGATGTAGGATACATTGAAAAGTGACATTTGAGTTACATGCTGAAGAAAATTAGCACATGCAACTATTCCCATCTTATCAAATATAGGATCGTCTTCAAATCGATTATTAATACTAAAATCATACTTCATATCAAATTCGTCCAGGTTGGGAAAGACCTCCATAAGGTAAGCGAATATTTTACTGGTACCCACAAAGTTTAGTACTGAAAGTTTTTTTATGTTGGGATATGAGAGAATATCATGCTCGGTATTGGGTTCCCATTCTGGTACTGGATAATCTGGAAGATAGACTACAACTGATCTAAGTTTATCGCTACAGCCTTTCAGGTATTGATCGATTTCATACAAATTGTTAGATTCTTTACAGACGTACTCTACCATCTCAAGATTTGGAAAAAAAGATAGATTTTTTCTGTACGGTGGTGCTTCATCCAGAATTTCCTCAGTAATCGTAAGTTCCTTCAAGGTATCTCGTATACTAAGACAAGCCAAAGCATATTCTTGTGTGGAGCAAGCATCAATATCTGGACAAAGTGAAGCTAATTTCGAAAAGTTTCCTCTGGCTCTTTCCTTCTTGAGTACGTCAAATAAAATCTCTGGTAAAAAGGCAGTCGTACCTAGTTCTGTCAAGTTGGGGCACAAGTTAGCTATTTTTTGAAGAGGCTCGGATTGTTTTGGATTGAATCTAAAATTGATTTTTTCGATTGTGGGTCCTAAACTAGTATCAGCTAGAAGCTTGATAAACTTTTCAAGTTGGTCCGGTCCTTTTAGTTGTACATATTTTACGCCTATTTTTTGAGCTGGTAATCGCCAGGACTTGCAAGTGAGTTGGTATTGAATGAAGTTGTCAGAAGGATCAAGGTGCTTGAAGATCGTGATCAATACTTCTGCAGGGAGTTCGTTCCATTTAGACATATTAAGAGAAAGAGAGAAAAGCGGTTAAATAATAGTGTAAAAAAAAAAGATTTGAAGGTCAAGAATGGCTTATATTTGAAACTAAAAGAGGCTTTTCAGGGCAACGTTACTGGATCATGCAAAGCGTCATAGTTACTAAATTCAATTTTATTCAGACTCAGTGAAAATTAGATCTTTTTGACAACATTCATGTAAATAGACAAGAATTAAATAAAAACACATTTGAATGTATGATAAAATTATATTTTATACTTTTTCTAAAAGAAAATTAAAATCCATGTCTTTTATTCTCAATGAAGAGAAAGTTCTGCACCGAAGATAAAATGAAGTGAATTTTTCACGTTTCAATGATGCCTTATATTCGGATTCTTCGCATTTTTTATAAGTACCATTATAATTATCAGTAGCATAGTAATCAGTTTTGTTATCTTCCATCGTTTCCACTTTAAAAAAGGTTTTGTCCAGAAAATTAGGAGCAAATACGACCTTATGAAATTCGGTATGCGGCATATCAATACTATAATTGTTGTAGTCAATAAATGGTCCACAATTGACAAGCGTAAAATTGCGAATATACGATACATGTGATGAAAGACTCGGTAAAAATGTTAAATCGATAATGCAATGACTGAACCGTAAGGAGTTAAACTTCGATTTCTTTTCAGGTAAAGACCTATTACCATACTTGTGTAAAGTAGTTTTCCCAATATGTATGTCAGTCAAGTTGGGACATTTTTTCAAAATATCAAGAAAATGATAATCGGAATCTTTTGGTTGGGGTGCTCGTAGAAACGACTCATATTCATCAGACTCTGAATCATCTTCATCCGATGTAGCCATAGTTAATGTTAACGATATCGATTGAAGATTTTCTCCAGACTTCTCAATAAAACCAATTGGCACGAAAGCCTTGGGTTGTCGGCAATGCAGTAAAATTACGATCTTGTCTTTTGATTCTGTTTTTTTTTGCGCAGAGATAAAAGGCATGGTATTATATATGTTTTCCTCTATATACTTCACTACGAGGCTCTTGTACTTTCCAGTTGTATCATAAACATCCTTGATAAACTCACTTGGGTCTTGCATCGGGATAGAGTTAATATGGAACAATGGCATAGGGAGCAAATAATTAAACGTTTCAATTGCTGTTTCCACTATCATCATGTCTTCAAATGGGAACTCTTGTAATCTATTTTTCTTCTTCCAGTTAGAATGCATGAAGAATTCCTTCAGGTTGGGAAACACCTGCATTAGGTAACTATATACTTTACAGGTACCCATAAAGTTCCGGATTTTAAGTTTTTTAACGTTTGGATAAGAGGAAACAGGTTGCTTGAAATCGCTGGCAACATCTGCTACATCGGGAAAAACCACATTAACTGATACGGCACTTGGACAATCGTTAAGAAGCTCTTCAATCCCATACAAATTCTTACATTGAGCGCTGTAATAATTTAATAGTCTAATTTTTTGAAAACTCGACAATTTTTCTCTGATCTCCTGTATTCCTTGACAATTAGTTTCTTCAATAACCAGAATTTCCTGTAAGGAGTCTTGTAAACTAAGCGCGATCGAATTGTACCTGTTTACCAAACTAACATCATCAAATTCTTTAGGGGGGGAAAGTTTGGTCAACTTTGAAAAATGATTATTGGCCTTTCCTTTTTCAATCGTGCCATACAAAACATCATAACAATAATTGTTTTTTAATTCCTTCAAATTAGGGCACAGGGAAGCAATTTTATCCAAATGTTCAGTTTGTTCCGACTGGAATTGAAGAGATATCTTCTCTACTACGAACCCTAGACCAGTATCCACTAATGTATTGATAAACTTTTCAAATTGTTCAGGTTGTGTCAGTTCTACATTTTCAAACCCTATCTTTTGTGCGGGTCTTCGCCAGGCCTTACAAGTCAACTGGCATTGAACGGAATTTTGAGAAGGACCGAGATTTCGAAAGATCATAGTCAGTATTACTACTGGAAGATCATTCCAATTAGACATGGTGAATGAGAAAGAAACAAAGGCAAAATAATGAAAAAAAAAAAAAATCGATTTAAATGTCAAATGGCTTATATCAGACTGATTGTGTCACGTGTGTGACTAAAACTTGCCTTACATAAAGTACACAAGTTCATAACATCATTTATTAGTTAATTATAAAAAGTCAATTCAAGCATATAAATACCATTGCGATTAGTGAATTGTCCCTGAGACGATTAATAAAAATACCATGACTGAATACATTTAAGAGTGAGATACCAGGGTTTGAATCACATCTTTAAAAGTCCTGAAAAAAATAAATATTCGAATTAAGGGAGATTCCAGATATAGTAAGTGTGGAAGACATAGGTCAAATATTCGTGAAAATTGATTTTTATTGAGAACTCCTTCAGAAATCACTCTTTTGAAATTGAAAATGGGCAAAGTGTATTTTGGAGCAGATTATTTTTTTACCCTTATGAGGTATAAGTTTATTTTATTTTCAGAAGATCTCGAAGCATCATATTTCTTGTTGATTGGTATACAATTATACACGATAAATGATAAAAATGTGTGCTTTCAATTCACAAAAACCGAGAAAGTGTAAAAATGGACTGGGTTTGAACTTTTTTTTTTGTTCAGTGAAAAAAGCTTTTTCGTTAATCAAAAAGTAAAATGCGGAAGGAATGGCAATAGAACGGCATTGCCGAATAGAAATGGAAACTTATACAAGCATAAACTATTTATCTTTTAGAAGCAGCAAAAAAAAAGTTACAATTCATCAGCTTGACATGACTTAATCTCCATTTAAAAACCATGTTCAGCTTAGAGGTATTTACTACCCGTAAAAATGGCTATTAAAATCCAAGGTCTTACGTAAAATTACGTTATTTGGTATAATGATTCTTTTATGAAGGGCTCTGGGTACCATCCTGAGAGGGGACCCTATGAAATTAATTGAGGTCATGGTCTGCATAGCACTGCTAAATGTTTTGTTATTTTTTAGTGTTCAGTCAGTTCAATTTTAGAAAAAAAAAAAAACTATTATTTGCATAGTGGTTATCTGGATAGAAAACCTGAAAATATATGCGGTCTTTTCTATATATATGAACCGTTAAAAGTATGTTAATAGAGTTGAAATTGATGGAATCAACTATTGTCTTTTTAACACAAGTGACAACAATATAGTATCAAATATGAATTTTATTTATATTGTGTTTCTCAAATATAACTCTTATTTCATCTAAATAATGTAAGAAATTGAAGGTTTATTTTTATACATGAATTGCCTCTTAAAGACAAGATTTTTTTATATACAGTTTAATTTTTGACATACGTACTGTTATTTACGCTGAAAGTATGTAGAAATTGGGGTTTTGAATAAGCTTATAAAAAGTAAAAGAAAATCTTGTTTTTGTATGAAAGGGATAATTTATTATATATAAAAAAGGATAAAGGTAGGTTAGGACTATGTATGCAGGTAAAGCTGACATAAATAAACGACATAAATCACCTACATAGATGTGCCCTAAATAAAATAGTGAATTCCATTTATTTCAACACTTAAATCTATCTTTATTTTAAAAAGAGAACAACATTAACCTGCATATCATAACAACGACTTGATAATTTTGACTCTGTTTCAAAATCAGAATTACAACCTTTTTTAACTGTATAAAATAAAGGTTATAATTTAACGAGGTAAATACTTAATAACTATACTGACAATTTACACAACCATACCATACTTCTATTTGTAAAAAGTCTACTATAAAATGTTTTTACACACCTTCTACACCAGAGAGATGACCCGCGTCAGATGTACATTTTCTCTTTTTGAAAAAGGTATTATACAGATTAAAAATAGATGCAATCCGACAGCAATATTCACTTTTATTTACAAAAGAAGCAAATTAACTAAACCTTGTCTCATTGTTTTAATTATGGTAAGAATCATATATGTATGAATGAACACCTTTTTTTTTTTTTTTTTTTTTTTTTTTTACAAGTTGAAAATGTGTGTAAATTAGGTAGTCAGTGTATCAAGAATTCCCCGGCAAAAAGCGTAATTAAAAACAGGTCCCAGTCAGTTAAGAGACAACTGACATTTGACGATGATGATTTTTACTATCTTTTTGTCATGTGTCCCTCACTCTTTATATCTTTTGCAGAAAAAAAAAAAAAAAAAAATATTAAAAGTCCTTTTTTGTTTTATTTTATTCCTTTTTCTCTTTTCTTATCACACTTTGTTTAAAAAAAAAGAATGCCTTTAAAACTTATTTCGAATATTGTCACATCTTTTTTAAAGCGTAATAATGATACCGACCTTTCAACTAAAGAAATTATAACAACATCTGGTTCACAAAAGTCATCTTCTTTGACTTCCATCTCGTTCAGTCCAACCATTACTATTCAAGGTTTATGGAGTAAAAAAGACGATCAAAGTGATGTTGCTACTTTAAAGTCAACTGCTGAAAATGAACGTTGGATCGCCCACCAAGAACAACTTGTACACTGGCAAAATCAACCACCTATTTTTGACCCTTATCCTGCTTTAGGTATCAAGGATTATGATTTAATCGAAACCTTAGGTTAGAAGAGAGAGAGAGAGAGAGAGAGAGAGAGAGAGAGAGAGAGAGAAATGTTAATATACAAATATATAATTGTTATGGTTATAGTATTGACACTAAATATCTAATTCAGGTACTGGTACATTTGGTAGAGTTTGGCTTACAAAACAAAAAAAGACAAGACAATACTTTGCAATTAAAGTATTAAAAAAAGCAGATATTGTAAAACTGAAACAAGTAGAACATATCAATTCAGAAAGACAAGTACTTTCACAGATTAATTTTCCATTTATTGTACAATTGTAAGTTATATAAATCCCGTGACAATATATATATACATATTTTTTTTTCTTACATATGATAATCTATTTTAGATATTGTACGTTTCAAGATGAAGAAAATTTATTTATGCTACAAGAATACGTTATTGGTGGAGAATTGTTTAGACATTTAAGAAAATCAGGTCGCTTTAGCAACGACACGGCCAGATTTTATGCAGCACAGATTGTACTGGCATTAGAATACTTGCATTCAAAAAATATCATTTACCGTGATTTAAAACCAGAAAATATATTATTAGATCATAGAGGATATATTAAAATCACGGATTTCGGCTTTGCTAAAAAAGTCATCGATAGAACTTGGACATTGTGTGGTACACCTGAATATTTAGCGCCTGAAATCATTCAAAGTAAAGGTCATTCTAAATCTGTAGATTGGTGGTCTCTAGGTATTTTAATCTTTGAAATGATGGCTGGTTATCCTCCATTTTACGATGATAATCATTTTGGTATCTATGAACATATTTTGGGTGGTAAAGTACAATACCCTTCTTATTTTGAAACTGCTGGAAAAGATCTCTTAAAGAAACTACTTGTCATTGATCGAACCAAGAGATTAGGTAATCTAAAAGGCGGTGCGGAAGATGTGAAAAAACATAAATGGTTTCGTAATACAGACTGGCATGGTTTATTAAACAAGACTGTTAGAGTAAAGTAATTGAATAGTTTAATTTTATATGTTTTTGTTAATTTTTTTTTTTTTTTTTTTTAGGCTCCTTTGATTCCGGCTCATTCAAATGATTTTGATACAAGTAATTTTGAAAAATATCCTGATGAAAAGCAACAAAAGCAACCTGAAGGAGACCCTTTCCGTGACTTATTCGCTGATTTTTAAGCCCCCCATAATTGTGGTGCAAGAGAAAAAAGAAAAAAAAAAAAAAAAAAAAAAAAAAAAGTGCTTCACCTTTTTATTATTCCCCATTTTTTTTTTTTTTTTTTTTTAAAAAAAAAACTTTATTTTTCTCTCACCTTAAACTTGTATATATATAAACACTATTTAATAATAATAATCCACTTGTAAAAAAAAAAAAAAAAAAAAAAAAAAAAATGCCTCCTTTTCTTCCAGTGGAAGATAGTTCATTTGAAGCAAAACAATGGGCATCAGCTACAATTGATACGCTATTTTCAGATAATTGTCCAATTTCGTTTGAACCTCATAAACCAACAGCTCTAATGAAAGCTTTGAATAATTCTAAAGCGACGCCAGCACGCCGTTCTGTCTCTGTATTAGATACGAGCGATCTTAATAGATTAACAGAGGAAAGGGTTCGCCCTTGGGATACATCTTCTAATAATACATCTCCTACATTATTCTATTCGGATTCCGCGCCATCCCTATTAATAACACACCATCCTCAAGTATCTCTATCGACTCGTTTAAAGCGTACTTTAACATCTGATAAATCTTGGTCTAATAAGAAAGTACTTAGTTTTAAAGAAAAGGCTGGTATTGATACATGGAAACTTTTATTTAAACAGTATCTTGGCGATGCTAAAATGGTGAGTTTTTATTTAATACGCTAGGAAAAAAAAATATATATATATATATCGATTTCTCACACACAGACACACACATCACTATACTTTTTTTTTTAACCCTAAAAAAAAAAGTTACCTCATGGTCAATCACCTCATTTATTACACTTCATATTAAATGAACTCTTAACTACAGAAATGACATACTTGGAACATTTATTAATTGTAAAACAGGTACAGACATAAACAAAAAAAAAAAAAAAAAAGACATGTTCATACATTGGATAAAAATTTTATCAACTCATTAAAATTTAGATATTTATGGATCCACTACTAGAGGCAGCAACAGCCTATCCACGACCCTTAGTCAATTTAAGAGATATGCAAACCATTTTTGCATTTATCCCCGAATTAATTTCCCTTTCTTCAACATTGGTAAATCGGTTAAAAGATGCTTTCTGTACAACGGAACAAAGAGAAACACAACCTACTTCCTTTGGCAAAGTCTTTTGTGATTTAGAAGATCAATTTGCGATTTATATTCGATATGCTGCTAATTTTTCAAAACAGCAACGATGTATTTCAAGAGCTGATAAAAGTATTGTTTATAGACAACTTGCTCAAGTAAAAAATATATATATATACAGTATATGTAGTTGCTTTTTTTATTTTATTTGTCTAACCTGAAACTTATTTTGTATTTTAGGAATCTTTACGAAAAAAGGAAACAAATAGAATGGGATTGTCCAACTATATGATTGCTCCCATACAGCGAATTACACGCTACGGCTTATTACTAAAAGGTAAATATGACGATTTAATTTAAACATTTTGTATTTATTTGTTTTATTTTATTTTATGTAGATATAACAAAGCATTCAAATCCAGAGTCACCCGATTTTATATTTATTCAAAGATCGCTCAAATGTCATCTTGCACTAGCACATGCAATGAATGAAATTCAATAATTCACTCTGTACATGTTTCCTTAAATTATTAATACCTCTCTCTTTGTATCCTACTATCTAATCTACTTTCTATATCTTTTTTTTTTCTTTTCTTTTTTTTTTACCTCATATCTCCCCCTCCATCTTTTTTTGCATATATTAAAATAAAACTTCCCTTTTTTTCTTCTTCTTTCAGGACCCAGTCACATGAAGTTTTCTTGTTTAAAGCAAAATACACCAGGGTGGTTTTTTCTTTACCGATTTTATTTTGTAAATGAGCTTATTACGATCCATATATCGATCTACCATTCTAGGCAGAACTTCAACTAGGTTACTTTCAACAACTCAACGACCTTTACGAGTATTAGGTATCGAAACTTCTTGCGATGACACTTCTGCTGCCATTGTCACTTCCGATCGACGCATCTTATCCGAAGTAGTACGTGGTCAACAGGAAATACATGAGCCCATGGGTGGTATCGTACCTACCTTAGCTAGTAAAGGCCATTCACAAAATTTACCTGGTGTTATCAGTGAGACTTTAGAACTTGCTGGCCTAACAATTCAAGATTTAGATGCAATTGCTGTTACCCGAGGACCTGGATTACCTCCTTGTTTACCTGTCGGTTTAAATGCAGGAAAGGTATTAGCTGCCGTATTCAAAAAACCACTGATTGGTGTTCATCACATGGTAAAAAATAAAAATGAAAAAATAGAGTTAAAAAAAAAAAAAAAAAAAAAACTAAAAATTTACAAGGAAGCACATGCATTGACAGCTCGATTAACTACAGAAAACGAATTAAATCAACCATCACCTGCTTTCCCATTCATGACACTACTTATTTCTGGAGGTCATACACTTTTACTCACAGCAAACGCTATAGGCGATTACGATCCATTAGGCACCACACTGGATAACGCAGTAGGTGAAGCCATTGATAAGACAGCAAGACTATTAAAACTAGATTGGGTTAAAGGAAGAAGAGGAGGACCAGGCGCTGCACTTGAATTGGCTGCATCAACTGGAGACCCAACTCGATTCATGTCACGATTACCAAAACCTATGCTGGAACGTAATACATCTGTTATCGCCTTCAGTTTCTCGGGTCTCAAGAGCGCAGTAGCTCGATTAGTCGAAATGGAGAAATTAGTAGATACTTCAAATCCTCAGGATGTAAGCGATATGGCTGCTGCTTTTCAATTGACTTGTATTCAACATATTGAACAAAAGATTAAACTTGCTTTAAATCAAGAGTTGATTGTAAATAAAAAACCCTTGACAGCATTGGTTGTGAGTGGTGGTGTAGCTAGTAATACATTATTTAGAACAAGGTGAGTTTAAGAGAAGAGAAGAAGAAGAGGAAACTGAACTCAATTTTTTTTTTTTTGTATAGATTGGAAGCCTTAGCGGCGTCATATGATTTACCATTAATATGTCCTCCACCGCAATTATGTACAGATAACGGTGTCATGATTGCTTGGGCTGGTCTGGAAAGATTTCAAGCAGGTCTCATTGATGATTATACCATTACTACATTACCAAAGTGGCCATTGGAATCCTTAAAATTTAGAGAATAAAAACAATTTTACATTATTATATGTTAACGTAGATCTGAGTATAAATCATACATCATCAGGTCCGTGCCCTTTTTTTTATGTTGGTTGAAATAATTACGACTCTATTCTCCATACATTGTTTTTTTTTTAGATAGCATTAAATTTTTTATTTATTGTAGGAAAATAGGAGAAAAAGATCTTTTTAGTACAAACCTATGTGACACTTAATGTTACACGTTCACCATTAACTTCCCGGAAGAAGTCTTTTTCACATCGCCTCTGACACAATGTCTTTTTACTAAGGATTGGCATTCATTTTGAACAGTGAGAAAATATATTTTCGCTCATTGTAAGAAAAACCTTTAATAGCTTAGTAATGTGTTAAGTATGCTTCTAAAATAACCCCCCCCCCCTTTTTTTTTTTTGTGAAAAGACCATGAAGACCGTAAAACTAAATCAAAAGATGATAGTACGATTTTTACGTAAGGTTAAATAGATCCCGTGTTTTTAAGTTGGCAACACAAGCTTTTTTGTACCCTGATGAAAAAAAAAAAAAAAATGTATCATTTTTTAATTCATCTACAGCTTTTGTGTAATCTAAAATGCTACCCAATAAAACTTCTTTTATCTATTTGACTTAAAAGTAAAAATGTTTATTTATAGCTTTAAGTACGATCTTGATCTTTAAATTTGGTCTTCAGGCTAGCTACTTCTCGATCGAGGAATCGCTTTTGAGCCAAAGCACGTTTCGTAATTTCTTCTACACGAATCAAGTTGCTTTCTGTCAATTGATCTTTCTTAATTTGATCACTGACCTTATTCAATAATTCAAGTACTGCTCCCAATTGATTTGGTAACCTATGATACTTTAAAAATTAATATAAAATTCTTATAATAAAAAAAGAAACTCTTTTTCTTTTTTTTTTACCATGTGATAATAGGCGAGCCTCCTGTAGCAACTGGATGAGAAGTATGTTTAATAATATACTCCTTTGTAAAACTCCAATGACGATGACGGAACGCGCGGATTTGATCAATATTCGATAAATAAATTGCAGCCGAGTTAGGGTCCTTCATTGCAAATTCCTTGAGTCCAACCTCTTTCGCCTTGTATTGAACATACTCCAAGAATTCACGATGATTGGTAGGTCGGTAAGATCTGAAATCACGTAACACATGAGTTAATGGGTTCTCAGGCATAAGCTCTGTGATCTGAAGCAAGTTATCTCCTAAGGGAACCATAGAGTCATTCGCACCTGATTCTCCACGATGGCTTACGGGTTGATCACTCACGCCTTCATAAATAACACCGTCAGGGAACATTGGCTAATTGTAAATTGTTCAGAAAAAAAAAAGTTATTTAAAATGAGTATACATACTTGATTTTTGGTCCCCATAATGAACGTTCTAAACTTGATATAATCTTCGGGCATACTGCGAGACCACATCATTTCCATTTCTCGGTTGATGTTTTCATACGTTTCGTTTAAACCTGCCATTTGGTTATCAAATTTCTTACGATCATTGGCTTCGACTGCTTCTAATGCACCTGTAGCGTAACGGACGAGGCTTGGAGAATAAGAGACCATGGTAACGTGATTCAATACAAACCCTTTTCTGTAACATAAAGTGGTCTTGTTAGTTATAGGTATTCATAATGAAATAAAGTCTTAAAACTTACTCGGATTCACTACCAGCAAAGGCACGAATTAATGCCAAATTATCATAAGTTAATCCTCCCAAAGGATTGATTTTTTTGTAATTATATAAGCTAAATAAAAAAAGAATATGTTAGAGCACATATTTGATAACTTGAAGGCTTTGTTTTTTATAAGCAAATTTAATAGCTAGCAACTTACGCATAGCTCAATGCACTATAATAATAATAAAAAAGATAGAGTTAATATATATTCAAGTAAAAAAAAAAAGCAAACGAACTTACTATTCCATGAAAGGTTGACTATGAATCTTCTTGGATACTTTGGATAAAGGTACAGCGATATTCATGGGAAGAACCTTTCTACCTAAGCCATAGTCACTTTGGGAGCGATACAAAATATCACATGGTTCCAATAAATAAGCAGAGGCAGCAAAGGTATAATCACGGAAGAGAGCTATATTAAAAAAAAAGGGGGATTTTATTTAAGAGTAGGTGGTGACCATTCGAAAAAAATGTACAATGGGGTCTTGTTCAGAAGTTAGCTTACCAGATAAGAGACGTTGATCTGTAATACCATCAATTTCATATAAGGGAAGTTCATCTCTTACAGCATCACCGAACTGGCCACTTGCCAAAAGACCAGGCTTGCCATCTAATAACTGCATTGGCATACGTTGCAACAAGGATTCAAGTCGACTGAACTCTTCAGGAAGCTCTTCCAAAGGATCTTGACGAGGAAGAAACCCGTTCTTTTTACCCACAGAGAACATTTGTTGAGTAGTATCTTTTTCTTGGGTTTCAGTAAGTAAAGAAAACTTTCTTAAAGAGAGGGATGAAGCTCGCAAATGTTGAGCAATAGGTCTTGTAACCAAGGATTTTACAGCATAAGGTTTGAGGTTTCTTAAAGCAAACATTTTGAATAGAGAGAGAGAGAAATTAGATACAGATTTTTACTTGAACAGTTCTTTCTCTCTCTCTCTCTCCTTTTTTTTCTCTTTCGTTTATATATTCTCATTTTTACAGAATACAGAATACCGCCGAAGGCATACACGTAATAATACCGCCAACGAATAAGTGAATATTTTTCATATTTTCTCACGAATGAGTTTCAGTAATCGTCATGAGGACCATATCATCCCCAATACTTATATTCAAAGTCTTTAACATCCTTATATTGCTTCAAGTAACATTTCTTATTCTGCATGATGTGTATCGTTTTTTTTTAAAACGCACAAGTTATTTTTTCCACGGTATTCGCACTGTGCTTTTTTTTTCTTATCTTTCTCAAGTACCCCGTCTATTTTTTTTTATAGTTATTTTAGGTTCGTGGGAATGTATAGTATCAGGTTCATATCTTGTATACTATTATCAAAAGATTAGAATAAAATTTTATTTAATCCAGGTACAATTAGTACTAAAAAAAAGTCTATTATAAATAAACAATATATTGTACAACAGTTTCAATAAGCATATTAATACCTGTGTAATTACATCCCTTTTAGTATAACATTGTGTTATTTTTTTAACTCTTTTCTCACGTCGGTTTAGATATTTTTGTATATGTAGTATTTATGGTAAGCTATAGTGAAAGATTATATCTCATCTAAACGGTCGTCCATCTGGAGTTTTAATGATGGAATATATTATGTACTACATTGGGCATTCAATATATGTTTTGTAGGGATAGAGCAAATACGTAAAAATTGATGTTAAACTTATTTACATATTTATTCTACACAAACCTTCTATATATGTGTTTGTATACTTCGATAGCCTAATTATATTATTTTAGTGACCAGTCTGTTTATACCTATCATAGTTGAATAAAAAATATTGCTTAAATGTTTGAGATAGGATATGAGTAGATTAAATTAGACAAGGGTATACATAAGAAAACTCGATCCATTAAAACTGCAAGTAAATGTTGTATTTTTTTCTATAAAGAAAAACTTGACAGAAGGTATATATCTTCTAAATAATTCAACAACCCTTGTGTTCCGAAAAAAAAAAGGGAAACATCATTAATTATCTTTAAAATATGCATTACCAAGCAAAGATTTGTTTCAGCCTTTGAAAACCTGCAAAATTGGGGAGAATAATGTTCCCAGTTAAAGAACTTTGCCTGGTATTTTTTTTTTTTTGCTTTGTTTCATATATACAGATTGATATTAAAGTAGTGTTTTATTAAAACCACTGTTTATTTTAACTTTCTGAAAAATATTGAGCACAATATTTAAATATTTTGTAATCTAAAAAATTCCCAAAATTTCATACTAACTAATTTCTAGCTTACCTTTAAGGCCAAAAACGATAAGCTTTAAATTCATATAACTTAAAGAGGATGATGTGGTCTATCATTACTATAGTCGAAACTGATTCGGTACTCATGGCTGAAACAATCGATTTTAATTTCTAACTAGAGTGAGGTGAACTTCTGCATAAAATTCTTTACATATCCATGCCCCGATTTAACAAGACTGAAAAGCTGTTCCTATTTTATACAACTTTATTCTAAAAGAAAGAGCAAACTCATTCTCATTGTTATAAGCGGGTTGTTTTTGTTCAATAAAAAAAAAAAAAAACGTCTATAAAGTTAGTTTTAAAATCTGATAAAATTAATGCCCATCCTGAACTAAACGAATTTTTTCAGTAGAGCTACCTCTATGTACGTAAAAAAAAATGTAAGTGAGTAAAGATGTTTCCTATTACCAGTAGAGGGTATGTGCTCGTTTTTGTTTCAGACAGCTATTCAGTATTAAAGTGGCTCTATTTAGGAAAGCATCTGTGTTAAAAGCATTGGTCTTTAAAACATTCATTTTATGTTTTAGGGCGGGCATTTATGCTATCGTACAGACGAAATTTTCTTCTGGCCGAATTAAAAGATATAAAAAAGAAAAAAAGAGAGTCAAAGATACTCCTTAATAAATAGGTATTAAAAAATGTTGATTGTATTTAGTATTTATTATCTTGTTATGCATTTCGAGCATATGTACCTTCTAAAATTTCCAAGTCTGTAGAAAGAGTAGGTCCCTTGCTAGGTTTGTTACTAGTTAGTATCAGTATTGTCTAAAAAATTAGTAAAATTTACACTTATACTACTGTAATGTCTATATTATGTCTATTTATTCCTCTATACCTCTTTAAAAAGAATCATGTATGAAATACCCAGTTTCTCCAAAACTCAAATGATACGTGATCCATTCGATTTCAAACTTCCCAAGTCTTTAAACTTATACGTATAGTTATAGCTATAGTTTTAAAAAAATTATTGGTAAAGTCTCTTCTAATTAAAAGAAATCCTATTAATAACCTATCAATATCAACACTAAATTCAATGCAACTCGATGAAAAGCTTCAGTAAAATGCTTTAGTCACATCTGCATTATTTATTATTAATATCTCCCTTTTTTAGAAGTATAAATACTTTATCATCGGCACTAATGAACTTTTTTCTTTATGTAAAGTAACTTTCTCTTTACGCGAACTATACTTACGTAATTGCACTACAAAAATCCGTTAACTAATTGAATTCAGGTCTGACATATTGGTAGACTGACCTGCTGGTAAATTAATTTATTCTATTATAAAATCTACAAATGACTGGCTATACTCTCTGTAACAGCAAGAAGTAGTAGTAATTTGTATTAAAAAAATCATCCAGGCATTAGCATTTACCATAATTCAAGTATGCGGAGTTGTCTAAACAATTACTTTTAAGATATATAAAGACTTGATACGATCACCACAGCTCAAGTATGCCGCACCCTAAATTCTCTCTGGTTGCATCTACAGCTGTAATATTAGACAGTTTGGAGTAATACGGTCAATTACGAAATGAAGCTGCCTATTTTGAAAGGAAAGCATGATCATAGCAATGCATCAGTAGTCATTATTTCTCAGAAAAAGAATAAATATGGTTGGATTAACATAATTTTCACTCAAGATGATAAATACCACCAAGTCAATGATTGACCTGAATCGAAGTTTTTTCTCAAAAAAGTTGGTGTATATAGAAAACGAGATAGCCAAAACGCTGTTTTTAAAACATTTATCTTAATGGACGTTTTTTTTTTTTTTTTTTTTTTTTTTTTCAGTTCCTTAACTACATCTTGAACAACATAAACTCGTTATAAATTAAAATGCAATTGTAAATAAAAATGGTATAATATGTAAATAGCTTTATATGATTTATTATTTATTCTTTATTCTCGTTTAAAAAATACATGGAATATGTATACAAAGTGCATTGTCTTATTTTCGCA
The DNA here is from genome assembly GCA_025716855.1 of Pilaira anomala. NCBI lineage: Eukaryota > Fungi > Mucoromycota > Mucoromycetes > Mucorales > Mucoraceae > Pilaira > Pilaira anomala. The sequence continues at coordinate 49,720 of JAIXMQ010000003.1, forward strand.
ATATCACATCATCATAGCTTAATACGTGAGGGTGTTTTTTTTTCAAAAAGGAAAGAAAAAAAATTCATATTTTTTATCCCTATTTTGGAGCTAATCAAATTACTCATGGTGGGAAAACAATAGTGCTCTTCTGCATACTGCTTGCTTATTTTGAGTCCCCGATTTTAAAAAGCAAAAGGTTTAAAAAGTTGCCGAGTTTTCCTTTTTTCTTTTTCTTTTACTTTTCTACTTAATTATTATTTTTTGCACAATGGGTGGGTTGAATAAGCAAAACGCTATTAATCGACTTGAACAAATCAAAAGTCAATTAAATTTCACACCCTCGAGTATGTCCCTGGATGCTCCAAAGGATATGGCACAAGAGCGTAAAGCTGCATCATTTAATATTCAGGCACTTACCTATGCATGGTTCGGAGGTCGTGAACAATATGAGAAAAGTGTAAGCTTTTAAGAGTAAACAAAAAATATATTTACAAATTTTGGTTTTAAATTTCTATGATAGCAAATTGCATATGATTTTATTAAAAATGATCCTGAAATAGTAGTACAAGCACCTCGTAACATTTTAGAGTTTTCTAGAGAAGAAATGAGAGAATTGTAAAGTATTTACTTCAAGAAATAGCAGTAAAATAACAAAACTTTCACTGACTTAATTCTAGTACGATGGGTCAAATCAACCGTCTTGCTCGTTTTTCTAATGATGAAACACAAGATAGAGAATTTGTATCAGAAGTCTGTAAATCAGCATTCATCTACTCCGAAAGTTTAGCTTTACGTATTGGAGTTCATGAAGCATTATTTCGTAACGTAATTCAAATGCTTGGAAATAAGGAACAACAGGAACACTGGATTCCACACATCAATGCGTATCGTGTCATTGGTTGCTTCTCCATGGTAAGATAAAAAAAACTTTTTTTTATTTTCTACTGTGTCACTAACGTATAATATAAATTAGACAGAATTGGGCCATAGCTCCGCATTACGTGATTTAGAAACCACAGCCACATACGATATAGCAACAGACGAATTCATCATAAACTCACCTACTATTACCTCAACCAAATGGTGGATTGGCATGGCTGGTGAAACCGCTACACATACCGTAACTATTGCACAAACGATCATTGATGGTAAAAACGTCGGACTTAACTGGTTTATAGTCCAGGTACGTGATACATTGACAGGTCAAGTCATGCCAAATATCCAAGCAGGCGATATTGGATCTAAGGTAGGACATCAAGGAGTAGACAATGGTTGGATACAGTACAACAAAGCGCGTATTCCACGTACCAATATGCTTGCAAAATGGGTCAGTATCAATCGACAAGGAGAGTTTGAACCTGCACCTAATCCCGCTGTCATGTATGCTACCTTAATTCCTGAGAGATTCTCGTTAGTCCAAATCACTCTCGTCTTGGTCACACAGGCCTTGACGATTGCTACCCGATACGGTGTTTTACGCAGACAAGGAAACAAGAATCAACAGATCATGGACTACCAAAGTCATTATGTAAAGCTGTTACCGGCTATCGCCTTCATGTATATGGTAAAAAATTCGTTTGAAACCTTAGATAAACAGTTTGCTGTGTTGACTGCGGATGGTGAAATGGATCATGTAGTTTATTTAAATCATATGGGTGATATGCATGCCATTTCTGCTTCCTTAAAGGGTCTTTCGGGAGGTTACTCTACTGAAATTCTAGAGATTTGTCGTAGATGCTGTGGCGGACACGCGTATTCTTCTTATAATGGACTTGGTAGTTTGATTGGTGACTGGGGAGTCATAACAACAGGTGGCGGAGATAATGTAGTGTTGTTACAACAAAGTACGAGATACTTGCTTTATAGACTCTCTCAAAAGCTGGAGATGGATGAATACCCTGAGCTTAAGTACCAGAGCTCATGTCATTATTTAAATTTCGCTCAAGAATTGTTGGCTAAGGAGACTTGGGCTGTGCAAGAGATGAGTAATTGTGTCAAGGACTTGAGTTTAATTGAAGGAGCGCTTCATGCTATCTTGGTCAAGAGAGTAGGCCTTCTTTCTTATTATAACTATTTACCTTGATTTTTAACTTCTTTTTTTTTTTAAAAAAAAAAAGCTCTATAGCATTCATCAGTCGTTAAAAGAAGGTTCTCGCCACGAGGATTTATTGCTGGAATCAGTTCGAGTAGCTGAACTTCATTGCGCGGCGTTTTTGTTCTCAGATAATGCTCGTAAGTTTTCCAGTGTCTCTGAATCTAAATTGGATATAGGTGTCACGACTATTATGAGAAAAATGACGGCTTTATGGGGTTTTCATGTCCTTCGTACTTATGGTGATCAAGGTTATGTAGAAGGATTCCTTAGTCCCAAGCAAATGAAGGGTATTGAAAAGGAATACTTGGAGGTAAATACATATAAATGTATTATTGAAAGAAAAAAAGTTTTATTAACTTTTTTTTTTGGCTGTGTAGATTTGCAAGTCGATGAGAAAGGATGTGATCGGCCTTACAGATGCTTTTGGGTTACCCGATTTTGTATTGAAAGCACCTATTGCTAAATATGATGGAGACATATATCAAAGTAAGTTATTTATGACATTAAACGCTGTTTCTCTATTTATCTAATATCTATTTTATATGTACATAGCTTATTTTGAAACTACTTTGCAAGCACCTGGTAGTGTTAGAGTTCCCCCTTACCATGCTGAACTTATCAAGCCATTAACTAAGCACTTTAAATAATAAAATATGACGACGATCTTCATCACGTGTGTAATAGTGTGTATTTAATGCGTCGTTTGTAGTACTTTACTTTTTTTATCTTTTCTATTTTTTTTAGCAAAAAAAAAAAAGCTACTTAAATAACCATGTTGGAATCACTTGTGGCCAACATATTAAATAGGTTTCTAAAAAATTATGTTTCAAATTTGAATTATGACCAACTCAAGATTGGCATGTGGAAAGGTGAAGTATATATAGTTAAATAAAACACACTAGAGACTAATATTATATAAAAAGGCGAGGTTAACCTTCGCGATTTAAAGCTTCGTAGAGATGCTTTAGATAAACTTGACTTGCCTATTAACGTTTCCGAGGGTACGTGCATACACTTTTGTAAACCGAGACTATAATATTTACCTCTCTTTATTTGTTTCAGGTTATTTGGGAGAACTCACTTTAGTTATTCCTTGGTCCAATTTACGTACAGAGCCTGTCAAGGTGATAATTGATCATGTTTATCTCTTGGCCGAGCCCAAAAACGAAGCAACAGTAAGTAAAACATAACTAGAATAAAAATACATGTTTATTCAATCCTGTCTCTTTAGGTCACAGTGGAAGAAGAAGAAGAGAGAAGACAAGAATTAAAACGTCGTCGATTGAATACAGCTGAAATGATGGAATCCGAAGTTCAATCTAGCGAACAAAAAAATAACGCCAACAATAAAGGAGGAGATGGGTTTCTTAGTCAATTGACAACAAAGATTGTAGATAATCTTCAATTTACAATGAAAAATATTCATATTCGGTATGAGGATAACGTTTCTGATCCTGGACATCCCTTTTCAGCAGGTATTACGTTGAAGGAATTAAGTGCGTTGTCTACAGATGATGAATGGACACCCACATTTATCACCGAGTCTTCTAATTCAATTAATAAGGTAAATAATAGAAGTATGTGGAATGAAATAGAAGTTACTTACTTGTTTATAGCTTGCAACACTTGAATCGTTGTCTGTTTATTGGAACACAGATAGTCGATCCCTTTCTGGTATGCATCACGAAGAAGCAGCACAAGTCTATACAGATCTAGTAAGTTCTTAAATAGAAATACAAAAAATATTTATATATTCATCATGTTATATTTAGATTCCTACTTCAACCAATTCTCCTCGAGAACATCAATATATTTTGAAGCCTGTATCTGGTACAGGAAAGGTACTTGTGCGCAGACATATTTTTAACTCCAGTTTCTAACCGGTATATTTAGGTCAAATTAAACAAGGACTATGGTGGAAACATTCCAAAAACAGATGTCACTATGCTCTTTGATGAGCTTGCCTTTGGACTAGATGATCATCAATACCGAGATGCAATCTTAATGATTGACTTATTCCACGCTAATCTTAAAAAGCAAAAGGTTTGTGTACACAGTATGAACGTCATAACCTAATAAACTAAAAAAGATAATTTGTAGTACTTGAAATTTCATCCAGAGAAAGGTAAAACAGTGAAATCTAATCCAAGGGAATTTTTCAAGTTTGCAGGTAATGCCATCTTGTCCGAAATCCATGAACGAAACTATAAGTGGACTTGGGGCCACTTCAAAAAACGTCGTGATCAACGTTTGAAATATATTGAATTGTACGTTGCAGAAAAGATGAAGACAGCTACACCTGAACAGCTTGAAGAGTTGAAAAAACTTGAATGGGATTTATCGTTTGAGGATATCCGATTTTATAGAAGTATTGCTAAATCTAAATTACGCCGAGAAAAAGTCCGCATTGGTAAATGTTATACAAATATGCATAACATACAAATAAATAACACCAGGTTTTTTTTATAGACAAGCAAAATGAAAAGAAAAAGGCGGAAAATGCAAAAGTTGGATGGTGGGGTTGGATTAGTGGTACCAAACCAGCTGATACGGCCAATGGGGACCAGGAAGATGATGGCGATGACTCGGGGTCTATTCATATGAGTGAAGAGCAAAAGAAGGAACTCTTTGACGCAATTGAATTCGATGAGGATAAAGCCTCGATTGCATCTGCAGTTGATGTCCCAAAAGATACAATTAAATTCGCAGTTTCTACTAAACTCAACCGTGGTTCATTTACTTTAAAACAAGATGTCAAGAAACAAGCTGAAGTTGATCTCTTGTCTGTTGTCTTTGAGGATGTCAGTGTAGGTGTTACGCAATACGTTGAGTCCATGAAGGTAGAAGCTGCATTAGGAGACCTTCAATTATTTGACGGATCAACCAAAGATACCATCTATCACCAATTGATCGGAGTCAAGAGGGGAAGTAATCGAGATTCTTCACTTTTAGATATCCAGTATAATGTCACTGAAAGACAAAGAAGAAGGAAATCGATGGTAACTGTGGATACAGTAGATCAGCCCAAATCAGAACCCTTTTTTGCTATTGTATTTGAAAGGAAACCTTTGAGTAATAAGGCAGATAATGCTTTCTCACTCAAGATGAGACATTTGGAAATTATCTATAGCCCAGTTGTAATCTCAGGTGTCATCAAGTTCTTTAAACCGCCTAGTTCTAAGATGGAAAGTGTGAATGCGTTGATTGCTGTGGCAGGAGATACACTGGAAGAGTTCAAGCTTCAGACACGCGCGGGTTTAGAGTTTGCTTTGGAAACACATACTACTTTTGATTTAAATGTAGATATGGATGCTCCCATTATTATTATCCCAGAAAGTTTAACAAGTCAAGATTCACCTGTTATGATTATTGATGCTGGTCATATCAATATTGATAGTCAGCTCGCGGATAAAGATGTTGTGAACGATATCAAAAAGAAAGATATTCAAAAGTACAGTAAAGAAGATGCCATAATGTTGGAGAACCTCATGTACGATAAATTTAACTTATCGCTTAGTCAAACTAAAGTCTTGATTGGTACAAATACCGAAGAATGTTTATGGCAATTGAAGGACAACCCACCTAAAAATGGAGTAGATGCTAGATTTATTGAAAGAATTGATATGAATTTCTTGGTGGAAATGTGCATTCTTTCCGGAAAGACAGAGTTTACGAAGTTTAAAATCTCGGGTCAGTTACCTTTACTTTCTGTTAATTTATCAGATAGCAAGTATAAAATCTTGATGAAAATTGTGGACTTCATTGTACCGAAATCAGATGATGGTGAAGATAAAGGGAATGGTCAAGTGGATATGACGGAAGCAATCAAGAAAAGAACGCGTCTCCAAGATACAGATTATAGTAGTACTGGTAATATCATTACTGAACGATTTTGGGGACCTCAGAATGGAGATTTCATGTTATCCGATGATTCATCAAGTGATATGACTTCATTAGCAAGTCGATCTACATCGCCTACTTCTGCTGCCCCTAGTACAAGCATTGGAAAATCTGAAATTCAACAATTTAAATTGACCTTTAAAGTAGATAAAGTATCTGCAAATATCCATGAAACAGATCATTCGGATCCTTTAAAAGAAACTTTACTATGTGAAATTCTGCTGGAGAGCTTTGATTTGACTGTACTCACACGACCCAAAGATTTAATGGTAGATGTTTCCCTGAAAGCACTCACAGTAATTGATAAACTAGAACATGATAGTACCTATCGTGATTTAGTCACATCTGAAATGATTAGTAAAGATGGAAATAGTGAACTCGCTCAAGCCGCTAAAAATTTAGTAAATATCAAGTACAAAAAAGCAGCCAGAGATCATCCTCATTTCTTGGACCAATACGATGGGTATGATCAAACGGTAGATGTTATGCTTTCTACTTTAACTGTAATTATCACACGAAAACCATTACTTCGATTGTATAATTGGATCATGAACACGTTCACTGCCCCACCTAAGCCGGTTGAAAGTCCTGAAGTCTTTGAAGGAGATATGTTTTACGAAGATGATCATACAGAAGGAGATACACATGAACATAAGCAGTTAAAACCTACAGGAGATCGTATGAAGGTTGCAATTCATATGGATAGTGTTAACTTGATATTAAACAACGATGGTGTTCGATTAGGAACCGGTGAACTTAGCTATGGTGATTTATTTATCATGCTGGAGCCTAATACAATTGAAGTTAATGGTAAATTTGGAAACTTTACACTTTCAGACGATACGGAATCTGAAGTACATGGATCAAGTTCATCAGAGACTCATGTTGTTAGTATTGTGGGTGATGAATTAGCTGATTTTACTTATCAGACTTTTGATCCTCAAGACCCAGAGTTCTTCCCAGGTTATCATCAAACTTTTAATTTAAGAATGGGAGCAATTCAATTGTACATGACAGATTCAATGAAGCCTACGTTGAATTTCTTAATGGAGTTCTTGGAAATGAAAAATGTATACGATGCAGCAAGAACTGCTGCAGTGGAAACTGCACAACAGTACAAAGAAGGTGGTAATCGATTTCACTTTGATGTGGTGGTCAAGAGTCCGGTTCTGATCTTCCCTGTAGGTGAGAACACAAAAACAGATGCACTTATAGCTCATTTAGGTGAAATTAGAGCGAACAACGAATTCATCAAGGCAATCAGAAGAGACGCCAAGAAAATTCCAAATTCGGTAGAGGTTCCAGTTGCACACATTAGTTGTGGATTGTATGATATTAGTCTAAAATCAACTGCTGTCACTAATCATGAAGAGGGTGGACCCCAAGAACTTAGTTTGCCTATTATTGATGATTTGGATATTGTGTTTGAAATTGAAAACCCAGAGAATCCAAAGACTTCTGTAGGACCTGGATCACAAATTATTGGAAATATTTCAGATGTACGCATGGCTTTGACTGAAAGACAATACAAGTCTTTATTAGAGGCTTGGGAGTTCATTCAAAAGACCTTCCTTGGACCCAGTGAAAATAAGCCTGAATTAACTCTAGCCGAAAATGAAAATGGGCTTGTTCCTACCACTACAAACAGCTCAATTCATTCCACAGAAACACCTACTCCATCCGTACATGAAGTACAAGATTCTGATGATAATCCAACGATTGATTTAGATCTAAGTATTAAATTGAAAACGGTCTATCTTGAAGTCTTGGTAGGTGAAGGTACTAACAACAATCGAGAAGAACAAATTTTATCAAGATTGGAGTTCAATGATATTTGCCTCAACTTGCAAAATATGTCAAATGAAACCATGTTGATGGAAGTTGCAATGCAATCCATAAGTTTTGCAGATGCTAGATATCAATCAACCTCAAAGTTTAGAGAGATCTTGCCTGCGAATACACTCGATGGACCTCAATTTCAAGTAAAGCTTTGGTCTTATAAGAAGGAAAAAATTCCCGTCATGGAAATTCAAGTTACTGTGGATAGTCCTAAAATTGTCTTGTCGCTGGATTATTTGTTCTTGCTCAAAGATTTCTTCATGGGTCCATTTATGGTCATTGAGCCTACAGAGGCACAAAAGTACGCTCAGGAACAAAAGGACGCAATTAACAAAAAGCAACAAGAAAAGCAGTTACAACGTACAACTACTGCAACTGATCAGCAGCCTGCGGTAGCTATGAAGTACAATATTAATGTGGTGGATCTTCAAGTCATATGTCTTGGAAACCCTGAAAAAGAAAACTCGGAGGCAGTTATTCTTTCATTCAATCAACTCACTGTGATCCAAGAAACTCATTTAGAAGTGCATTTGGATGGTATTGGTATGATCTTGTGTCGTATGGATAATATTGAGGAATCGACCGTGCATTTTGTAGAGGAGTTTAGTGTGCTTCTAAAGATGGAGACAACATCTACAAGTTCGGTACATAATTTAACTTCCATTACGCTTAAAGTAGATCCCATTATTTTACGTCTTTCGTATCAGGATGCTATGCTTATCATGTATATTGTGAATAAGGGTATCGAATTAATGGGAAATGCAGATAAAAGCAAGGCACCGAAACCACCTGTTACTGATATTTCGTCTGATTTATCTTCTGGTATAATTATGGAAGAAGGAGAAAATGATGCTGAGAATGATGGAACGTCTAAAGTAACTAAAACTTCAGAAAAGGGAAAAGGAATTGAACCCTTTATTGTTATGTCTAAAGAATCCGTATGTTTTTTTTTTCTATTTTTTTTTTTTTTTTTTTTTTTTTTTTTTTTGTCACTGCTAACTCCTTTCTGTATAGCTATCTGCTACATTTGATGGATTACAACTCATCTTAATTGAAGATTTACACGAATTACCCTTCATTGATATTCAAGTAAAGCCTTTTACAGTTGGAGCAACAGATTGGTCTCGAGTACTTCATGCCAACGTGGATTTTGAAATAAAGGCAAATAACTTTAATTTCAAAAACTCACATTGGGAACCTATTTTAGAACCTTGGAAGTTTTGCATTAAGGTATCTCAGGATGCTACGGATCAATCAAGTCATGTATCGCTTGAGTCAGAAGAATCTTTGTTTGTAAATGTCACGCATGCTTTCTTGGAAAGTCTTTTAACCATATCTGCCACGCTTTCTGAAACCAAGGTAAGTTTTTAATTGTTAAAAAGAGATAAAGTATCTTACTTTTTTTTTTACTAGCCGCTTGCTCAAACTGCTCAAGATCAAGTTAAACCCTACTTGATTCGAAACTTTACAGGATACGACCTCGAGTTCTGGAATATGTCTGATGACGCTGATACAGACTCAGATACAGTATACCATTTGTCTCAAGGAAAGTCGATGCCCTGGACATTCCGGGACTGGAAAAAGAGACGAGAAATGATCCAAGCCAAAAAGAATTTAGTTGGGGTACAAGTCAAATTCAATAACTGGGAAATTATCCCACATATCCCCTTAGATGAAGAAGGAGACCTTGCATATAGATTAAAACCCGAGTTTGAATCAGTTAATCATCGTTTGATTGTAGATATTCGACTTGAAAATCATGTAAAAATTGTTACTTTCCGTAGTGGACTTTCATTGGAGAATGGAACAGATAAAGAGATAGAGTTTGCTATTGTGAGTAGAAATCGAAAGATGGTGACAGAACCTGTCACGTTGAAACCATTTGAAATGTACCATGTACCCATTGCTTGGTCATATGATCGTTGGATTGTGGCAAGACCTTCTGGCAGTTATAGATGGAGTAAGGAAATGTTAATGTGGTCAGACTTGATGTTACCCTCACACCCTAAGAGCATTGAATGTCCTCCTACAGATGAAAACACAAAAGATCTCATCTCGTACAAGTATCAAGTCTTAGCAGATTATGATAAAAAGAACTCATTAGCAAAACAATATCCAATGATGAATATTCGACTTTGTCCTCCTGTTGAAATTGAGAATCTGTTGCCGTTTGATTTTGATTTAAATTTAACCAACGAAGAAACAGGTGAACACATTAAGACAAGTATTGAAATGGGTAAAACGGCACATATTCATCTCATGAAGAGTAAAACTCCTTTCTTGCTTCAACTTGATTTGAAATCTGATCGTTATAAATGCAGTAATACTACATCAATTCGAACTACTATGAATTACAATGCCACTGGAGAAAAGTTGGTAATTACAGATACTAATGGCGTACCTACAAATCTTCGTATGAATATTGCAAGAACTTCAAGTACAACAGATTCGTTACACATTAGTATATATGCGCCTTACCTCATTTTGAACAAGTCTGGTTTGCCAATCTCTATTAGACATCGTCATGCGTACCGTCAAGGAAGTCAGCCCGTTGAAACAATTTCCGCGTATAAAGAAGGCGAACATATCGTGCCCACAATTTACTCGTACCCCGAGTTTGATCATCATAATCGTTCTCAGATCTCCATCAACGACTCAAAATGGAGTGAACCACTTAGTTTCGAAGCAGTTGGCAGTAGCCAAGATGTGAACTTACTCTCCAAGAGCGATACCTATGCTCGTCATGCAGGCATCACTATTGATGAAGGTTATGGATTATTACGACTCACTAAATTAGTTACGTTCTCACCACGATATGTATTGAAGAATAATATGGACGTATCCTTCAAGTTTTGCGAGTTTGGATCAACCGATGTCAGCAGTATTCTTCCAGGACAAAAAATGCCTTTATATCAAACGACCAAATCGAGTGTAAGATGGCTTTGTCTTCAACTTAAAGAATTAGATAACCTTTGGTCTTCTCCCTTCGATATTCAGGAAATTGGTAAGACATATGTAAAAGTAGATAAAGGAGATGGCTCTTTACCGTACCTTGTACGTGTCTCGGTTCATATTCAACAAGCAACCATCTTTATTACATTTAGTGAAGATGAGGATTGGCCATACTTAATTATCAATGATTCCACTGTGGATATTAGTTTCAGACAAGAAGCGATAGATACCGATGAATTTGAGCTCAAGTCAAATCAAAAGAAGGCGTTTAAAGAACCCAGATTATTTACTTTGGCTCCAGGTGAACGACTTCAATATGCTTGGGATATTCCTGTAACTAGAAACAAGCGACTTGAGCTACATGTAGGTAATCGCCATCGAAGTATTAATTTCCAAGCTATTGGTGCACAGATACCATTCCGTTATATGAAATCCCGTGATCGTTCTTTGGAAAAGAATACACTTTCAATTGATATTATGGCAGAGGATTCGGCCTTGGTATTGTATCTTACAGATTTCAGTTTATCAAAGAGTTTGTATCGTCCAAAATCTTCTGGTGCTTCTACATTGGCTTCTACTTCTAGAGAAGGTAGTTTTAAGGATGCTTTTGAAACCATTAATGTACAACATGTTACAAATTATATCTTGGAGGTGAAGATGGCTGGACTTGGTATTTCTGTTATCAATAAGAATGCAGCAGTATGTGATTATTACACTGAATCTATACATTTTCTAACTTTAACTTTTTTTTAGGAAATTGTGTTTGCTAGTATTAAAGGGTTCGATTTCAAGTTTACTGATTCAAACATGTATCAATCAATTCGACTTAGTATTCGATGGTTGCAGGTAAAGAAACGATAAAAAAATGTTTCTTTTACGAATTAGCTAACTTAATTACACGTATAGATTGATAACCAACTATTCAGTACTACGTATCCGATCTTATGTTACCCTACTACACTTCCAAAAATCTCTACTGAGCTTGAGTCACATCCTACATTACATATTTCACTTGACAAGGTGAAAGATGATCGTAAGTTTTATCTTTTCAGATATACATATACACGATAACTAATAAAACAAACTGTAGGACACGGTGTGCTTTACTTTAAAGCATTCTCTATTCTTTTACAAGAAATGACATTTGAAATTGACGAAGACTTCTTATACGCTTTATTGGATTTTGCACAAATCCAGAATGCACCCAAGTTACCTGAACCATCGTAAGTTTTTATATATAAATATATATATAGTGATTAAAATTTAATATAACATTATACCTTTCTTTTTAGAAAGGATATGTTTATCATGACGATTGAGGAACCTGTGGTTGATAAAGCAGAAGATTTGTATTACTTTGAAGAGTTTTGTATTCAACCTATGCGACTCAACTTATCCTTTGTTCGAACCGAGAAACTCGATGATAAAGAATCAACGTAAATAATAGTAATTGTATATATATTATTTGTTTAGATTTATTAATTTTATTTTTATCTTTAGTGATACTGCTAGAACATCACCACTTGGTTATATATTCAATGTGTTCACAATGACACTTGGTAATATTAATGTAAGTAATTTGAAATTAATTAATATATACATATATAATTGTATTTAATCAATATATATAATTTATAGGATGCACCTATCAAATTGAACGCATTGATAGTAGAGAACCTTCGAGCAAGTTCAGAAGACCTCACCTCACGTATTACTCTTCATTATCGTGATCAAGTCGTATACCAAATTCATCGCGTCTTGGGTAGTATTGATATTCTCGGCAATCCAGTCGGCCTATTCAATACTTTGAGTTCTGGATTCGGAGAATTGTTCTATGAACCCTATCAAGGGTTTATTATGAGTGATCGACCTCAAGATTTAGGCATTGGTATAGCCAAGGCAAGGGCATAAGAAATTATATGAATCACTTTCTTTTTTTTTTTTACTAACATTTATATGTGCAGGGCGTCGGTGGATTTATGAAGAAAAGCGTGTTCGGTATTACTGATAGTATGAGTCGATTCACTGGTAGTCTCGGAAAAGGTATATCTGCAGCTACAATGGATAAAAAGTTTCAAGATCGACGTCGTATGAATATGACACGTAATAAACCGACACATGCCATTTATGGTGTTACTCAGGGTGTTTCGTACTTTGGCACTAGTGTCGCTAGTGGTTTTGCAGGACTTGTGGTACAGTAGTATACATTTATTTTTTGAAGTTGGCGAACTAAACACTTTTATTCTAGAAACGTCCGATTGAAGGAGCAGAGACCGGAGGGGTTACTGGATTTGTAGGCGGTGTTGGTAAAGGGCTCGTAGGGTAAAGTATACTACCTGTAGCTAAACTCCTTTCTACCTATCAAGTTAAAATAACACTCTTTTTCTCTATTTAGTGCATTTACCAAACCTGTGGTAGGTTTATTTGATATGGCAAGTAATGTCACTGCTGGTATTAGAGAAACAACAACAGTATTTGAAACAGGGCAATTGACACGTGAAAGACTTCCTCGTTATACAGGAAAAGATGGCATTGTAGACGTAAGGGCTGACACTAGAAAAAAGTTTTTTTAGCGTATGTGCTAACAATATAATTTTTTAGGTCTATTCTCAAAGAGAAGCATTAGGACAAATGTGGCTTAAAGAAATGGAAAGTGGAAAGTATTATAATGAAGTATACATTGCACATACTATTGTTGGGCAGGATGTGACGATTGCTATCTTGACTTATAGTCGTATTATGGTGATTCGATCTGATACTTTAAAACAAGAATACTCTGTACATTTAGATGATATCAAGGCAGTTCAAACAGGAGAAGATGGTGTCTACTTAAATTTAAAGAAACCAATGACAAAAGTATTATCTATTGAAGAATCAACGAGCCGTGAATGGTTTGCTAAAACAATTAAACAAATCATGATACAAAGAAAAGAAGAACAAGAAAGACAATAAGAAAACGATATAATGATTTTTTTAATAAAAAAAAAGAAGTTCTTATTTAATATGCAAATTTTATTTAATTTTTTTTTGTTCTGTTTAGACAGAGGCTTGAATAGCGGGTTCAACGAAATCCTTGGAAGCCTTAGCACCAGTATCATCACCGGCAGCGTTGGCGCCACCGTGAAGAGCCAAGAGAGCAGAGACATCGAACTTAGGAGCCTTGAGGATCTTGACCTTACGAGTGTAAGTGTTTTGAAGAGGGTAGATACCTTGACAGGCCTTCTCAATACGGACAGCAATAGCATCTTGAGCAGATTGAGAAGCAGAAGAGGTGACCTTGGCAACGAGTTCCTTAAGATCACAAGCAACAGCTTCTTCAGTCATGATTTCAAACATCTTCTTACGGATTTGACGGATTTGAGCAGCTTGAGCATAAGTGGTCTTCTTGATTTGGTTACGACGACGAGAGGTGAAGGAAACAGCAAAGAGACGAACAAGATAACCATCGGTGGTCTTGACATCAACGAAGGCTTCAATCAAAGATTGCCACTTCTTGACCATAGAACGGAGCTTGTCAGTGGTCATATCCATGCGGTAGAAATTAGTAAGACAGTTCTTGCCTTGAATTTCATCAACCTTCAATTGGATCTTACGGAAAGAACGAGATTCGTCCTTGGATAAGTCACCGAGAGACATCTCAACAACACGACCGAGGAGAGAGTCGTTGGCGTTACGGAGACCTTGAGTACGGTTGACAAGAGTCTTACCAACTTGACGAACATCGAACATGGAAGGAGCCTTGATATCATACCAATCCTTACGGGTGAAGGGGTCAACGCTATAAATATCAATTGTGTTAATTTCATAAAATGATTTTTTTGTGATACAGTAAAAAAAATTAAGATTATTGAGTGGGTTCACAAAAACAAGATCTATAAAACTCTAATGTAACTTTTTGTGAATCTTTCTGAAATGTGATCAAAGTAATTTTGTATTGTAATTTCGAATTCAACAAGTGATATTGTGTATGTCTACTCTATTTTGTTGTCAAAGTTCTCTCTTTCTCTTTGTGTGTATCTTATTCGCTTTCTCTCTCTCTTTTTTTCGACGAAAATTTGTGAACCCACTGAAATATATCTTTCTTTCTTTTTTTTACATGTTTCAGTGTAATATATCAAATACTTACACCTTCTTCTTCAAACCCTTCTTTCCCTTTGAAAGACGCCTATGTTAGAAAAAAAAATAGTTGAGTTGGTTGCGGGTTCGATGATTCGTTTCAATCAATCTTACTTATTCTTGCCGACAGCTAAATTGTATGATGGTATATTAGTACATGGATGATATCTTTTGGATGGATGGATGATTTTCTACATACCCATATTATCGATTAAGAAGGAGGATTCTCAGGTCGGTCAAGTTGAGAGGTTGTTTCTGCCCAATGTCCGCGGGATTTGAATAGTTTCAAGTTTCCCTTCTCCTCAACACGTCACTTTAAAGCTTTGATCAAGATAACCTTAAAGTTGCGCTGGCCCTTAAACAAAGCAGCAGTAATAATAGGCTAAATGCTGTGTATATAATTTAGCAATTTTTTTCTTAATTTAATTGCAATTCACTAGTCATTTTTGCCGTTGCTATGATACTAAAGTGATATAGCAACCGTCAGATCATAAAAGTTACTTGAAAAAGTGTATATATTACAAAGGGTGCGGCAAAAGTGAAAGAGAAGAAGTGTGAGGTCCGGCTCGAAAAAGAAATAATCCGGGTCATCGACGAAAAAAAAACCATTTTTTTTTTCAGTATAACAAGTAAGTGGTAATGTAGACAATAAAGATCTTTCTCTTTGTAGATTATTATCATCCAATATGGTAGATGACGAAACGATATCAACACATCCATCCATCCAACTAAACACATTTTTTAATGAAATAGGGTAAAGTTCACGGTTCTTTGGCTCGTGCCGGTAAGGTTAAGTCTCAATGTCCCAAGGTCGCTAAGCAAGAAAAGAAGAAGCCCTTGACTGGTCGTGCTAAGAAGAGACAACAATACAACCGTCGTTTCGTTAATGTCACTGCTCAAATCGGTGGTAAGCGTAGAATGAACCCTTCTCCTACTGCTGGTCCTTAAATTGGATTCAACAATTCATCAACTTGATATAATCTGATTTTATTTTTATTTTTGGAATAACTTTTCTTGTGGAAAATTAATACGACAACTACAGTTTCTTTTTGTTTTTCCATTGGCTTCTTCCGAATAAAAAAAAAATCTAAAATACACACATACAAAAAAAAAGTTTAAAGGAGCTTTGTTTTTATTTTTATTTGACGTTTCTGCGTGTTCCTTGATTTTATAAATATAGAGTGGAGATAATATTCTTTGCCGAAAAAGGGAGTGAAAGGAAGGGGGATATTTGAAATAATTAAATTAGCCAAAATAAGGAACAGCAGTAAAGGTTAGTACAACCTAAAGATCATGCGAACCATATGTAACGCGATTTATAGTGATTTGCGGATCAGTTTCTCAAGTTTTTTTTCGATTGAATCTTAAACCTGAAAGTTGTAAATACTTGATATATTTTAGTGGAGAATGTATATTTTTTTTTTACATGGTTTCAGTCAAAGTAACTGATGATTTTTCGTGCATAATTAATAAACACGTCCTACTGTAATATATGTAATATATATATAGAAAGAAAGCTCGATTTTATATAATATATGGACCATATACTTACTTTCGTTCCAGTAGTAAAGAACATATTTTGTTCAACACGACATAATTTATACAGAAATGGAATAATGCATTTGTTGTCTTTTTATCATTCCAATCTGGTGTCATCATATTTAAGTCACTGGTAAAAAGGTTTTAAAGTTTCAATGTTACGTGAATGAAAAAGATAGTTTCACATAAAACATACTTAAACTGTCAATCAATGCTCATACATGAAAGAATATTCTGGCATAGTTATTATTTTTAAAAGAAAGTAAAAAGATAAAGAAATTTTCTATGTAGATATACACTTTTTTTTTTCTATACTGGGTTTCAGTAAAATATTTTAGGCAAAAAAAATAAGAGAGTAAACCACAAGAAAATGAGTAAAACCATTTAGAAACATTTAATTGTGCCTGAAACTTGATCAATTTTGTATGAATGTTTAACATCTAAAGTCAGAATACGCAAAACTTTTCTTTTTTTCTGATTCAGTACCTTTGATATAAATACCGTTATTTTTCCAGTTCGTTTTTTCCTTTTTTTTCTTGTAATGCTTCTTTCTGACAAAAACTTATTGAATGAATTTACCGTATACAGTTTTATTGGAAATTTTTTCTTATATCCCATTACCTGAACGCTGGCTCGTTGCAAGGTAAGGCATGATTATCATATAATAAATATTTTGATTTTGTTTATATTAAACTTTATGCTTAATTTTTTTTAGTGTTTGTCAAGCCTGGAACAAAGTGTGTCATGATCCTTACTTGTATCGACACCTCGTATTTGAAAACCTTGAATATGGAATACTCGTTCTTGCACTTCAAAAAATCCTTTCCATCGCACCTCGAGTCAAGTCGATCACGATTAAGGGATGTTATTCTACCTTTATTCAAAATACAGTGGTTCCTGTGCAATTCGCCAATCGGGGCAATCAATCAAGTCCGATGTTGTTTTCGCATATAACAGCATTACAGCCATCTCGTAGACGAGAAGAATACATTAAGCATAACTTTGAACTCCATGATCAATTTTCAGACGCTATGAATCAATTGTGTAATATTAACGAACTAAATCTCAACACGTTAGTGATTCAAAATTGTGTTCTTGATTTGGAAATGACGGAACTATTCTGCGCCATTGCCTGTCATGGTCATGCAATCGAAACGTTTTTATATGAAAACAATCACGATAAAGGGATACACTCATCAGGCCTTTTACAAGCTATTGTCACAGCTTGCCCTCGTATGCGTCACTTCCGGGGTTTACATTCTGGTATGGATGATGCAGTATTGTTAACAATAACTAGGCACTGGACCTCCTTACGGTCTTTAACACTATGCTCACTCAAATCTCGAGATATTCTTGGTCATGCAGAAATCATCAGCGATGGTCGTCAATTGATAGGGTCATCCCCTACAGGTCGTATCTCTAGTCAAGCCTTGTGGCAGTTGTTGAGCCGGTGTCATGAATTGGATACATTGGAATTAGTTGATCTCTCTTGTATCTCAAACCGTGATCTAGCACTATTCAACACATACCGAATGCAAAAAGCTCACAGTGGCAATAGTAATGTTCACCACTATAATCAGCAACATCACCATTACCGTCATCACCACGAAAAGAAAAAAAGTTTTGAGCCTTACCGTATACCAAAATGTACAACACCCTTTTCTCCTGAAACTTCAAAGACAACAACTCCTGGCTCTTCAATTCGACAGTTGATAATTAAAAAGTATATGACGACACCTTTATCTAAAACAGGATTTGAAAGCTTATTGGAATTGTTTCCAGGATTGAAACGATTAGAATATTCTACCAATCTCTATACATTTGATAATTTATTTGAAGGCGTTACTAGAGAATTGTTTGATGCTGAATGTGTCGCAGTTCAACAATGGTTTGATCAGCAGAAGCAAATTGAGTATATAGGTGATTGGAACTCTCCGATTACAGCTGAACAACGATTAATGGCTGGTATGGCTAGTGTATCTGAAGGTTGATTTTGTTTATTTATTATACCCTTTTATATATATTATATTATACAGATTTAATAAAATATTAAAAAATATATATGTATATATATGAAGCGTTCCATTTGTTAAAGGTAAATATAAATATAAGGTTGAGTGAACAATTAGTAGGGGAATATAAAGGGAGAAGTGAGATTTGGCTTGATCTTTCTCTTATGAAAGGGGAATAAACTCGAGGTTGTAGGATGATTGCGATGATGATAAATAGATATATAAAGGATATACTAAGGGAGAAAGTAACTAAAAATAAAAAAGACTTAGTTAAAAAATAGAGTGACAGCATCAAACTATAACTATAATGTTTAATCCCGGAAGCTTGAACACTTTAGTACACATTATTTTTTGAAAAGTCAAAAAAAAAAATTTTTTTGCAAGGGGAAAAGGGAGCACTTAATAAGATGATTGAAGTGTCATCCTTTATGTTGATCTAATAACTTAGAATCATAAATAACGATCGTAACACAATGATTCTAAAAGAAAGTTACGAGTGTAGATCAAGCGTACGACAATAAGTATTGGCAGCATGCGTTGAAAAATTATTTCACTCCCTATAGAACGCTCCTTAATTTTTGACACTTACTACTTTAAATAAGACTGATTTTTCTTTTTTGTCTTTCTTCATTCTTTCTTTATTTCTTTCTCCCTTTTCCCCTTTCCATTCCTTTCTACACTCCTTTCACTTATTTCAAAAAATAAGTCAGTCTTTCCTTTATAAAATAATGACAAATTTTAATTATCAAGAATTTGACGAAAAATTAATGATGATGTATCCACAGGTATAAAAGAAAAAAAAAACATATATAAAAATATATATCATAAATTGTATTTTATTGACGTCTTTGCTTCTTTTTATTTTTTATATTTGACATTTATATTTACATCTTCACTCCGATTCTCCTCTTCATGCATAACTATTTTTACATGATAAAATTTTAATTTTCTCTCTCTCTTTCTCTTTTCTCTTTCTCTTTTTTTCTTTTTTTCTTTTTACTCTTTTTTTTAAAAAAAAATTATTCAAATTGATATCATTACAACAATTACAACTACAGACTCGGTTTTATGACGAGGATGATTCCTCTGTAGAAGGTGAACTTCTACAAGTCACACAAAATTTGGAACAGCATCATTACGACTACGAATTTCCAAGTAAAAGCTGTTTAAAAGCTTTAGCTTATTTGGATAAAGAAAATTGCTATTTTGATGAATCTTCATTCATAAGTTCAACAACAATAGCGGCATTGTCATCGGTTGATTATTTTGATCAAGAAACCGTGATTGATCAGATTAGTGAATGGCACGAGACAGATGATGATCATCACTTAATTGATGATGGTGGTCTATCTCCTTTACAATTACCTGCTCAAGTTACAGATCGACAAGTACAACATAAAGCTTTTATGACAAAAGGCCAATTAGAACGTCCTGTTGGACCTTCTTCGTTTCTGTCTGCCGACTATACTAAAGTCACACAAACAAGATCTTACAAAGGTAACATGAATACACAGACTTTTTTTATTTGTTATTCTCACACGAACTTATTTTAATAATAGGATTTGCTGAAGAACAAGACAATTTACGTGTTTATCGTAATGGTTCGATACCTGTTATGGATAACGACTTCGAAAGTTCAACAGAAAGCAGTGTACGTTCTATGGAATCCCGCACAGTGTTAATCAAAATAAATAAATGCAAGTCATTTCCCATTACCATTGTTCAATCAACACCTGCCTATAGTTCATCAGACGAAGGTTATGACGATACAATGTATAACTGTGAATTAGAATCGCAGGTTGAATTCTTTCCAGTGCTTGAAAATGAACAAGACGACTGTATGTTTTACGAGCAAGATCCTGAAGAACTTAGACGTATTGAAGCAGCCACAAGAATCCAATCAGCTTGGCGTGGATACCAAAGCAGAAAATTACAACAACAACAACTTTCTAGTTTACGACCAGAGCAACGTGTGATGGCCAACCTCGTTCAATTAAGCGGTCATAATTATCGTCTTAAAATGAACCAGGTTGAAGATCGTTTATATCAGTTAGAAAAACGATTACGACAAGAAACAGCAATGCGAGTCTCTTTTGAAAAAGCAATGGAAGATATGACAATTGTAATGGACCAACAACAAAAGATTTTGTGCGATCGTTTAGAGCAAGAAGTTCATATGCGTCAAGTGTATGAAGATAAGATGAATACAGCATTATCACAGTTAAAACCATTAGAATCTCGTTTAAGAAAAGAAGTCTCTGCTAGAAGCAAGATGGAAGAAATGATGACACGAGTACTGGATCAAATGCACGAAACCGAGACGGCAAGACAAAAACAAGTCAAGGAAGATGCTGAATCAAAGAAACAGATGCAATACAAGCTTGATCTCGCTTTGGAAGAAATTTCCTTATTAAAGAAGTCTACTAGTTCAAGAGCTTCTTCCCGATTACAGAAGAATGACTCAACAACTAGTGTGTCGAAAAAGGAAAACAATAGTACAATTCGATCAAGTGTTCGTAAAAGCATTGTACCCACAACAAATAAAATAGATTCTCGTCAGCAACAAATTTTCGAAAGGCCATCAGTTATACCCTCAAATAGACGTCCTGTTTTAAGCACTAATCAACGTACATCAACAGCTAAAAATACTACTACTACAGCCACCACCACCACCACAACTACAACAACCACTAGAAGACCATTATTAACACGTAAATAAAATATAACTACATGAATTATATTTTTTTTGTATTACCCACATGGTACAATTGATTTATGCTCTTTCACCCCTCTCTCAAAAAACAAGAACATGTATACAAAAAATCACCCTTATATTTTTTCCTTTAATTTCAGTCCTACAACAAAACACCCACACTCACAAACGCTCAAAAGCTCCTTATATTCCCTTTTCTTTTTCTCTTTCTTTTTTCCTTTTTTTTTTTTTGATTGAATCAAGAAAAAAAATAATAATTACAATAAAAGTCAAAAAAAAAAGACAAAAAAAGCCTAAACTTTTTTTGGTTCTTTTGTTTAAAATAAGATTTGGGAATTTCCAATACTGTAAGCATTGTTGTACAACGCACAACGCGCTTTGGGCAAGTATCGATCTTGTAAATTAAATTTTACCGAGAGTGCGGAACTAGATAGTCCATATTTTTTTTTCTTCTTCCTAAAACAAGGGGTTAAGTGATAAGTTTTTTTTTTTTTTTTAATAAGTTTTTGGCAGTAAATGCAGGATGACATAAACTCCTTCTTTATTTGATACATAGATTGATTCGATATCGCTATTATAATGAATTCTTACTAAATCAAGGGAAAAGCTCCCAAATAGTCGTTAATGAATAGAACAATAAACTAATCATATTTTTCTCTTTTGACTCAGATCCCCTATTTTTATTATTATTATAATTATATGTTATGACGCCGTTACATCTACAAAAAAAAAGTAAAATACAATAGACTCAAAACTTATGAATCATTTTAAACACAACGAAAAACTTATATTCTTAAACATCAATCAACGTTAAGTTATAAAGAAATAGATTAAAGTCATTATTTTAGTTTCTTTCTTTTTTTTTTTTTAGGTATATTTGTTTACGCATGTTAAGAACATCTTTCACTACTAGTCTAAATAAAGATCGATTATCTGCAAAGTCAATAAAAGACGATAATAATAGCTTAGCTACTATCAATGCCCTGGAGGAGAAGGAACCAACTGTGTATGGTACAACTTGGGTTGCATGGATTCAAGTAATAAATGTCATGTTTGTCAACGGAGCTAGTTCACTTATGTGGGCAAGCGCTTCGAGTGCACCAGTTGTTGTGTCCGAATGGATGCAGGTCAATTACACAGCTTTAAACTGGTTATCCAATCTATCTGCTGTAATTAATACCATTTGTTCTTTATTAACAGGCTGGTCCTATCAACGATTTGGTATTAAGGCAAATGTAATTTATTGAATTAAATTATACATTACATATATCGATTTTTTTCTAAAAACCTGTCTTTTTTTTTTTTTTTTTTTTTTTTTTTTTTTTACATATTTGTCTAAAGATTTTATTTGCAGCTGTCATGAATCTTATAGGGTGTTGGATTCGATGTATTGCGATCGTTGTCCCTGAACAACATCGATATACAGTCATGATGGTAGGACAATTTTTTGCGAGCATTGGCGGCGCATTCGTTTACAAGTAAGTGGAAGGATTTTAAAAATAGAACATCCAATTAACTTTAATACCTTAATGTGACTTTTTTAGCATATCAGCCAAGGTATATAAAAGACCACATTGCGAGCACGCACATAAGCACATATACACAAAGTTAAACTTTATTTATTTTTAATCGAATAACCAATATAGTTGGCGTCCGTATGGTTTGCTCCTAAACATCGTGGTGTAGCCAACATATTAGCCAGTAATGTTACATTGGAGAAAAAAAAAACTGACCTGATCGCTATACTAAACTTTTTCAAAAAAAAAAAAAAACCTCTATTTAGCATTGTCAGTTGGTTCGGCGATGGCACCCGTTTTAATTCCATTCCTTTGCCCTACAACCGACAAGGTACCATGGATGTTAATTGTTGTCTCAATAGTAGCAACGGGTTGTGCAATTCCGTCCGTATTTTTACCGAGTATGCCTAGTACACCCTCTTCTCCATCAGCAGAACAAGAACGTATGGGATTTAAGGAAGCCATGTGTTGCCTTAGAAAAAATACGGGTTTTATTTGGGTAACCATACTTTGTGCAGTGAATGGCGGGATGGTGTTTTCTGTAGCCACTTTGATCATTGAAGCAATCGCACCATTTGGTTACACTAATCTAGAGTCAGGATTCTGTGCAATGGCAAGCGTCGTCGCAGGGTTTGCAGGTGGCATACTATCGGGTTATTGGGCCGGGAAGACCGCTCAACATCTAATGCTGATTAAAATATTTACGCCCATCATGATATTCACCTATTTAATGCTGATTTTCGAAAGTAAGTAAAAATCTAAAAAAAGAAAGTGAGGGGTGGGAAAAATCAAGTACAATGTTTTTATTTCTCTTTTTTTGTGTTTGTTAGTGATACCTAATGCTTTTAATGTGGTTTTAATTGCTTGTATTTTAAATGGCTTTTTTGCTTATGGATTATTACCAATTCATTTAGAACTAGCATGTGAGCGTATGTATCATTGTTGTTTTTTTTTTGGCCCTTTTAATGTCTGCACATGTAACTTAATCATACATATATTGTTTACTTAAAGTTTCATATCCTGTACCTGAATCCGTATCTTCTTCTATACTTTGGGTAATTACTACAGCTGCAACATTAGTGTTCTCCGTTGTAATTGATGCATTACGTGCAGGGCCTGAAGCAAATCCACCTAATAATATGAATTTGGCAATGACGATTGTATGTATTATTGTAACTGTGGGATCTATTCCTACCATTTGGTTAAAAGGAGATCTGAGAAGAACTGAATTTGATAATGAAGCATTAAAAGAAAAAGCAATTGAATTATAGTAATAGTCATTAAAAAAAATAGGTTTTTTTTTTTATTATATTTATTTTAGAATTTTTCAAGATTTAATACAATATCAGATAATTTTGCAAATTGGTTAATATCAGTTGCTACACGAGGTGCTAGTTCTATATCGAAATACATATTATTAAAGTTAAACTATAAAAATAAATAATATATATATATATACCTGGTTTAACAGGAGTCATAATACCAGTAGATTCGTTCAATTCCCATCCTCTCATAGTTAATTCTATTTCCCCCTCAAAAAGTTAGTGATGTAATATGCATACTGAGATGTTCGTTTTTACCTGGTAAGACATCATTTGTACCGAAATAATTTGCGAGTTGAGAAAGTTCGATAGAGGTATATATTTTAGGGATTAATGTAAGCATATCCAATTGAATCTTTTGTCTGATTTCCTCAATTAATGTATGCATGTAAGGGGACCATTGAAAGCTGTCAAGGTTTTGATAAACTTGTGGGTAAGCCTTTTTTATCAATGCAGTCACAACGTTCCAAATAGCAGTGATTTCAGGTGAACTGATAGAGGCTACAAGAATACGCTTACGTAAATAACGAGCAGATTGACTAAGAATGTTGTCATTAGTTAATTTGTCCAAGAAAAAAAAAAGGGGGAAAAGAGCGTGTATCTTACAGATCGTCTACGAGTATACAACCAGCTAAATAAATTGGATAAATAAGCTCAAGTGTAATACTGGCATCGACCGCACTCTAATAAATAAAGATGAGTCTCTAATGGTTTTTATAAAACAAAGGCATTCTTGAATATTCATACAAAAATTTCTAATCGCTCACAATATTGAACAAGACCAGCATAATCTTTGTTTCGAAGGTATTCTTCAATATCTGTCATTAGGTATAGTTAATAGAGTTGAATTAAAGAATAAACGAGGGAGAAAAAGTGACGAAAAAGAAAAGTAAAAAGGGCTTATTGAAACCGCGTCAGCATTGCCGAATATGTATTTTGACATGTTATATCTTTTTACAAAAGTCATGCATTCTTGATAGAAAGCTATTTGTAGTAGGCCCAGTAATAGTATCAATATGTATAAGAGTAGAAGAATAATTACGATATCATCATTATGATTGTGTAATCATGAAAGTAAGGAAACACCTGTAAGGCACTTTAAAAGTAAAAAGTTGGATCTTCTAAAAAAAATACGAACATTTTATTTATGGTTTTAAAAGGGAGAGCAGTAATATGAAGCAAAGAGAGTGCAATTTATTAAATCAAATGTTTACTTTAGTCTTTTGGAAAGTAAAAGAATCAAGTATGCAACCAAAAATCGGTAAAATACCATATTTGAGGAAGCTTAAAAAAAAAAAGGTACATTATTTCCGACTAGGGAATTACTTTTTTTTTTCTGGTATATAACAACTTTTTTCTTCATATTTCACCTTCTTTTTTTTTAATACGTTTATTCTATTTTTCATATATTATCAAGATGATCAAGCTACATGTTTTGTGGTTAGCTATTGTCTTGATTTCAGTATGTTATGCAATAACAAAAGAAGAACAAGAAGAATTAAATATCGTTAAAGAAGAAGCACGTTTGACAGCAGACGCAATAGCTAAAGGAGCATTACGTGTAGGATCTACTAATTTCCTTATACCTGATGCATCTGCAGATCATCCAATGATTATATCTAACCCAGAAGACCAACCTCTTTGTAAACCCAAGGTCTCATTATCTTCTTCACGTCAAGTACAAGTGATGGAAGGATACGAGTACATGGTTTTAGCCAACGAAATTCGTAACCCGCGCAAGCTCCTGTTTGATCAAGCAGATCATTTACTAGTCATGTCACCTGGTGAGGGACTTTACTCGGTTCGTATGGACGGGTGTTCTAATACAGATATCAAGTTGATCTTGAAAAGTGATGAATTGGATCAACCCATTGGTCATGGTGTAGCTGTATTTGGTGGACATATCTTTGTATCAACCGCTAATTCGGTATATAAATTTCCATACAGTGATGGTCAACATTCGCCTGTACAGAACGCAGTCAAGGTAATCACGAATATTCATCCGAATGATCCCAATGCAGCTACAGATATTGCAGTAGATCCTTTTGGTCATATCTTTATTCCTCGTACAGTGACAGAATTACATGATAAAATTGAACCTGCTCATGCTATCATCAAGAAGTTTAACCTCCGTCTTATTCCCGAGCAAGGATTTGATTATGAAAAAGATGGTGAGGTACAAGCTGTTGGGGCAAATAATCAAGGTGCCATGGGATTTGATGCACAGGCTAGATTATGGGGTATTAATGGTATGACATCTGCTGAGATCCGTAGACAAGATATTGGCTCAAATGAAAGTAAGTACATAACAAGACAAAAAAAAAAAACTTGGAATGCAAAGAAATTAACTATTGCAAATTAGATCTTGCTATTTCTGGTCTTGCAGAAGAAATGAATTTATATCAATTTCCTAAAATGAATTACGGATACCCTTATTGCATGACCGAATTTGATTTAAGCAAAGTCTCGACCGTTGGAAGAGGATTAGGTTCTCAATGGGGTCATCCTACCTTTATGAATGCTTCGTTTCCATTAGATGAGTACTGCCAAAGCGAAGAAAACAATCGTCCTCCTTCTGTTCCTTTACCTTCGGGTTCACTTGCATCGAGCGTCTTCTTTTATATGGGCACATTTTGTTCTGTAGGCGACTTGACCACACAAGGTTCGTCTGTAGGTCTTCCTTGTAACTGGACAGATACACCTATTATTGCAAATCATGGGTTACCAGGAAATTCAGGTGGTCATAACGTGGTCCGTCTTCATTTTGATGATGTAGGTCACAAGCCACGTTGGGATAAAGAACCTGAGGTGATCTTGAAAGAAGCAGAGGCATGTACCGGATCAGGATGTCTCTCACCTTTTGGGTTAGCTGGGGATAAATTTGGCCGCTTGTATATCAGTAGTGATGAAACCAATGAGATTTTTATGGTATCTCGTATCTATAACCAACAAGCTGTTCAAATTTTGACAGATGGTGCAAATGAATATGAAGCTAGTTTATTAAATGGTAGTAGTACTACTAAGATGAAAGAAAAAGGTTCCAGTGTAAAGGCCTCTGGTCATAAAAAGAAGAAGAAGAAGAAGGAAGAAGAAGAAGATGATGATGATGATGAAGAGGAATACGAGTAAACAAACAAAAAAAAATATATAATTATGGTTTAGAGTTTTTTTATTTATTTATTTAATATATTAATAAATGGTATCCAAAAGAAAAAGTGGGTGGTATATCCAAAGAGAAAAAACAAAACAAAATAAGTGTTGCCTTAATTTATGTACAATAATGATGAAGGAAAAAAAAATGTTGTTATAAATTTAAAAGATAGGTCTATAACCTAATCTTCTTCTATTATATATCTTGTATACAAAGAAAACGATGATACTCAAGATACCACCTGTAATCATGATCAGAGTCAAGGTAACGATCAAGGACCAAATCCAAGGCAACCCAAAGAAACCACGACGAATGGGTACCAAGACAGTATCAATGGCCAAGACACCACCGCCAGCTGATACACGGCCCAGACCGGTCACATGAGCACGATCACTTTCTCTACCGTTTTTGACCTCAATCCATAACTCACCCTTCTCATTTTCTCGAATTGTCACTTTATCATCATCCGATAACAAAGTAGGGTACTCACTCTTATCATGGGAGGGACTTTGAGCGATCCAACGATCTTGCCATTCTCTTGGTATAATATGTAACTTTGCGACGCGTTCAAGTTCTACTTGATTTGAGAATAAAGTATCGAGATCAATACGAGAAAATGCTTTATCGGAAGGAGCCAAGACGACCATGTTTTCTTGATTGATGACATCTAATAAGTTGGCGCGTTCTAGAATTTGTAACATGGTATTGGATTCAATACCAACAAGTAAATGTTGATTTGTAATCTCGACTTGAGTAGGCATCAGGACTTGAGAAAGTTTATGAACGACACCATTGGAGACTAACGTATTCGTATCAAGTAAAGAAGCGGAACTGTCACCGATCGTGACAATACCTGACTCATTTTGTTGTACGCTCAAGGTTTCGTTTGCTAAAGTATGAATACTGGTATTTTTCATATCATCGTGATAAAGTAATCGATTTGAAATCGCATGGTTTCTCAGGACAGTTTGAAGTAATGACTTTGCAGTGGGATGGACCAGGTATTTGGCTACAAGACCCAACTTTTGAAAGGCATCATTGGTCGGTACAAATAAAGTTAAACCTTCAGTAGATTTGATTTCTTGTACGACTTCAGAGACATAGAGTGTAGCAATAAAGGTTGAATAGTCCAAGTCAAGTACAAGTTTCTCAAGAATGTCTCCTGGAAGTGAAAGGGGTTCTGAAATTCGATATATGATGTCATTTCCAATTGTCACTATTTTTTTTTTTTTGTTGTTGTTGTTGTTAATACATGTATTTTTATTATTATTATTATTATTATTATTATTATTACCTTCATCGCCTAGCATTCTAGCATGAGAAAATCGAATAGAATGACCACCATAAATTAAAACTTCATCTACAACCGAAACAGGTACTCTTTGATACTGTTGAGCTAAAGCATGTGACTTGTACTTGGAAGCCAATAACATGTCATCTTTTAAATTCTGTTGAGGCCAAGCACCGTCCAAGACATGATACGAGAGCCAAGCAGTTGAAAGTAATGTCTTATTGATTGCGTCACTAGGAGGTACGAGAAAAGTCAAGTTCAGATCAGATTGATCCAAGAAATGGTCAAGATGATATTGATCAAAGTATTCAACCATATAAGTGCAGTTTGAACCATACATGTATTTTCTGGTACTGAAATCAATGGAAGATGAATGAAAGGTATCGTCTACGAGATGAATGACACCATTTGATGCTAAAATATCGGATTGAACGATAGGAATGTCATTGACAGTCATGGATTTCTTTGTAGATGCAATGACTAATGAATCTCCCGATAAAGATTTAACTGTTTTATGTTATTATTTTTACGATAATGACGAAATAATAAAATGGATAATATACTACTTACATGTTGTTTTACCAGATGTAAATTCATCCATATAGATAACTTTTTTATCGATAATTGAATACTTGAAAAAAGTAGTCAAATCATCTTTACCAAAAGTAGATTTTAAATAATTAGATTCGATTGTATTATATTTATCTAAAGGAGTCTTTGAAGTAGTCAAAAATAAAGTGAATGGTTTCTTTTCCTGTAATAGTTGAATCATTTCTGTCGTTGCCATGAGATCATAGATAATTTTATTATTGGCTTTGGTTGAATCTCCTATAATTATTTTAGTTAGTTGGGAGGAAAAAAAAAAAAAAAAAAGGAGTTTTTTTTTTAATTTTTTACCCAGTAAGCCAGGTAAGTTCAATACTCTATCAATGACATGAATAAAAGTGTGATTATTGACTTGAATGTTTTCATTAGTTACTTTAGCTTGATTCACCATCCATTGTTTATCTTGCTTTGTCAACTTGATCCGTTGTCCTTCATGATCGGGACCTAAATAGTTGGGTAAGACCAGCAAAGTTTCTTTGGATTGACCATGATGAAACTCATCCATGAGCATACCCTTCCCAAGAAAATGATATAATAAAATATCTGCATCAATCTTCCCTTCGTATTTACTAAATGCGTCATTGTCAGCTGCAAACAATGTAGCAGTCGTCAGATTATTGACAAGAGGTGTTAAACGTGTTGTTTCCAAGTGCTTTAATAATGTTGTAAATCTTTCATCTTCTGTTAATACATCAATAATTGATTTACAGAATATTTGTGTCGTCAGTAAAAATAAAAATAAAATGTGTATCTTCATTTCAAAGAGATATTTTTTATAATATATATATATAAAAAAAAAAGAAGAAGAGAGAATAAAAAGAAGCTCATTCTAATATTTATAACAACAAAAATTCATGCGACAGTCACGGTCACACGATACCTAATAAAATGTAGATAGATTACAGTTTATCAATGAAGTTTATTTGCAAGAACCAAACAATGGTTTATCAGAGGGAATAAAGACCCATAAAATTAACATGGCAATTGACATAGCGATACAGGCAGTTGGCATAATAAGGATACCAAATTTACCAGCAACTTGACCTGTAATAAATGGAAACAATGCTGCACCACCTGCGCCTAAACTATTTATAAATTAAAAGTTAGTTATCTATGTATATATATATATATATATAAATCATAATGACATACGCAGCCATAAATCCAATGGAAGTAGCATGATAACTTCTAGGTAAAGCTTTTGAAGCTAAAGAAATAGTTGTAGGGAACATGGGACCTAACAATAAACCAAGACTAACAAAAACTAGATAAAAAAAAAAAAAAAAAAAGACTGTGTTTAAGTATCTATGTAGTGCGACAACTCCAGGGAAAAAAAATTACCTGCGGAATCTACAACAATATCAGTTGATACCAACATGACAACTAAACCCGCAATAATCATCATAGTAAATAACGTAATCATCAATTTCTCACCAAATCTACCACTGAGATAACCCAATAAGACACGACCTAAAGCTAAACCACCCCAATAACCCGATACAACATCAAGCATAGGTACCGGATTACCTTGTCTACCTTCTGTCAACCAAGTATATCCCCAACCACCTAATGTGACTTCCACACCTACATAGATTAAGATATAGGTAGCACCAATTAAGGTCACTTTGTTCAAAATCGCTAATTTAGTTAATTCTCCATGATTAGGTTTATTATCATCGTCGTGTCGAATCTCTTCAAAATCTACTGGGTAAAATCCAATGGTGATACCAATAATATTTAATAAACCTACAAAAGCCAAGAAAACGTACATGCCCATCCAAGAGTAATTGTGAGCGAGTAAATAGGCAGATACCTTGGGACTAATGAAAGCACCAACACCGTACAAGGCTAGATTAAATAAGTTTATAATTCATCTATGTATATATAAAGTTTTTTTTTTTTTTGCGTAAGCTTACCATGCAGGATATTCAACATGAGAGTAGCAAGGGGTAAATTAGCCACATAGACATTCATAGCAGCATCTAATAAAGCCATACCAGCACCTACAAAAGGAAAAGTACAGGCTACAGCCTTAAAAGGCATACCAGTTGCAATGAGAGAGAAAGAGATTAACATGAGACCAGAACCAAGATAGAGTGTCTTGAGTTGACCGATACGATGAACGATATAACCATTTAAACCAGCACTGATAAAGAAACCAAATGCAGAACACAGAAATAAAGTAGAAATAGTTTCATTCGATATATCGTAATAGATTTTCAATCGAGGGATAATTGTACCCAAACTACCATCATTTAATCCAGCTACGATACTGATAAAGAAGGCTGCAGTTAATGGCTTAATAAATGGTTTTAAATCTTTGAGTGATTCTTCTTGTTCGGTGGGTACTGGGCTTAATAAAGGTTGCCGTTCATGTTGGCTTGTACTTGCTTCTTGATTTGCCATATTTTGCGTGTTTTTTTTTTTTTTTTGTAATGAAAAGAAAGAAAGGAAGAAAGAAAAAAAGAAAGAAAAAAAGAAAATACCTTTTGTTTTAAATTATGTGTAATTAATATACTCTTTTTTTTTTTTTGCTAATTCAACACCGCAGAATTTTAAACCCTGTCCTTGTTTTAGTGACACTTTGGAAATAGCGGTACACTAAAGAATAAAAAAAGTCTTATTTCTTTTTTCTGATTTTTCTGTATCATAAAATATGACCGACACTACTTTAGTGAACCTTCAACATAATTTTTGCTTAAAACCTAATCAAGCAGAAACACTTAAAATTATTACGAATGATTCAAGTAATGTCTTTGCAGCGATTGAAAAAGGACAAAAATATGTCAACTTGTCTGCTATGGATCATGAAGAAACGAATGATACAGCAAAGGTACACATAATAATAATAAAAAAAAAATACAGAGGAAAACAAGAAAGCTTATACATACTAGGTTGAGTCATTAGATAATAATTATAAAGAATTAATCGACCTTGAGCGTCGCGTACGTACGCAAACGATTGTTATGAATACCCTGTCAAGTCGAATTCAGTCAGGAGAAAATATTGTAAAGAAAAGAAGAAAAAAAAAAACGATATTTTTATCAGTATTAATTTCAGTTTTTTTTTTTTTTTTTTATGCGTAGAAAGATATCATGACACCTTATAAAGATTTAACAAATCGATTACAAGAGGAATGGGACACAAACGATCAACGTTATAATACAAATGATAAATACAGTACATTTCGACAAAATATTTGGGTTAGTCTTTTCTTCTCTCTTTGTATTTGTACAACATGATTATTCATTATTGTGTTCCTTTAGAATATCCATCATCCAGATGAACTTATGCCAAGTTTAGTTGAGAATGATGATGATGATATTGTGATGGGATCTACAAAGATCTCTTTAAAATGTCCTTTAACTACAACATGGTTAGAAGATCCAGTTACCAGGTAAAAAAAAAAAGGACGATACATGTTGGAAATATTTATTTTCTAACATACAATTGAAATATAGCAATATCTGTAAACATACATTTTCAAAATCTGCAATTACCAATTTATTAAGACAATCAGGTGGCTCTGTCCCATGTCCTATCTCTGGTTGTAACAAACGTATTATCCCACAATGTTTGATTGCAGATGAAGTGATGGCTGAAAGAGTAAGAAGAGCAAGAGCAAGAGATGAAAGAAATGCAACTACCATTCAATACTTTGATGTTGAATAAAAAATCTCTTTCTTTATTATTATATATATATATAGTTTTTTTTCTCTCTTTTTTTTACATATTTAAACGATAAAATCATACTTGTTGCTAGTACTTGACATTAAACCTATAAAAAGAAGAAAAAAAAATATATATAAGTTGCCTTGTTCCCATTTATAACCCATCTACTGTTGATTATTTACCCATTGCTCTTGCACGCTTGATAGCTTTAGCTAATTTACGTTGATTCTTTGCACTAACACCAGTTTGTTGACGAGGTAAGATTTTTCCCATATCAGAAACAAAATGTGTCAACAATCTAAAGTTCTTGTATTCGTGAAGAGGATCAAGACCAAGGACCTCAAAGGGGTCTTCGGCAGGTGCTGCAGGTCTACCACGACGTTTACGTAAGGATTCTCTGTAACGTGCATCGTTTAAATCTTCAGGGTGATAAGTATCTCCTTCATGATGAACCTTTTGATAACGTTGAGTTGCTTCACTAAAAGGTTTAATTCTATCCTCTAACGTAACAAAAAAAAAATTTGGTTAACTTCCGTACGAAACTAAAAGGAAAAAGAAACTTACTTTGAAGTGTGCCTTCAAGTAAACTTAAAGTAGCTTCTTCAATAGCTATAGAAGAAGAGGGAAAAAATTGACATTAGAATTCATTAAAAAAAAAAGTTTTTTTTTTTTTTTTTTTCTCATTCTTACATCTTTGGTTGCTAGTTGATTCAGAAGGTGTGCCATTTGTGGGTTGAGAAATTGAAGAAAGAATGGGTGTAGTAGGTTGAGGAGCTCTAATCACTCTTGAAATAGTAGAGAATGCGCGAACCTGTGCAAGCATTTTCTAATTAATAAATTATATAAGATTTGAACAAGGGGGGTAGGTTCCATTTTTTTTTAAAAAAAAAAAAAGCTGTCAACCGCCCAGAGCGGAGAGTATAAAGTTTTCAATTGTTTAAAGGTCCAAATAAAAGAATAAACTTTTGTTTAATGCAGCAACAAAAAAAAGGGGGGGAGGGAGGGGTGAGGGAGGATTTGTTTAAGGGACCATAAAGTTTCTTCTTTTTACGTCATATATTGTTGATTTGTTTTGTTTTTTTTATATGTCAGTATTGTTTATCAATATAAATAACTGACAGGATAAAAAAAAACATTTAGATTATATATGTGACAAAAACAGTGGCTCTTATTTCTCTCTCTCTCTCTCTCTCTCTCTCTCTCTCTCTCTCTCTCTCTCTCTCTCTCTCGTAATGTATTAAAATATTCTCACTTTTGTATGACAAAAAGAAGAAAAGATGAGCCCTTAAAAAAGATGAAAATCTATACATTCCGTTGTTATGTACGTAAAAATACGGAATTAGATTACAGTTCTATAAAGTATCTATATATGTATGCAAAATTATTTTTAATTCATCGGGTAGATATCACGGTACATATACATTTATACTAAAATGTACCAGTTGACATTATGAGCACTCTACGATGATGCTTTGTTTATGGGTCACCTAAAATGCACATTATAAGTGACTTTTATTATCCTTGTACCGAATAGATTACATCACATGGTTGTTTGCTGTACCTTGAAAAGATAGGAGGTGGGTTAATAAAAAAAAAATTAAATTTGGTTGGTTCTACTGGTATAAAGTCTTGAGGTTCTTTTTTTCTATAATGAGAGCAGCAATTTACTTTTGCTGTATCGACGAAGGCGACAGAGTAAAGAAATTAGCTTGGCAGTTGAAAGCTTAAGAACAAAACATGTGTCTGCGTCTGTCGATATATACGACTACTACTACTTTTTTTCTGTATGCAACTATTATACTCGAATACGCGTTTATATATAATACTGGAAAGTAACCCGATTACTATATTATTAATTAAAGGGTAAAAATAATTTTATTTATAAAACACAAGTTAAGTTTTAAACCGTCTGTGATTTTAGGAAATGATACATTTATAATAAAAAAAAAAGCAAGAAAGAATCTTGATTTTCATCAATAATTGGTTTCCTGATTAGGAAAAAAAGATCAGATGTGTATAATTTATGTTCAAAGTTGA
This sequence comes from Pilaira anomala, assembly GCA_025716855.1. Lineage (NCBI taxonomy): Eukaryota > Fungi > Mucoromycota > Mucoromycetes > Mucorales > Mucoraceae > Pilaira > Pilaira anomala. Next base: position 84,464 of record JAIXMQ010000003.1, read on the forward strand.
AAATCAATGACCGACAACATTTCTTGATATAAAAAGCGAGGAGAAATTTTGATTCTACAACTTGATTATTTTTTCTGCATATTTTTCTCTTTTCTTCTACTATTTATTTCTTATCTATCAATGGATACAACTTGCCCTATTTTAGAAAATGGTACACATGCCATCGGCTGGATATACGTAAGTAGTACACACAGAAATTGACCCTTTTTTTTTTTATATATTACTAAATATTTGAACTACTTTTTTAATATACAGTCCATATTCGGTGATTGTGTTTACGGTTGGCAAGAAACAACTAGTTTAATCCTAGGTTATTTATCTATCTTTTGCTGGCTTAATGCACAAATGCCGTAAGTTTTAATAAGATGATGGAAATGTGTGTACATTATATTAATTTAATTGGTACTTAGTCAAGTGATTAAGAATTATAGAATACGTGACGCAGATGGACTTAGCTTTAGTTTTTTAACTGTATGGTTATCAGGTAAATATATATATATATACATTTAAATATTGTATAGTTACTTGATATTCACCCACTTTTTATTTTTATTTTTTAAAAAAAAATAGGTGATGTGGCCAACTTTATTGGTTGTATTATCACTGGACAACTTCCATTTCAAATTATTTTATCGGTTTATTTTACGATCATTGATACAATTTTATGCGCACAATGGTTGTATTACGTTAAATATACAGATAACCGTATCCGTCGCTGGATCGATGGAAACCATGATGAAATGAAACCTGTGACAGTCTTAGGGCCAGTAGAACGTATCTATACTACTTATAGTACAGGTGGAGGAAAAGAAATTGATGAGCAAACACCATTAACTCATTCAACATCCAACAGCAACCATAAGAAGTATACAGGTCTTTTATTATTCTTTGGACTTGTTACATTCGGTGGTATTTCATCTCCTTCTGATTTATTTACAGTCAATGATACTACTACAAATAGTATGATGATGATGGTGTCTATCAGCAGTGAATCATCAAATGAAGACTACATGATTTGGGTTGGAAGATTATTTGCTTGGATCTGTACATTTCTTTATTTATCTTCTCGATTACCTCAAATCTATCAAAACTTTCGTCGTAGATCAGTTGAAGGATTATCCATGGCCTTATTCTTTTTTGCTGCCATGGGTAATTTGACTTATGTTCTTTCTATCTTTACAAACCCACATGCAACACGTGCTAGTATGTTGGAGTCAGTCCCTTATATTATTGGAAGTGCTGGTACACTTGTATTTGATTTCACTATCTTTGCTCAATACGCATTATTTAAAAAGATCCCTACTGCTGGTTCAATTGATTTAGTGGTTCCTGTTTAAGTTTCCATAGAAAACAACACATCTTGTAAATAGTTTTATAATACCTTTTTTTTTTTAAAATTACATATTCTTTCATTGTATATGTTTATACCAACAAATAATAATAATAAAAAAAAAAACCTCCCTCCCGTTTGTAAAAATGTGTGTGTGTGTAACAAATTATTTATTAAATTATATATGAGTGTAAAAAAGAAAGAAAAAAAGGGGGGGGGGGTAATTTATCTTCTAATGGTACCACCATTTCTATGATATAAGGCTTCCAGCTCAGTTTCGAGTGCCTTAATTTGAGCATGTCTTGACTCCAAATCTTTATTTAAACGATCACGTTCAGAAACCAATTGAGTCTCCCATTGTCTAAAACGATTTTCTTCTTTTTTAACTTGTTCAGTAAATTCTTTACGAAGAGATTCTTCCTTTTCACGATGTTTAGGGTTTTCAGCCTTGACAGACTTGGATTCACCAAACTTACGAGTGGCCATTTCGTTCAAACGATAATTTTCATAGTGAACGGATTCAGTAGTATCAATTAAATCATGCATATGAGAGCGAATTAAGAGATGACGCAATTTCTTAAAATCACAGTGGGATTCGTTCTCTACTTCTGCTACACCCCATGAGTAGGCACGGCCTTTGACGGTACGACCATCGGGTGTTTGAACATCTTGCGTGGAACCAATAATCGAAAAGGGCATAGAAGCCATAATATCTTTATTGGTTTGAGTCACATCTTCATCTTCACTTTCAATAGGACAACTGTATACTTTAATATGATTATCTTCAATCGATTGAAGTACACGTTGTTTGAATTCAATAAGATCTTTTGGAGTTAATGTGTCTGCTTTAGCAACAACAGGAATCAAATTAACTCGGGAACCTAATCGTTTCATCATTTCAATGTCCAATGGTTTCAAGCTAAACACATGTTAGTTACATAATACACATATATATATATATACATTGTATTGTATATCTTTACCTGTGACCGGTGGGTCGGATAAAATACAAGCAAACATGAACTCGCATATCAATCTTTGTCTGTCTATCAGGCTGTTGTTCTTGACGCATAAAACTTTCATGTTGATCATCAATAAATTCAGAAATTGGAATCCAACTATTGTGACTATTCACATAATCACCAAATCCTGGTGTATCCACAATAGATAATTTTACTTTAAACATCTTTTCCTCGATTTCTACATTGATAATAACAATAAATATTAAGCTTTTTTTTTTTTAAAAAAATAAATAAATAATTCTTTTTTCTACCTGTTTTGGTAATTTCAATTTCGACAGTTCTATCAAGTTGTTTAGCATGTCTTTGTGCTTGGTCTTTATATTGTTTCAAAGTAGTTGTGAATAATGTATTGATATAGGTAGTTTTACCTAAACCTGATTCACCACATACCATGATGGTGAAGTTACATCCTTTATTTGTAACAATCTTGTGTCGTTGATTAGGTAAATGAGCAACACCTATTCCAGAGGAAGAAACTGTGACAGGAGACATAATGAAGGGAGAGAGAGAGAGAGAGAGAGAGAAAAAAAAAAAATTTTTTTTATTTAATAAAGAGAAAAAGAGAAAGTAAAAAAAATAAAAATAAAAATAAATAGTTGTAATATACACAGAGAAAGAGAGAAATATATATTTGTGATTGCCATTGGATAGTTGAGTGGTAGTACAAAAAAAAAGGAAGGTTACAATTTGAAGAGTCGTGGTGTTTTTGAGGGTATATATATATATATGATTCAGTAGTACACACACATTTAGGATAAAGAACTAGAGATAAGATCTTTTTGAATGAAATCGTCTGTCTTGTTTGATGATAAACCAAAGACGGCTGTAAGTGAAGTAGCGATTGGACTTGTCGTCTTTCTCACTAATTCTTCTGAAGAGTCTTCAATGATCCTTGGACGTTGAACAGTAGTGAAACTACGTTGAATACTTGTTACAATACGAGAGAACATGTTTTTTGAGTTGTTTAATAAAAATATAAAAAGTGATAAAAAAAAAAAAAAAAAAAGAAAAAAAGAAGAGAGAGGAAAATAAAGTAAAGGAGGGGGATTTACATATATTTTTAGTGCCTTTTTTTTTTTTTTAAAAAAGTCACACCACAATTAAACTTTTTGCCGTAAGGAAATAATAGTAATATATCATCATAAATATCAATGATTGGTTAATGCAATTGTCTTATGCTAAAATAGATGGGAATTTATCTTGAATATTTGTCATTTCTTTTTCCCTTTTTGTTTATTCAACAAACAAATCAATATGCCTTCATCTATATTACCTGATGAGAATCAATCCACTTTAGGTCAAATGGAAGTGGAAGATGAGGAAACGGTAAGTAAGAAAAAAAATAAAATAAAAAGTGTAATAGTCATTTAAAATACTTTTATTATTAGTTATTCCATACTGAAGTAGATGAACTTCAAATGCATGGTATTGGTGTAGCGGATATCACAAAGCTAAAGTCTGCAGGTGTTTGTACAGTCAGAGTAAAGTGTGAAACAAACAAACAAAGATCCATTATAAGAGATAATCTAATAATGTAACTATTTTTTTTTTTTTTTTTTAGGGTGTACAAATGATGACAAAGAAATCTTTATTAAAAATAAAAGGCTTATCCGAAACTAAAGTGGATAAAATCAAAGAAGCTGCTGTCAAGAGTCAAGTAAGTCGATTATTCAATTTGATTCACATCATCTGTTGTACTCATATATAATATTCTAAATGTAGGGACCTGGATTTGTTACAGCTAAACAAATCGCTATACAAAGAGAAAAAGTGGTCAAAATTTCTACTGGTAGTAAACAATTGGATGTTCTTTTAGGAGGTATGTTATAAGGTATATTTTTTTCCCCACACAAGAACTAAAAGTATAAAAAAAAATAGGTGGAATTCAAACGATGTCATTGACTGAAGCATTTGGGGAGTACAGAACAGGTAAAACTCAATTAGCTCATACTTTATGTGTTCAAGTTCAATTATCTCCAGAAGACGGTGGAGCCAATAGTAAAGCAGGTAGAAAAAAAAAATTATTTATTTATTTATTCACTTAAATAATCATCATACCATTTGAATTAGCCTATATTGATACAGAAGGTACATTTAGACCTGATCGAATTCGTTGTATTGCAGATAGATTTGGTGTGGACCCAGATATCGTACTTGATAACATTGTAGTTGCGCGTGCCTGGAACAGTGATCAACAAATGGACCTCATTTCTGAACTCGCAGGTCACTTTGCAGATCAAAAAGGTGTCTATCGTTTACTTGTGATTGATTCCATCATGTCCTTATTTCGCTGTGATTACAGTGGTCGTGGAGAATTAGCTGACAGACAACAAAAATTAAATCAAATGTTGTCTCGTTTGACAAAGATTTCGGAAGAGTATAACGTCGCTGTCTTTTTAACCAATCAAGTCTCTTCGGATCCAGGAGGTGGAATGACTTTTGTTGCAGACCCAAAGAAACCCATCGGTGGACACGTCTTGGCACATGCGTAAAAAGAAGCAGAAATATACTATTTTTTTTTTTTAAAAAAAAAAATAGTGGACTGACATTTTTTTTTTTCTTTAATCTAGATCTTCTACTCGTGTTTACTTGAGAAAAGGTAGAGGTGATGAAAGAGTTGCAAAGTTATTTGATTCACCTGATATGCCTGAAAGTGAAGCTTCTTTTTCAATTACTAATGGAGGCATTGTAGATGTCTCTTTCTAAACAAATCCCTTTAAAATTTCATTACGTATCATTTAGCTATAGCTTGTATATAATTTATATATAGCACACACACACTCACACATTTACGTAAATAATCAATATTCTTCTCACAACTAAAAAAAAAACAAATAAAAAAAAATACATTTTTTTGCATGGTATATAGATGACATAAAAGTCTCTAAAAGAAAAGGCGCACTTTATTCTAATAAAACACTATTACTGTAACTGCCAAGGATTAGGTTCTTTCAAGATATTTCTTTCTAAAGGACCACCACAATCTGTATCACAACACACATTTTCCTTTTGACATGTCTCTGGATACGTCATATTATTCTTATCCGGCTTATTCTCCAAGATCATACGAAGGTAAGGTAAGAACTTATCCACATCTACCTTTCTTGAAACATCCTTATGGTACTGATGAATCGGGTCCCACTCTCTTCCGGGTAAATAACGTGACATGACCTCTCCAGCATACTGTTCGGTCACAAACGACTTCATCTCCGTCTCATTTAATTTTATATCATAATTCTTCAAGATGGAAGCAGCCAACTCAGGTTCAAATTCTTGACATTCAGTACGATCACATTCATAATTAAAGATACGTCGACCAATTGCTGTCATAGGGTACTTGAACCAATCTTCACTGTACCATCGAGCTGAGATTGAGATCAGGGCTGCATCTTCTTTCATAAATAATCCTGCTCCAAGTCCATTTCCAAAAGGTGCAATCAAGATATCCAAGTCCTTGACAGCTTGTGCAGTATGTACAATGTCACAAGCGGATTGATCAAAATCAATACTTTCAATTGCAAAATCACCTTCTTTCTTTAATCGATCAATCAGTTCAGGCATATTGGTAATATGGCGTGTATGTTGACGGTTCAATAATCCAATACGGTATTTACCCGTAGCCTTGTGTTGAACGATAGATGTCAAACAGCTGTTCTCGACTTCATGAGGCTTGGAAAAGACGTATTCTTTAAATGAGGCGTAATGTGTGCTAGGAATATGTGAATCACAGTACCAAAGTGAGCATCGATTCCCTGTACCGACAACAGCACGAGCAAAACACATCGGTTGATAACCAGGTTTCATTTGTCGATCGGTCAAGACATCTTTGGATTCTAATACCATGTCTTTATCGGTAGGTAAGACCAAATCAATCACTGTATGTTTGTTCCAATAGGTATCCACACGTAAGGTCCAATCGTTTGGTAAAACGTTATAATCCATCATGGTACTGAATAAGGGCATTAACCCATTGTAAAGGAAATGAGAAAAGTGAAAGGGAGAGTAAAGTCCATAGACAAATAAAGTTTGGTTCATTCGAATCGCATTGAGTGGTTCAGCTACTCGTTTAGGTTCAAACCAGTAATCACCTTCCTCGCCTACATTACCCATATTGATCTTGGGTGGTTGTCGATTAGGGTGGATGATGAACGGTCCCGTATTACGGTCAATACAGAAATTAGTGAATTCACAAATCGTGTTGCGATCTTTGCCTCGACATGACCATGAAGAAATTGGGATGGTCTCGGTAGGTTGAGTTAAGGTCGAGATGAAATAAAGTATCCAAAGTGTTGTAAATACAAATAGACCTTGAAGTATATATTTCTTATTGAGTGTCATAATAAATATACTAGTTAGAAAAAGAGGGGGTTTTTTTCTATTTTTGTGCACAAGCCCTCTTCTCATTTTTTTTTTTTTTTTTTAGTCGCTTTTTTTTTTTTTACATTCGGACGTTCAAAGAAGCTGTATCACCATAATAGGCTCAGATATTATAATAGTTAAGAATTCAGAATACAGAAATGCACTCCAGTCTTGATCCTGTTTTAGCATCAGATACTGTATAATGTTGAATAAATATAACACTACAGCAAGTTGATATTGAGGTTTTTCTTCTAATTTTTCATGTTGCCCTGAATGAATAGCTATAGCAGCATTTTATTGCATTTTGTTTTTTCAGGAACACTATATTTTCTTGTGATGGGAATAAAACTAGTTTCAAGTTGTTTTGATGCTTTTTTATATCTTTTTACTTTCTTTTGCGTGTAGATTTTATGACCCATTTGTTTTTTTTTTTTTCAATTGAAAAAGAGAAAATAAAAACTTTTATATATATATATATATATATATATATATTCTTTTTTTTTTTCATTATACAAGTTAGAAACATGTAAAAAATAAATAAATAATAACACTAAATAATATACATATATATATAACTATGCAGTGATCAACAGAAATAAATAAATTTATTATAGATTAAGTAGTTCTTGTAAAAGTATAAGACATGTCTTGATAAAAAGGTTGTTGAAAGGAAGGTTCATTTAGAGCAAAAGCGGGTGTGATTGGACTATGAGGACTATAAAGACTTGGAATATCGTCGTCAGGAATAAACGGACTAGGACTAGGAGAGACAGGCGTATTTAATGCGGTATGATATGCACTGAGTGCAGGTGAATTATCCATAGGAGATAAACCAAGATGAGGTAAATTATGTGTTTGAACAGTGAGTGCAGGAGGCGGTGTAGCAGGATGACGTGATGGAGTTGTATGATGTGTCGATGTGAAATTATTCGTAGGAGATCTTTGTTGTTGAATTGGGTTGGTGTTATTATTATTGTTATTATTATTATTACTATTATTATTATTATTACTACTGTTATTGTTATTGTTATAAAATTGAGGTGGTGTATCATGCGAAGTAATGAATATAGAAGGTGGTCTTTCGATATCAACGAAACCATTCATATTTAATTCAGCTGGTATTTGCACTAATTAAAAAACTATAAGTATATAATAGGGTATAATAAAGAACCATGTTTAAATATATTACCTTGAGGACCGTGTCGAGTAGATAGGAAATCCATCATGTTTTTTAATACTTGCTGTTGTTTGAGTTGTTTATTTTTGGTATCAGCTAATTCTCTTACGACCTGACTAAAATTATCTTGTAAACGAGCTAATTGTTGTACCATTTCAGATTGAGATACTTGCATCATGGCCATATGAGAATGAATGTCACCATTATCTCTATTACTTCGAGTCGTTTCAGTTTCTAATGATTTTCGTTTAATTTCATCTAAATAATCTGGATGATCTTTAATAAATTTAGGGTGAGAGAATTCCCAAATTTGATTCTCTGCTAATGTACGATGTCCTCTTGGTGATTTATTTACTTTATGAAAGCCATACCTATTTTTTTTTTTTTAATATAAATCGTTTAATAAATGGTTATATATATATATAATAATAATAAATTTATATAAATTCGATAGTATACTTGCATATTCAATTGGCGTACAAAACTACTAAAATTATTATGCTTAAAATGTTTTGGCAAAACATCTCTTGAAAATTCCATGATATTACAAACGATAAATGATGATCCTGTATAATTCCATGCAATTAAATGTTGGTACTGATTATCCACTACCATACTAATATTTGATTTAAAAATAAACCAAAAAAAAAAAATTAAAACATGTATATACTTTTTTACTTATCAACTTAAAAAAAAACTTACTTGTATAATTTATGAACAAATGTATTACTATTGACATTATTAGATTTATTTGAAGGCGGCTGAAGAGACATACTAGTACTAAATTGATTATTTAATGATTCTCTAGGTGAACCACCTGGTGAAACATAAGGTGAATTCATGGGTGAAGTACGTGGCGATCCCGACGAAATGGAACAACTGTCGTTAAACGATCCAGAGATGGATGATAATGAAGAATTTCTACCGTGCTGCATCATATTAAATAACAGAAAAAAAAAGAGAGAGAGTGTGTGTGTGAAAAAAAAAAAAAAAGAGAGAGAGAGAGAGAGAGAGAGAGATAAGAAGAGAAGAAAAGGGGAGCAATTATTGAAGATAGAAAGGGGAGAGACACAAGCTGATGGATTGAAAAAAAAAGGGTGATTTTATTATTATTAAATAATGGCTCATGAGTCACGTGTAAAGGTTTACGAGGATTTGAACTTGTTCAAAGGTCTCAAATAAGAGATAGGACCAAACCAACAAAGCTTATATTTGTCGGGACTATCTCTCAATACAGGTTGAATCCATTCACAAAATACGATAAAAGAGTAAGCACCAAGAGCTATAATAACTATATCAGTATAAAATACATCTTTTTTATTATACTATTTTTTTTTTTTTTTTACCTGTGCCAATGTGCCACCAACCATGAAGCTATAAATAGAGGGTATAAGTCGGTATTTTATCAACAACACTATTTATATAGGTATACCTCACTAATGGAACCTGTTAAGGTAGATACTCTTGTTCTCCAAACTCTTAAAGAAAGACAAAATTGGTTATCAATATTCCAAAGAATAAAAGCAACAATAAAACCTAAAGCAGCCATCCAAAGTAAAAGTCGCATACGAGATTTCTCATAAACATATCCCTCAGGTACTTTTCCAACTAATAATACAGACCGAATTACAACTGTCAAGACAAGTAAAGCATATGCAACTTGATGGAAAACTGGGTCATTGATAATGATATAAGCATAAGATACAATTCCCGAATAAACTGCTAAAGCAATTGGAAGTTTGGCGCCTATTGTGCTCTTTGGATCCGCGATAAAGCTGGTGGAGAAAAAAAAAAAAAGTCAAAAAAACGGAGCATTAAAAAAACGATGGTTACACTTACGTATGCCATACGGCAATACTTGCTACATAAAGCACTAAAAAAGAAAAAAAAAAAAAGATGAGTAATTCATGACATTCACACATTTCTGGTATTTACTTGGTAATTCATCTAATAATTGCATATTGTATTGTAATGTCATATGGAAAAACCAACTAAAAAAAAAAAAAGTTGGTATAACATTTAAAAAGGAGCTTTTTTTTTTTTTTTTTTTTTTTATCATCATCAGGTTACTCACGAGCCGAAACCGACCATCATTACACCAAGGTAAAGAGGAATTAATGTTTTACTAGCATTGTTTCTAAACACATTGTAAATACCAAACATACATAAAAAGACTAAAATACAAGTTAATATAAATTTATACAATGAAAAAAATATTAAACATTTACTAAAACTCAAGTTGGTAATTGTGTTGAAGAATTCCGCAATGTATGGTGAAACAGTGTAATTTTCCTGATGTAGACGTTTTAAAGATGTGTGTGGGAATATCTAAAAAAAAAAAAAAAAAAAAAGGTTCTTACTTCACACCAGTCAATCGTCGACGTGCTTATAAAAAAAGTAAATAAATAACATTAATTCAGGTACGGAAATATTATATAAACAAGATTTACACAGGGCCCCAATAATAAGTTCTTTGATCAACAATATACATTTTGTTGAAAGTAAATAAAAAAAAAGAGAGAGAGAGAATAAGCAACCTCTTTTCTTTTTCAATAATAGAAAAGTTTTTGTGTCAAGTTTTTTTTTTTTTTTTTTTTTTTATCTCGGCATGAGATTTACCCTTTGTTTTTTTTTAAATAAAAAATAAAAAAGCGTTCCAAGGAACCTAGAAAAAATTTTTAAGCCACTATTGAAGCAAATGTAATGTCTATAACAGGAAAGCGAAGAAATGACTCACATTCATAATTCTTATCAATAACCAATGAAACAAAAGATAAAGTCAGGGATATAAATAAAAAAAAAAGTGTGTTTTGATTTTTTTTTCTTTTTTCTTTATTCAATTCTTCTTTTCTTCTGAATTTATTCTGAATTTATTGGTCTTTTTTAAAAAGCTCCAATAATTTTACACTTACTTATTACAAGTTTTTTTTTCGTCTCTTAGAAAAAAAAACTTTTTGTCTATTTATTAGCTTTTCAGCTTACCAACTTCCTTAAACCCTCTTTATATATTTTTTTGAAACCCACACTTTATTATCCCCCCCTTGTTTATTTCCCGTTTTAACACGATGAACTCCACCGCCTAATTGCTCTCGTTCCTTCGGACGAAACTTTTTACATAGAACCAGACAACCATATTTTTTTTATATCTCGATTAAATTTCTCTGTAGCCAACATGGTCTACCATAACACTTCGTTAATATGTTTACACACTTGCAAAAAAAACCGCAAAACTCGAAAACCTCATTTATTACTACCCTGCTGAAATAACAACTTTATATTATTATCAAATCAAATAGTCAAATAATTTATCCCCCCCCAAAATCATCATCATCAAAAAAAAAAAATGTCCACTATCCAAACTCCCGCTCTCGAATCCCATTTGATGGATCAAGACGTTTTCTCTCAACTCTATCAACAACTTACCCCAACAATGGGTACACCATTCCAAGAATCATCTTCTGTATTCGATGAATGGTTAAAACAAGATTTCTTATCACCAGAATGTAGCGTTCATTCTTCACCTGAAATCAATACTCCTTTAGATCAATTCTTGATGTCTCCACCATTTCAACCCAAGGAAGAATTACGTTTAAGTCATGGTTGCCCTTTTACTGAAAAAGATCTTGATGTTTCTGCCATCTTAGATTCACCTACCACTCAACTCTTTAATCATACTGCAACTCCTTTACAACTTCCCATGACTAACTTGTTTGCTGATATTGGTACTGACTCCTTACCTGCTGCTTTAGCTGCATTAGCTGCAGTCGCTGCTCCTCCTCCTACTGCTACTACTCAACCATCCACTCCAGTATTAATACCTGAAGTATCTCCTGCTGTTCATAGTGCTACCACGCCTACTTTCTCTGCCAAGATTAATAATAAGAAACGTGCTGCTTCTGTTATAGATGATGAAGAACCCAAGGATGAAGCTGCAGTGAAACGTCAAAAGAATACAGATGCCGCTCGTCGTTCTCGTCTTCGTAAGGTACAAAAGATGGAAACCCTTGAAATGCGCGTGAGTGAACTTGAAAAGATCAATGCTGGTTTATTGATGCGTGTTGCTGTCTTGGATTCTGAAAAGACCAACTTGAAAGCAAAAGAATCTTCTTATGAAAGTCGTATCAAGGTTTTAGAAGATCAGTTATCTGAAGCTCATAAAGTCCTTTCTTCTCGTCATTAAATTTTTTTTTTTTCCCTTTATTATTATATCTCTAGAACGAAATTATTACTATACATTTTTTTTTTTTTCCTTACATATATTCATATTATCCATTTTACGTTTTACTCGCAAAAAAAAATTTTTTTTTTTTTTCTCTTATCTCATTTTACATAATAAAATCCTGACGTTCTACATAATCTTGTATTCCCCAACAAATGTATCTAATTTTTATAATAATAAGCCAATCGAGATGTATGTGGACTGTTTATCCTAATGAAAAAAAAAAATTTATTGTAAACATTCATCTACCGAATTGAAAAAAAGTATAAAAAAGAAACATTTTATTAAACTTTCTTTTTTTTTTTAATTCACTATCAAACCAAAAGGCAAGTATTACTAAGAAACAAAACAAAAAAGTCGGTTCTTTTTTGTTTTTATTTTATTTTTTTTTACAAGGATGAAGAAAACAGACCTGTTCTGCACTCTTACTGAAGACAAACCTTTGCCTTAACTGAAAAAAAAAAATAATTTAAAATCAAAAAAGAGAAAAACTTTTTTTCTATTTTTTACACTAGAAACTTTTTTCTAACCTATCTTTTTTTTTTTCACAACAGATTCTTTTTGCTCTCGGTTAATTTTATATTTTATAAATAAAAAAAAAAATCTTTTTAAAAAAAAAATTTCATCCGTTACTTTTCTATCTTTTTATTTAAAATCATGTTGTGTCTTCGTTCTATACGATTGAATAATAAGCGTTGTTATTCTACTTTTGAGGTAGTTTTTAATACATTTTTTTTTAACTGTCAAAAAAAAAATAATTTTTTTTGTAATTTTTTTTTTTTTTTTTTTGCTTGTAGAAGTTAGGCATTTCACCCTTCACCTGTCAAAAATTAGAATCCAAATTTAACGTAACACGACCTACCCATGCTCAAGAACAATTCATACCGTCACTTGTCCAAGGTCGTCAAGACCTCTTGTTACGTGATCGAACCGGTACAGGCAAAACATTCGGTACTGCCTTAACCTTAGCATCTGCTATCCCCCAATCCACCTGTTCAAGTGTCCACGCACTCTACATCGTACCCAACCAAGAACTTGCTTTTCAAATAGGCACCTGGATACAACAATTAACAAAACATGAACAAAACTTAAAAGTCATAGCCAGTCAGGACCAACGCCAACGCTCTTCTGCTGTCATCCCTCATACCGTCGTAGGTACACCCGCTCGTATTTTGGAAAGCATCCAGCAAGGAAATTTACCTGTACATGCCTTGGAACGTCTTGTCTTGGACGAAGCCGATCAAGCTCTTTCGTTACCCAAACGTTTTGCTACGGTACGTCAACAACAGAAACGTGCTGCGCATCCTAAACCGGCTGAATTGTTGTTGGAACTTTTAAGCAAGTATAGACATCAGACCATGATCTCGTCTGCTACTCTCAATCGTCCTTTACGCTACTTTTTAAAACAAAAAGGGTGGATCCATGATCCTCTCTTCATCGATCTTGTACAAGGATCTCAATTAGATGATGAACGTAATGCCACAGTTCAACATCATTGTTTGATCGTGTCCGATGATACCATTCGTAATATTGAGCAAGAAAAAGAGAATGTCTCGAGTCATGATAAACGTGTTGAGTTTGACGATCTTGATGATCGTATGATGGAAAGTATAGCTGTCTTGAAAGAACTAGAACCGGTTGAAAACGGTATCTTGTTTATAAGTCCCATCACAAGTGTTGCCAGTGTAAAAGACAAGTTGAAAGAACATGGTGTAGTAGCTGAAGATATCAAAGAATATGATCCTAACGCTAAAGATAATAAACTTTGGATTGCTACTGAATTCACTGCAAGAGGTGTAGATATTCCAGGTGTATCCCATGTTTTTATATTAGGAAAACCTGTCTCGATCACGTCTTATGTACATATGGCCGGTAGAACTGGTAGATTAAGTCCTAAAGGGTTCGTGAATGGTAAAGTCATTAGCTTGGTAAGAGAGCATGGCTGGTCCGAGTCTAAAATGTTGAATATGTATGATCTTTTAAATATTCCTGTTAAAAATTATCAACATGTGATATAAAAAAAAAAAAAAAAAAAAAATGGCATCTTTTATGAATAAAGTTTATGTATAGATTACTCATGTATGCCAGGCCAATTAAGAATGAACAAAAAAAAAGAAACTTTTCATTACATAAAATAAAACTGAATGAACCCTACACAATAAATCTGTTTTACATATCCTGGTTGTATTTGAAAGGAGGGCTTATCTTTATAATAAATTTAAATGTGTCAATATACTGATAATTGTATACTATGTTGTTGGATATACATACCATTATGAACATTCTAACTATGATGTTTATTTTATTTTCACAACCTTTTATACTTACCTGTTAAATATTTTCTATCTGTTAGAGTGAGGGTCATCCCGAACCATCCTAAATCTCCAACTCTATATTAATTGTATGATCTTTTACACTTGGCGTCAAGATACCAAAGGCCTTTTACATCCACATTGGTAAAAACATCTCCGTCTCTTCATTGCTGCGTCAAATCAAAGGGTGTGTCTTTTGCTCTCTACCAATATTAGTTATTTAAACAAATATATCACTGGTCCACCATACGATTGATTTATGTAGTTATTGGCGAAGAAACCTTGATCTATATTCGCAACTTGGTTTACTAATAAAGAGTAGTTAACCACTACTGTATCAGCCTTAGTTCACAACAATTAGTCACTACCTAATATTCCAAATAACATTGGTCTTTCGAAATAACTTGCACATTTTATGGCATGATAATTTTATAATCTTTTTGAAATAAGGCCTTGGTCTGCTTCACTATAATGCCCATAAGACAATTATTATTGCCTTTCTTTTTGAAGCAAGTTTTGGGCTAACTAGTTATTCCCATGACAGTAAAGGCTTTTAGTTACTTTTTGATGGTAGTAAAACTACTACAAGACTGCAGTTATCGGTTTCAACAAATTTTAATGCTACCATCACGTAAAAACAAAAAAAAAAAGTACTTAAAATCCTGAAAGAGGGGGTACTTTCACTAAAAAAAAAAAAATTTTTTTAGTTGTTGATTGAATTTAATTACTAAACACCACGCTATAACTCATAAAAGTATTACCCCCTTTTTTTTTTTAGGATTTTCGGTACTTTTTGGTTTTATGTACATACAATCAAGCCCATTCCCAGCTCGTAAAATATTGCTATACTGTAGATATAAATACAATAAGACCTTTTTTCCACTTTATTACCGTGGACTACAACGAGAAATAGAAGTTTTGATCTGACATAGTTTGCTTATTAAAGGTATAATAACGCTTACCTATTTGAAGTATAGACCGGCCTTATTAGTCTCTTTGAAGTCAACAGTCCTAATAGACGTAAAAAAAAAAAAAAAAAAAGGCTGCACACTTTGGAAACGAAAGAGCTTAATATTCTCTTAGAGACTGGTTTCCCTACAATCTGGAAGTGCCACTGGTACATACTGTGTAATTAACGAGGGAAAATAGAACGACACTACCGCTTATCAAGTATTTGAGCAAGACCACTCTGCTTTCATTCACACATTTACCAAGACAAAAATAGCTAAATATAATACTAGTTTTTTTTTTTTATCTTTTCTCATTATAAATCAATAAAGTCTACACTTCATTTAAGAAAAAAATCTGTGGTCTACTAATATATTTACAAGTAGATTACACATATACAACATTGAAATATTCTGCTTGAAAAACAAGGAAAAAGGCACTATAAGAATATCTTGGTATACATTAAGAAATAAAAAGTAACAGGTGTCGCATTGAATAAGTGAAACCTTATCTAAATTTAAAGCCTCGATTGACCGCAATGTTTATCTTAAACTAGTTCATTGAAAACAAGCAAAGTGTTGCAAGTATTGCAAACTGGTTACTATTTACTTAATAATTTTATATGTAAAATTATCAATTAAGTAATCAGAGTAAGTACACTTGATGTATGTATGAAAATATAATAGAAGGAAATAGTGTATACTCATTCACAATATAGCAAGTATAATACCATTGTATTTATATTTTAAAATTGAAAAGTAAAATAAATTTCAACTGCGCATTTTTAGAAGACGAGAATATATTTAAATTGGAAGTACGTGTATTATTACATTAGGGGGGGGGGGGGTAGGTATATTCATATAAAAATACGAAAAAGGCTGAGTGATACACCAAATCGTATCATTGAAGACGACTGTACCATTTTAATTGGACACAAGTTAAATTTGAACATTTGTAAACTCTCCTCATGTAATAAAAGCAAAAAGGCATTTCTGAATAAGTAAGGAGAATATTACTCGATTTGTTTTAATCAAGATAACACAGTTTAATAGTTTAACCTCATTATAGTTTTAAGGCACAATAATGCAAATCGCAAGAAAAAAAAAATGTGACCAAAGATTTCATGATGTAAATCAAAAGAAGGTCCAGATTTTTTTTTTTTTTTTTTTTTTACCCTTTTATTCCAAAAAAGTGTAAATGCGAAAAAATCAGGTTCCAAAAATGTGTAAATGGGAAAAGATCAGACCCAGTTTCAAGGACATAATACACAGAAATAGACTAATATTGCTGCAGTGCAATGTTTTTTTTTTAAAACCCCCCCCCCCCCATTTTGCATATTCTATGTAAAAAAAAAAAAAGGAGAGCGATAAATTAAAACATCTACCCCATCTCAAAAAAAATAAAAAAACACACACCGAACGGTATATTTTAAGCTGGGAAACAATGCACCGAAGCGGTTCAGGGGTCCGGATCGAATTAATTTCCTATCACAAGTTTAATTGGGGGTTCCTAAGCCACTAAATCAGTCACCACTTGATCCAATCTACTTGTCAAAAAAAAAAAAAAAAACGAGTATATAGTAGTTTGAATTACACACAAAAAAAAAAGTGTACCTATTGCTGCTGCTGACAGCTATTCGTAAAATAAATAATACCTGAAATTTAAAAGAATTGTATTTTATATTCAAATTTAACCATTCCTTTCTTTAGACAGTCTGAAATCTGGCCCCTTCAATGTCCAGCTTTTGCCAAAAGGCATGTTTTTTTGGCAGGTGTGCTACACGTCTTCTTTTTTATCCCTCATTCTGTCACGAATGTAGGCTACACTTCGACCAGAAGCCAAAGAGAGTTCTTGGTAGTATTTTTCTCGTCCATTTTTATTTATTAGATTTTTAATGAGAAATGAGACTAATAGTAAAAACAAAAAAAAAAAATTGGGGTTTTTTTTTTTTTTTTTTTTTTGAATGCACACACAAAACACAAGTGTTTGATTATCCTGTTTTCAATTATTTTCAAATGTTAGTAAAAGTGACCCTTCGGTGCACTGTTTCCCAGCTTAAAATATACCGTTTGGTTTTTTTTTTATTTTTTATTTTTTATTTTTTTTTGAAAAACTTCAGGTGAAATTAAAACGATTTTTTTATTTTTTTATTCTACACATTTGTACATAACTAATTCACAGAATGCTAAAGTAAATAAACAATAAGCAATTTAAGGTTACGACAGGTATCAGCTCATTCAAATGCAGATAAGAAAAGAATCGGCAATCTGTCCCATATATAGCTGTATATCCCATGATGTTGGGTCATGACAAAGCTAGATTACAACTGATGCTTACACTAAATTAATTAAGTAACATGATAATCTATTTTTTTTATTGGTTCAGCACAGAGAAATATACTTCTCTCAGAAAATGATAAGTTTCACGAAAAACCATGAATATTTCTTCATCGTTGAGAATTTTTTTTTTTTCTATAATAATTGACCGAGCTCGGTAATATATAA
Organism: Pilaira anomala; assembly: GCA_025716855.1. Classification (NCBI taxonomy): domain Eukaryota; kingdom Fungi; phylum Mucoromycota; class Mucoromycetes; order Mucorales; family Mucoraceae; genus Pilaira; species Pilaira anomala. The sequence continues at coordinate 102,335 of JAIXMQ010000003.1, forward strand.
AAAAAAAAATCACATCCGATAATACATTTTACCGGAATGAAGAAGAATATAGATTCCAACTGTTCGTCTATCATTTGATGTGTGCGCGCATATATCAGGAGAAATCGGTCTGAGTTGAATGACATTAACAGTAAAGAAGCAAAAAGAAGAAAATTTTCTTAAAAAAAAAAGGGGGGAAAAACTAATCGATAAAACCCCATTACTCTATTATAGGCAAAAATACATGTATACATTACGATCTGTAATTGCTTTCCTTTTTCAATTTGGATTTACTCCTCTTTTTCTATGGTGTTACTTTTAATCGAAATAAGGTTTTTTTTTTTTTTTTTTTTTTTTTTACGTAAAAGATTTTTAATTCTCTCTCTCTGACTTAGACTGATTTGACCTTGATTCTAGTAATCATTGGGGGGGGGGGCGTTTTGATATGAAAATATTAATTTTCGTATGCTATGTTTGTTTACACAAATGCAAATAAATATTATATATGCAAGATCAAGATTTGTTGTATGCAATTTGTTTTTTTTTTTTTTTTTTTTTTTTTTTTTTTTTTTTTTTTTTTGATACTTACAGATATGTAACGATAAAAGAAATCCCGACTTGATTTTGTGTTTGTAACATAAAAAAATATCTATTATGTATGCAAAAACTTTTTCACCGATTAAACGGTTCATGGTATTATTCCAAGTTCTTGCATTTTGTTTATTTGCAAATCGACATTTCTCTTTCTTTGGATATATTGCCTTGAGTTGTAATCCAAATCAAGTTCATATTATTGTAAGGAGAGGGGGTAGGAACTCTGATACTCATTTTACTAGAAATATATCAAGATATGACCCGTTTTTTTTTTTTTCGATAGAATCGTTAAAATTATATTGAAACAAGTTAAGCTAATATACATTTAATGATGTTTGGGGGGGGGGGTTTCTTGGATTCTCGTCTTCATAGAGTACATGTTAAAAAAAATAAAAATAAAAAGAATAATTGAAAAGATATTTTGTAAAAGATGAAATTAACTCTTACAAAAATACTCTATTTATTCATTCCAAAATGTACATCTGGCTATCGAGATTAAGTATAATAGTCAATTTTGGGTATATCCGTCTTTTTTTTTTTTGTGTGTTTTTTTATTTCTATCAATCCAGTCAATCAAACAGACATTTTTCAAAATCATCTTTTTACGAATAATTCATCTATTTCTTCCAAAGTTTTCCCCTAAACACGTAATTTACATAATTTAGCTTTATGTTTAAAACCAAATAATGAAAAGTTTTTTTTTTTTTTTTTTTTTTTTTTTTTTTTTTTTTTTTTTTACCTTTGTTTCAGGTACGAAAACATAACAAAATAGACTTGCTATGATACACATGGTAGCAAAGAAAATGTAGGTTCCCATTGTACTTGTTGCCAGTAGAAGAGGGCTTGCTTTACCTATCACTGCATTAAAAGTCCAATTAACAGCAGTGGTAATGGAAGTACTTTTTGCTCTTGTACTATTGTATAAAGATTGTTAATAATAATCTGACTTTTTTTTTCTCTCTCTCTCGGAATAGAAAGGGGGGAGGGGGCTGATTTTGTATTACCTCATTGGATATATTTCTGAGCAATATATCCAAGGACATGGTCCCCACGATAGTGCAAAGAATATCGCGAATACTATTATTATTTCTATTAATAAATTACTAGTGGCAAATAAATAAATAAAATTCCCACTTACTATACATGGAAGCAATACCCTTATTTTTGATAAGAAAAAAAAAAAATTTAAATTTTTTTTAAAAAAAAAAAAAAAAAAAACGTTTTTAAGGGAACTTACAAGGCCACCAGTAACGGTCAGATCACCCTCTAACCCAGGTACAGGAGTAGGTGTAGAAGAAACACAGATAGAAAAGGCGTACATGCATAATGCCATACCTACGCCTCCAGTTATTAACAAAGGTCTCCTTCCGAAGCGATCGATAAACCACAGTATGCCCACGAGCACCATGACCATTTTTAAAATTCCGTATATACCGATAGCAAAGAGCTCTGCTTCCCCCGATGACAAACCAATCGATCGAAATACCATAGGACTAAAATAATTAATCACATTGATACCTGTCAACTGTTGTAACATTTGTAAAATACAGCCCAACAAGAGTCTGGACCTGTTCTGTACCGAAAAGACATGTTTCCAGCTCGTAGTTGTAGTCGATAAAAGTTGACGGTCCAACTCAATAGAGGCCTGAATTTGTTCCATCTCTTGTTCAATGTCTTTGTTTACTCCCCGTATTTTTGTAAGTACCTGGTACGCTCGTTCTATTCTACCGTGAGAACAAAGCCAGCGAGGTGTCTCAAATAAGAATATCATACCAAGCAATAAGAGAATCGCAGGTATGATTTGAATAATGAGTGGAATACGCCATAGTAAATTGTCTTGTTCATCAATTAGTTTACGTACAATATAATGAGACCAGTAAGAAAATGCTAAGCCTGTTGCTATAAAAAACATCCATAGACCTCCTAATAAGCCTCTTTGTTTTTGGTGTGCAATTTCAGCCACATAAATCTAATAGAAAATGTTTGAATAAACAAACAAAAAAAAAAAAAAAAAAATTAGGAAGAAAGACTTACTGGAACTAACATGCTTAAAGCACCAACACCTAAACCAGAAGTGATTCTCCCAACATACATAACTTCAAGTTTTATTCCAATGATTTGAAGTATACCACCTATTAAAAAGATAAAGGCGGCTAACATAATACTAAATTTACGACCAAACTTGTCTAATATTGATTATTATTTTTTTTTTTGTTAAATTAATGCAAGATCTCAACCTGTCTACTAAGTTACCTGCTGTACTTGTTGATAATAAAGCGCCAAATAAACAACCTACTTGTAATACAGATACAATCGTACCATTTATCTCTGCCTCTCTTAATTTATCATTTGGATCAATACCAAAATATGTTTGGAATGAAGGAGCTATTAACATACCACCTACCACACCCAAGTCGTAACCTGTTTTTTATATATATATAATAATGAGTAATATGTTTGAATTCATCTACTTTTCTAATAGCTATTTTACCAAATAAGAAACCGCCTAAACAAGCAACACTGGTGGCGAAAATAGACCAAAAGGTCAACTTATTTGGTGAAGGTAATAATGGATAATATTGGTCAAGTTCTGCATTTTGTTGGATTCTGGCAAACCTTGGTGTTAAACCCATTTTATGATGATTATTCCAAGTATGACTGAGTAAAATATGAAAAGAGAAGAACAAACAAAAAAAAAAAAAGGAAAAAACAAAGATTGATTTGTATATATTACAAAGGTGACGCAGAAAAAAAAAAAAATAACAGCAATTTGCATAAAGAAAAATATGTTTTTTTAACGATAGTGTAACATTATTCATATAGAGGTATAAAATCAAGAAATTTGATCCGTACAATGTGAAAATTTCAATTGGACATATAGAAAAAAAAAAAGCAGCCTTAAAGTCTAACTAAAAGATATTAAAAAGCATGAGAGGGTAATTGAAATATAAAATAACTGGGTATAGAAAACAAAATGAATGCAACAACGTGGAACTCTTGTCTATGGTACTCAAATCATATCAATCATATAGTCATTTCTTGTTTTTTTTTTAATTTTTTTTTATTTCAATACTATTGTTTTTTAATCGTGTTTTCTGATATAACTCGTTTGTGAGTTTTTGAATGATTCTTTTTGCTCATTTTTTACGGTTCAACGTTTCAACATTTTCAGCAAAAAAGGCAGTTTCCATACGGATTGTTTTATTATTTTGCTTGCGGTGCTAAATAACTTTCGTCTAACGCTTTTTTCAGCACAAAAGCAAAGAACGAACTTAACTTACACTTCCTCAAGAAAATACAAATAAGATTATTCAAACTGAGGGGCATAGAATGCATCTAGTTAGCAAAAAGGCTTAACCTAATTTTTCCTTTAAGCGGAAGACTTGTGAGTGATATATTATAGGCTCTGCAAACTGATTATTTATAAAAAAAATACCAAGACTTTATTATATAACATACATTTTTTTTTTTCTAGAAAGAATTTATATTTTTGACTCTTCATCCTCTGAAATTAGACTACTTGTTCTAAATAAAACCGGCATGGGTGGGTACAATGACACTCATATTTATTTTATGTTGCAATAGTTAGCAAGGAGGAGGGGAAGGAGGTATTGGAAAAAAAAAAAAAAGTTAATTTACAGAAACCAGCCGTTATAATTTACTTACTTTTCACTTTAAAGAGTTAAAATACGATCATGGATTTAGATGATTAAGGTAAAGTTGATATACGATAGTTTCAAATGTCGAGGTTGACTCATTTTGACTAACATTTCAAAGATAAAGACAATATGCACGTCCTCAATCATTAGCCCCCTCCCTATGTTCCTTGAAGCTGATGGTATCAGAAATTTGAAAACATGTCCATTAAAGAAGCGGCTAGGACGCACGGGAAGTTAAAAGAACGGAATGAAATATGACAAATGATTCTGACCAAGGAGTGTGTTTCCTGCAGTTTTACCACCTTTGGTTCGTTCTTTTGATATAAACGAGCCTCACATTTTTTTTTAATGGCTATCCAAATAACAATTCAAGTTGGGGGCACTTTGCCCATATTAATTGTTATATATAGGAAAAATTAAAAGACGATTAAAAAAAGAAAAACACTGAATTTTATTATATATTTACATTACTTCAGCAGAGGTGGGTATTACATTTACATATATACACTTTTTTTTGTTAGGCTAAAACAGATTTTAAAGTTTCACGTTGTTTAGGTGTCAAAGATTTTGGAAACTCAACCTGAAACCTGAGGAACAAATCACCTTTTTCACCCGACTTATAATTAGGCATACCTTCACCAATGATAATCTTTTCTTGACCAGATTGAGTAATAGAAGATTCGGGTTCTTGTACGATTAAACTAGAACCATCTAGTCGTTTAATCTCTTTTCTGAAGCCAGTCAAGGCCTCCAGTAAAGAAATGGTCATGGTCGTATAAAGATTACATCCTTTACGTGTAAAAACCGGGTGAGGTTTCTCCTTGATTTCAAACTCGATATCTTGTCTTTCACCATTAGGGAATTGATCACCTTCGTCTGGGAAACGAATTTTGGTACCAGACTTCCAACCAGGTAAGACATTGACTGTCAAGACCTTATCGGAAGGTACGGTACGACCTTGTTTGTTATAGATGGTACGAGAGACTTTTAATCGTTTGGTGGTACCTGTATACAAATCGTCCAAGGAGACAGGTAAGGAACGTTTGACAGATCGTGGTTTTTGAGGTGGAGGAGAAGGAGGAGCTTGTTGATGGAAGAAACTGAAGAAATCATCGTCATCGCTACTAAAAGGAGAATGAGGTGTTGTTTGGAAGAATTGAGCGAATAATTCTTCAGGAGAGAAACCGGTATAGATGTCATTAGAATAAGTAGAAAGTGGTGGACTATTATTATCTTGATATTGTTGACGAGCGTCGTATTGTTGACGTTTGGATTTATCGCTCAATATTTCAAAAGCTTCTGCAATCTTTTGAAATTTAAGTTTAGCACCTTCTTGTTTATTACGGTCTGGATGATATTCTAAAGCTAAATATATATTGTTTAGTTTACATTTTATTGCATGATTTTTTTTTTTCTTCTTCTTCTTTTACCTAGTCTACGGTATGCTTTTTTGATTTCGATTTCGTTTGCATTTTTAGATACACCCAAGATTTGATAATAATCTTCTTTTTCCATTGTAGTAGCGTTGAAAAAAAAAAAAAAAAAAAAAAAGATTGTTTTACTTTTATTTTTTTATAACATTTTTGGTTTTAAAAAAATTTAGAAGATGCCAGAAAGTTGAAGAGAAAAATAGATTATTTTCCTTCAATAGGTTTTTTTACAAGTCACGTTTTGGAAGTTTTAAGAAGGGATAAAAAGAGATATATGATTGGATGAAATATTGATTGGCTGATTTGATGTGATACATCTTTTTTTTGTTAAAAATAAAGAATTACAATATAGCATTGTGTGTAACTAAATAGAAGTAAAAGAAAAAAGCAAAATCGAGGGATCATCTTTGCAAGTCGTGTGACATGATGAGATAGTCAGCAGAAAAAAAAGAAGATTTTTTATTCTACTAGTTGGTTTCTAAGGGTCTGATTCAAAACCTACATCTGATGTAAAAAAAAGAAAAAGAAAAACAAAAAGAAAATTTCAATGTTTAGGATGCATGTTAATGTACAGAAGAAGAGAGAACAGAGAGAGAGAGAGAGAGAGAGAAAGAGAGAGATAGATAGATTAGAAAGAGATAAAATTTGGTTAGACCTGCATAGACTCGAACAAGTTACAGCTCCTTGGCGTTGTGAAAAAAAAAAAAAAAAACAAAACATTTTTTAGCTTCCCCCCCCCCTTTTTTTTTTTTCTAAAAGAACTTTTGTTGGATTTCTACTAAATAGAGCGAATAAGGTGTTACAGAAATATCAACTCACTCTAGAAAGATCCATCGGTATTTCGGTATTTATAAAATGGGTAAAATAAAAAGCTAGATATATCTTAAAAGAAAAAAACGGGGATTTATAATTTTCTTAATAAAATTAAAGGCTAATGTATGCTGATCTTTTATAATTGAGAAAAAAGAGAATTAAAATTTATTAATAACAAAGTTGTTTTTCTTTTTTGTTTGTTTAAAAATTTGAGCATTTTCGTATTTCAAATTTCAGAGTCAGTAAAAACCGCATTCTTAAAAAACCAAAATCCGCATTTTAAATAAATTTCTAAAAAAAGTATCCAAAAAAGTATAAAAAACTATCTTTATTAGTAAAAAAAAATGGAGGCCATAATAAAATCGTGTGCGTGGTAATGTAGCTCAGAGTAGCACAATATAAAATATACATTTTTTTCCGATCTATTCCAAATCAATGTGTAGACCCAACTTGTCGGTATGACTCGATGACATCACGATCTATTTTTCGAATTACCCATTTTTTATCCTTTCAAAAAAATCAAGCTTTTTTATTTTTTTAGAGTAGCTCCGGACTTTTCTCTCTTTTTTTTTCCTTTTTTTTATTCTTTTTTTTTTTTTTTTTTTTTTTTAAACTTCCCTCTTCCCCCATTTTTTTATTTCCTTCTCTCTTTTAATATATACTTTTAAAAAAACATAACTATTTTTTAAGCTTTTTTTGAAAAAAAAAAAAAAAAAAAGTATGTGTACTTAACTTTTCTCTGCTTAAAATAAAATAAATAAATAATAAAAAAAAAAAAAAAAAAAGATTAACGTAATTTTTAGAGTTATAGTCCCTCTCTCAATCAATTTCGGTATTAAAAAAAAAAATTCAAGAGTCGATATTTTTCCTTTTTTAAAACAATTGTGTATTTTTTTTTTTTTTTTTTTTGTTTTAAAAGCGATAATTATACTTTTTTATTCCCAACATACAAATTATGGAAAAGAACCCTTTATAAAATTAAAATGGTACAAAACAGCAGTAGATCAAGTTCAGTTAGTAGTTCAAGTGGAGGAGAAACAGACTCCAGATATAAAAGGTTCGTTATCAACTTTTTTTTTTTTTTTTTTTTTTTTTTTTTTTTTTTTATTTAACAAATAAATATACAGAATAAAGTTAGATTCAAGTGAATTAGAAGGTTCTACTTCTAGTCTTGAAAACATAACGTCTCAAACAGCAGTTCCTGGAAATATGAAAACACAGGCCGCCTTCGTTAATAAATTATACAAGTAAAACTCTAAACATGTGAAAAAAAAAAAAAAAATAGAAAATTAAAGACAAGTATTTTTTTTTTTTTGTTCATAGAATGCTTGAAGACCCAGAAACTTCAGAATTAATTGCATGGTCAAGTCATGGTGATCTCTTCAGTGTATCCAATCCTACAGCATTCTCCAAAACTGTCTTGCCACAATATTTCAAACATAATAATTGGCAAAGTTTTGTTAGACAGTTAAACAGTAAACAAAAAAAAAAATTATAACGCCAAAAAAAACCCCCCTCACACAAAACACACTAACGTTATATCTATAGTGTACGGCTTTCACAAGGTTAATGATCTCATTCATTCTAATTTGACCAACGAAAATCAAACTTGGGAATTCAAACATCCTAATTTCAGAAAAGGTGCTGTTGGAGATTTACAACACATTAAAAGAAAGAGTGCCAAGACACAATTACAACACTTACAACAACAACAACAGCACCAACAACAACAACAACAGCAGCAGCAACAACACCAACAACAACAGCAGCAGCAGCAACAACAACAACAACAGCAGCAGCAGCAACAACAACAGCAGCAACAGTTGCAACAACAACAATTGCAACAATCGCAAGCACCATATATGTTTAATAATAATTTTAATAACAGTGGCAGTGATAGTCAATATTCACCAAAAGCCAGTAACGCTAAGAACGAAGAAGACAGTTTTCAGGACAGTATGAATTCGAGCATGAACAATAACAACAGTCCAGTGATTAAACACATTCTAAGAATTGAAGAACATTTACTTGGCGTTACAAAGTCTTGTGAATCACTTTTTAACGAAGTAGTTCACTTGCGTATGGTTGTTTCAAAGCAACAGGACGTAAGTTTTCTTTTCTTTACAAAAGAATTTATTTCTACACTATACTATAAAAAAATTAATGGGTATTTTACTATAATAGGCAATGCAAGATCTTGTCGATGTAGTTTCTTCTACAACCAAAGCAAACAATAGTAAGTTTAAATAATGCAATTTTTTTTTTTTATTATTATTATTTTTTTTTTTAACAAACAAACCCCCCCCCCTATTTCTTTTAGATTGTGTTTGTTCAAATAATAGCAATAGTAATCATTCCATGAGTAATAATAATAATAACCAAGAGTTACAAAATGGTAAGTTACGCGTGTTTATTTTTATCAGTTCAAATCACGACATAAAAAAAAAAATAAAAATAAAAGGCTAACTTCAAACGATAAAATAGCGGAAAATCTTCGAATACAAGTTTCCAAATTAAAAGGTAGTCAGCAACGAAGCTCACCTTCTATGGATTCTGTCAGCAGTTCAGGGTCTATCAGTATGGGTAAAACCACTAGTACATCATGGTCTCAAACAGCCACGGCATCACCTTCTGCCAACGAAAAAGGTAACAACGATACCCAGCAAAGAAAGTTACCTTCGTTTGATTCGATACGACAACAACAAGGACAATCAAGCTATAGACTAGAAAGAAAAGAAGAAGATAAACAGTTTGATAGAAAGTCTTCTAGTGGTTCTTCCTCCTCTTCTTCTACTATTCAGAAATTGACAAGTAAAAAAAAAAAAACTTTTTTTTTTTATTTTTTATTTTTTTTACTTTATTATTATTATTTTGTTGGTTGTAATCAAGATATTGACACTTTTTTTTCTTTTGTGTAGTGACTGATGATAAGAATAATAGATCAACTATGATGGGTTTTGGAAAACAATCACACATGTTGAATCCTGTTCATGGTAAGAGCAAACACCGAAGAAAATCAACGTACCGTATTAAACATGATCCAGATAGAAAATTATCCTGAATAAGCTCATAATGGGGCTTTAATTCTTTTTCTTTCTTTCTTTCTCTCTCTCTCTCTACCAGTTTCCTCCTTCTTTTTTTTTTTATATATACAAATACACACTTTTTTTTCTTTCTCTCTCCCTCAAATACATATAGGGTGTTTATAATCTTTTGGTTTTTTTTTTTTTTTCTTCAAAAAATCATCGCTTTTTTTTTTTTTTTTTTTGTAAAGTTCTTTATGCCCTTATGTCCCAAATTTTTTTCTTCATTTATGATTCCCTTCTTTTTTTTTTTTTTTGCATATTTTTTTAAAAACATTAAAAAAAAAACCTAATCTTTTTCTGAGCGTACATATAAAAAAAAACTTTCTGTAAAACTCTTTTTTTGTTTATAGCGGTGTTTTAATAAAGTGCCCGGAAATCAAAAAGTAAATTGTCCGGTCTTTTTTGTAATTGTAAACAAAGTTACAAGCTCATGGGGGGGATCTGGGGGGCCGTCGAGGCAGAGAGAGAGGGGGGGGGGGGGGCGAAAGAATGAAGGTCAAAATCAATGTGTGCATAACGATTATTTCTTCCTTTTCTAAACGGTTCTTAAAAGATGGTAATAGAAAATTATAAACAGAGAGAGAGAGAGGGAGAGAGAGAGATGAAGAAAAGAAAGATTCAAAATAGATTGTAGAACTTGGACGATAAACGATGGATGGATGAAAAAAAAAATGATAGATAGATTTTTTTTTTTTGATTCGGGAAACACATTCAATTTCAACTTGGAAATACACACACACACACACACACACAGGCACTTCTCTTTTTCTTTTTCTCCCTCTCTATTATTAAAAAAAAAAAAAAAGTATGAGGAAAAGTTTAACTCATTTTTTAAAAAAAAAACTTCTTGATAATAGTCCAAGGGTACCAGTTCATTCGGTAAGCGTCACACCAAGACCCACACTCTCTGTAGACGTTGTGGTAACCGTGCTTTCCACAAGCAAAAGAAGACTTGTGCTCAATGTGGTTATCCCGCTGCCAAGATTAGATCTTGTAAGTTATAAAACTTTACAATGGATAAAACTGTATTATTAAACTGTTTTCTTTTTTTTTTTAATTTAGTCAACTGGTCCGAAAAGGGTCAACGTAGAAAGACTACCGGTACCGGTCGTATGGCTCACATCAAGGATGTTCAACGTCGTTTCAAGAACGGTTTCCGTGAGGGTAAATAGAGAGAAAGAGAGAGAGAGAGAGAGAAAGATTAGAGAAATAATGAAAAGAGATAGCGTATTAACGTTTATGTTTTTTTTTTTTTAGGAACTCAAGCCAAGAAGGTTGTTGCTGCTTCTGCTTAAATTTTCTTTTGAAAACCTTTTTCTCCATACACACAACGAACACATACGCTTTTTTTTACAAACAACAAATAAAAAAAAACCCAATATTCAAAAATTCATTGTTGCATAACAATCACATGTAGTTTATTATATATATCATTGTACTTGCTTATGAGTACTTGCCTGTGTATCTTCTTTATAAATCTTTCTCAAGGCACGGGAAAATGCAGAGTAAAATAAGGTAATTAAGTCGGCAGTATGCTTAATTTACCAAAAAAAAAAAAAAAAAAAAAAAATCCATGCAAAGCCCGCGAAACCACGCAGGATAACTTTTTGAAAAACGAAAAGCTACCGATAGACCTCTCCAAATAATCAAACAATCATTACTATACTTCGTTCAGTACTTCTGTGCTTGAACAGTATCAACTCTTCATAATCTCAAATCAATCAAGTACCAAGAATAAACTCAAACGTTACTAAGTTGTTTTAAAGACAACGTTGCTTGGAAACGAGTTAATTTTTTACTTGGCAACGATTTTTATTGACTTTGATGAGAAGATCTTTTTTTTTTTTTTTTTTTTTTTTTTTTTTAGGGTTTCGGGATTTTTTTTTTTCTACAAAAAAAAAAGGAACTAGACTTTCTGGAACTTTTTCAAAACACACTTTTTTGTATTAGTCAACGGATATAAACACTATTTTGATGAAAATCAATCATTTGGTATATTCATTAAAATTAATTGAAATGTTTTAAAATCCTTCAATGAAAAGAAAAGAAAAAAAAAGGCCCTTGCACAAAGAGAGAAGGCGTAAAAGGATATTTATAAATTAATTTTGGCTTATTCCCCCTTAAAACAATGTTGAAAAGATACAACATTTAACTTTTAATAAATATTGTGTGGGAAACTCACTCTCTCTCTCTCTTACTCTTTCTCTAACCCAGTTATTTTTCATTTCGTAATAATAAACACAAAAAAAGAAACCCCATTTATACAAATTACCCCACACAAAAAAAAATATATATAGTTTATCCGCTTTTTTAATTTTTTTTTTTTTTTTTGTCTTTTTTTATACATATTATTATTTTTTTTTTCAAAAAAAAAATAGAGTTATGAGTAAACCGGAAAAAAGGTTAGAAGAACTTGTAGAAGAGTATAAAAAGTCAGGTAGTGACTATGCTATTGATAACCCACCTCGTGCAGTCAAGATTCATGTAAAACGAGATTTATCTGAACATCGTAATGTTGTGTAAGAAATTGCATAAAAAAAAACCTGAAAAATAAAAGCTTATATATTTCTTTAAAAGCGAAAAGGAACCTCGTCGTATTAGAGAAGATCCACTTGCGTTTATTTTGAATGTTGGAAGATATTATCAAGGCACAGTAAGTTGAGAGGATTGTTTTATATAGAAAACAGTGTTTTTTATGTTATTGTTATTTTAAGGGATGGCGTGGTTATAAAGATTATATTGGGACCAAGATTCTGTATCCTGGATACACAAAGAGAATTCGATCCATGGTAATGGAAAGTAAAAATGGTAAAGTAATGGATTTCAATTGAGAGAGATTTATATATATATATATATATACATACTGAAAAAAAAAAAAAAAAAAAAAAAAAAAAAAAAATGAAAAACTTCAGTTCAAGATATAATAGATCAATTAGCTACACGTCAAACAAAAATCTTGACGGAACAAAAGAAATGGAAACCAAATGATAAACGAATTGAAAAGCAACGAAAGGCATTGAGAAAAGAACTTGAGGTAGTTGCAAATGCAATTATTGAAAAGGCCATTTCTACTCTAGATAGTAATCGTACCTTGAGGTATATATATATATAATTTTTTTTTTTTTTTATTGTACTAAGTTTCTAATAATTACACAGATTCTTTGCGTTTATTGTAAATAATCTTCTTGTACGACTATATCATCAAGGCGTACATATTCGAGAAAGTGAATGGGTTGAAGTAAGATATATAAAATAATAGAACTTTAATACATTTTACTTATATATTTTCTAGCTTAAAAGAGTGGCAATCATGGCACAAGAAAAGAAACAATCTTTAATCTTTTTACCATCCCATAAATCTCATATAGATTATTTGGTTGTATCTTATTTGATGTTCAGATTAGGTATACAAATAACAAAAAGACAACAATAATCCCCCAACAAATGTAACTCATTTTATTTTTTGGAAAAAAAAAAGGTATTCAGATTCCTCATATTGTTGCAGGAGATAATTTAGATATGCCAATTCTTGGTAAAATTTTGAAATCTTCAGGCGCAGTATTTATTCGAAGAGAATGGGGAAATGATGAATTATATAAAACAATTTTGGATGAGTACATTAGTACTGTATTAGCCGAAGGAAGTAAGTCCCCCTTTTTATATATATATATATATATAAAAAGTATATGCGGTGTAACTTATACATTTCTCTTTAGTGAATTTTGAATGCTTTGTGGAAGGCACCCGATCAAGATTAGGTAAACTGTTACAGCCTAAACTTGGTATTGTCAAAATCATTTTGGATGCATTTGTGAATCAACGATTTGAGGATTGTCATATTGTACCGATTTCTTTAGGTTACGATAAGATTATTGAAACTTCAAGTTATGCTACAGAATTGTTGGGTGCACCAAAAGCCAAAGAAAGTTTATGGTAAAAAAAAAAAAAAAAAAAAAAAAAATTCCCAATGGTTTTTTTGTAACATTTTTTTTTTTTTTTTAGGGGTATTTTGACAAATAGTAGTATTTTACAATTGAAATGGGGACGTGTTGATGGTAACGATACATATATATATATAAAAGCTTAAATAAGTGTACATACTCATGTATAAAAATAACAGTTCGTGTTGGTAAACCTTATTCTTTAAAGAATTGGATCGACGAACAAATCAAAATGAGAGGGTAAGAGTAAAAGAAAAACACGCGTTTCGGAATACTTAACTTACTCATCCCGTTTACTCTAAAGTCCAATGGATCTTACAGATCAACATCAGAAATCCATTTTGTTAAAATCACTTGGATACAGGTAATACAAAATTAAATGATAAAAAAAAAAAATATAACATTGTATACTTATTTTTTTTTATATATAGAGTTTTGGCGGATATTGTAAGTTTACCTTTTTTTTTAGATGCATAAAAAAAAAAGTAAAATTAATTCTGTGAAAAATGTATACATAGAATGCAATTTCGGTTGTCATGCCATCAGCACTTGTAGGTACAGTGATCTTAACACTTCGGGGCCGAGGTGTAGGTAGAAGTGAATTGATTCGTCGTGTAGATTGGTTAAAAAAGATTATTGAAGATAAAGGAGGTCAAGTATCTGAATTTCATGAAATGTCTACAGGAGAGATTGTTGACAAGTAAATAATAATATATTATTTAATGTTACACCAACACTCACTAAACTCGTGTTTTAATTTTATTTACACACAATATTAGAACTGTAGTGATTCATAAGGAATTAATTGGAGAAAGAAAGGGCAAAGATATTGTTGAACCCACATTTTATCCAATTGAAGCATTTGAACTCTCTTATTATCGTAACCAAGTGATTCATTTGTTTGTGGAAGAAGCAATTGTATGTGCCGCCTTATATTCCGTGATTAAAAAAGGTGGTGGAAAACCTTTACAGAGAATGAAGTATGAAGACTTGATGGATGAAATCTCTTTCCTTTCTAGTTTATTAAAATTAGATATGATTTATAAGCCAGGTGGTGTTGAAGCCAATACCAAACGTACCATACAATGGCTTGCTGATAATAATGTAATTGAAGTAGATCAAGATAATTGGATTGGATTATCTGATATGGAACGTTCTTGCGGAAGAGAGAATTATGGTACGTTTGTGTGTGTGTGTGTGTGTGTGTGTGTGTGAATTTATGCATGCAAATTAATAAGATTTATTTTAGATTTCCTTTGCTTTATGATTTGGCCGTTCATAGAGTCTTATTGGTTAGCAGCGATTAGTTTGTTCACATTAGCACCTTCGAGTATTGCACCGAATCAAGACCCAATTTGGGTAGATAGTAAATTATTCGCAAATCGAACACAATCATTAGGTAAAACCCTGTATTACCAAGGTGATTTGAGTTACTTGGAAGCAGTCAATAAAGAAACTTTAGGAAATGCATTTACGCGATATGAAGAACAAAACATTTTGTTGAAAAGACGTCATCCAGGTCCTAAATCTTGGTCTGAAGTAGCGATTAGTCGTGATTATATGCCTGAAAGACAAAATGGAATTTTGATACCAAGAGGTCATCTTTGGGAATTAGTGGAACGAATTGGAAGGTTCAGAAGAGAAGGTAAAAATAGACGTGACAATGCAACAGGTAAATAGAAATTTAATTATAAATACGGGTATTTTTTATATTTTTAACTCACACTATGTAATGTACATATAAAATATATATATATATATATATATATTTCAACTATTTAGTAAGTACAAGAGTACTTCGATTAGCAGATATATTAGGTGAAGATAATGCTATTCCAACTGCTAATCAAAAGACAGCAGCCAAGAAAGTAGTTGCTGCTGAGCCTCTCCTTTCGAACAATAAATCTAAAATGTAAATTTTTTTTTTTTTTTTTGTTATGATGCATTTTTCCCTTTATTGTATTAGAACACAATCGGGTGTTCAGTCTTGTCTTTTACCGAAAATGGGTAACACTATTATTTTATAACACACAATGAATTATTTATATTAAGCAACAACAAAGTCCGTGTTTAAAAGTGTTTTCAAAACACATTTAATTTCATTGTTAAACTTTGTTTAAGGTTTTTTATTATTATTATTATTATTATTATTATTTTAATCAAGAAAGAAAATGAAAAAGTGAGTCTTTGACATTTCTTTTTTAAAAATATTTTTTTTTTTTTTGTGAGAATAAAAAGCTTTAATTTATTCCGTAATTTTGTATCATGTCATGTCATTTAACTCGGAAAAGTACGTTTATAGACTTGACAGAATGATTTATATTGGGCAAAAGTTGTATACAATGCAAGCTAAGGATTTAAAATGATTACCCATTAGCATCATTATCTCCTGAAAAATTAAGGTTGTACAAGTCCAATATATAAAGCCAAGTATTATTAATCTCTCTCTCTTTCTCTCTCTCTCTCTCTCTCTCTCTTCTTCATATTTTTCATTTAAAAAAGACATGTCTGATTACACTGATAATAAATCTACTATTTCATCACCGGAATCGACCGAAAGGTTATTATTCGATTACCTTCGCCCTGATCTAGAAAGAACACATGAACGTGACATTCAATACGATATCCAACAACTCCAAAGACAACCAGAAGAATTAAATCAATACCAATTATTCAGAACACGATGTTGGGACGATACATTTCTTTCAATAGAAGAAGAAGAATCCAACCTAATGCTTGAACTCAATACATTTACCGATTTAAAAGTAGCTTTAAAAGACATTGAAGAGCTTGATCCATTAAGAGCACATCAAAAGAAACAATGGTCAACCACGGAAGAAGACTTGATCGATCTTTCTAGTACCAATTTCACTGTACCTCCTTCTATTCGGTTAACGATTGAAAGCTCACACATGTTGGAAATGCTGATGGCACGCGCTGTGCAACATTGGTGTTGCATCGGATTTAAAGTCGCACCAATTCAAGTATCACTTATTCAGGACTGGAGACGCGCACCTCAAGCAATTGTGTATTGCATTGCTTCAATCAGTTTAGTGACATTTATGGATCAAGAAAATACCTCTTCAAGTTACTCAAAGCAAGCCGCTATGGTGTTTTATGAACAAGCACGAAATAAGTTGGATGATATCTTATTTGATGATATGCAACCTTCCATCATTCAATCTTATTTTTGTCTTTCGTATACATCTAATTTATTAAGATTGTATGAACAACAAAGAACTTGGGGTGGTTTAGCTTCCATTTCTTTACAACATTTAGCAAAGAATATAAATTCTCAAGAACAACAAATGGTAGATCCATTGACTTTAGGATGTTGGTTTCGTTGGTACTATGTAGATGCTTGGATGTGCTTAACATTAAATCGAGATTGTTTGTTACCAGATCATATACCATGGATGGATATGAAGATGATTGAACGTTTATCGATTACATATAATAAGACTGATGATACTCAATTATATGGATTTGCAAGCCTCACATGTTATATGCGAAAATACATTCGAGCCTTAAATTCAGGAAAATTATTTTCAAACGATCAACAAAAGTTACCTTCACCACTCTACTATCAAATCACGCGTGACTTGGTACATTGGTATAGTCAACTAGGTCAATACAATACAATTTCTCAACTTCATCTTAATATATGTTACAACTCGATGAGATTGGTTGTACTCTATCAATTTTTAGCACCTCAACAACCACCACCCAAGGATGTGATTATCGATTGCTTACAGACCAACTTGGAATTATTACAAGCTTTACAAGAACTCAAGGACGTAGGATGTGATCAAAGTACATATCATCATATGTTTTTCGCGATTCATAATACAGCTAAACGTATCTATCAATATAATCGATCAGAATTTATAGCGTTAGCTAAAGATCAGTTACAGATTAATCTCATATTGTTAAAGAGTACGCAGGCGTACGCACATGATGTGTTCAAGATGAAGATTTATGCAGATAAAATTCAAGATCAGTTTACGAGAATGAAGATCTTTGGTAATTTGCCTGTAGTCATGGATCGTCCGTTGTCATTGACAACCGTACCTGTCTATAAGAATAATCGATTGCATTCTTTTCATCATCATTATCATTATCATCAACGTAAAAGAAATAATCAAGTACCTAGTTCTAGTGTGATTGTGTTTAAACGTGAAAATATAAAGACGATCAAAAGAAGAAGGAGAGGGGATAACTAATTAATTTTTTTTTTTTTTTGGTTGGAATGTATCATCTTTTTTTTTAATAATAATAATAAAAAGTGGGTGGTCTGTATATATATATATATATATATCTATAAAAAAAAAAAAGAGAGAGAAAGAATGATGAGAGAGAAAGAGTTTTTTATTTACAGTTTTATATATATGAACAAACAAAAAAAAGGGGGAGTGGTGTATGTGAAAATTTTAGACAATGCAACGTAAAGTTACTTTTTCTAGCCTATTCCATTTGGTATGCATAATTTGAGATAAATCTTGATCCTTGATTAAAAGTACAGCAGGTAACAAGAATTGATCATTTGAGATACTACTACTACAACTACTGCTATTATCATTAAATAACAACACAAGTTCACTATCATTTACCATATTTAGTTCGGAAAATTTTTGTGAAATTCTAGACCTTAATTCTGTAAGAGAAATGGTACGTGGTACTTGAATCACTATAATATTTTCCTTGTCATAAATCACTTTGATTTTTATTGTCGTTTTTAATTCGCTATCTTTTTGATTCATTATCATAGTAGTCGTAGTAGTCGTAGTAGCAGTAGCAGTAGTAGTAGTAGTAGGTATTGTGGTTGTTGAGTAAGAGTAAGAAGAAGAACAAGAGATCTGGATTTTACTACTCGATTCTTCTTGTTTAATTGATCCAGCATAGATACCAAGACTGGATTTACTCTTTTTTAATGATTGCTTATTATTTTGACGGATTGGTTGTGAATTAAGTGTATGAATTGCAGGGGTTGAAACAGAGGGTTTAGGTAAGTTACTATGATGTGGATGTGTCGTACGATGCCAAGAAGGTATGATTTTATTTGCTGCTTGACTACATAAAGAAGATAATCCAGTAGGTGGAGATCTACTTGCTAAAAATGAAGTACATCTTAACCTTTTCCATCTTGAAGAAGTTGAAGGAGTAGGAGTAACGATGTCATCATTGACTTCAGTTGTAATAGTAGCAGCAGTAGCAGTAGCAGTAGCAGTAGCAGTAGCAGTAGCAGTAGCAGCAAAATCCGAATAATCTAAAAAGACATCATCTTGTTGAAAGAACTCTAATACGATATAAGAATTTGACAATTGTTGTTTTTGAAACAATACAAATAAGAAATGATTTAATTCTTGAAGACGTTCTTGTTTATTTAATGGCAAAAGTTGAATTCGATGCTTGATTAATTTGGCAGGCAAAACAAAAGATTTTTTATAAAATCTGTCATGTAATTTTTGTGAGAATTGACAGAAATCATCATATTTTCTTGAAATAAAGTATTTCTTGCCACTGTTAGGTTCTACTCGGATCTTGTACCAAATCTTTTGATCGTTTGGGTTCTTATCAAATGATACAACTGTTGCTCTTGCAATTGTTGGATGATGATGATGATGATGATGATTATAAGCTGGTGTAGGCAAAGGCGTAGGCATAGGCGTAGTAGTAGTACTTGGCATCTTTTTTGTTTTTGTTTTGTTTTTTTGTTTATTATATATATTTAAAAAGAAAAAGGAAAAGTTAAAGAGGAAAAAGAAAAAAAGAAAGGGAAAGGTATGCGACAAAGTTTTTTCATTTTATATAGAAAAAGAATTAAGGAGTTTAACTTGTACTACTTTTCTTTTTGCACAATACACCCACGCATAACACCCGCAACTTTTTTTTTTTTTTTTTTTTTTCACATAAAGGCAAAGAATGGCACAGACTCAGGTAATTAGATTAAAAAAGGAGTCAGTAACTGGACTGATGAAGAGAGAAGTATGTTTAATTGGTCCAGACTCTCTCTCTCTCTCTCTCTCTCTTTCTTCTTTCTTCTTTCATATTACTTTATTGTTGTTAATTTTTTTACAAAGAAAAAGAGTTCCGGAGATGTACCATTTATATCAAATTCAATAAAACAATACATCTCTTTTCTTTCTCTTGTACTTTATTCTTTATATCAACATTAAATGATTTTTTTTTTTTTTTTGTGACCCTGTTTTGGTTGTTTGGGCGTATTTTCTACACACTGAGTTTCTAAAAGACAAATTACCCACTTTTTTTTTTTATTATTTCTAAAAACATGATGACCACAGAAGACCCAATACCTTTTGTTGACTATTATTGTGCATGTTCTTCAAAAAAAGAAAAGGAATCAATAGAGAATACAATAGATTCAGGAGAAGAAACAGCAGCTTCAGTCACTGGACGTCATCTATTATCAACTCAAGCAACCAATTACTTATACCCACTTTCTCGTCTTTATTTTTGTGAAGATTGTCATCAAATACGTTGTCCTTCTTGTGTACAAGACGAAATCGTTTCTTATTACTGTCCTAATTGTTTATTTGAAGTACCTACTGCCAGTGTCAAAAGTGAAAAGAATAGGTAAAAAAAAAAAAACAAAAAAAAAATAAGGGTAAATCATTGAAAATTTACGCGTGTAAGATAAGATGTGCAAGAAATTGCTTTCAATGTCCTATTTGTCAAAATACATTATCTGTAGTAGCAGCACAAGAACAGGCACAAAGTGCAGGGCCAGGTCCAGGTCCTTATTTCTTAGCCTGTAATGTATGTCGATGGAGTTCACAAGAGATTGATATGACATTTGAAAAACCTACAAGTTTAGCCCGTAAGTTAACTTTTTTTTTTTATACGTATTATTAGTTTTGTTGTGATAACCATTTATCAAAAAAAAAAAAAAAAAAAAAAAAAAAAAGTGCAGTTGCAGAAGAATGAAGAAGCTTTACCTGACGCAAAAGAATTCGATCAGTTAAAAGAACATTTTGAAAAACATTTGAGAGTGAATGCACCACCTTCTTTACCTAATAGCTTTTTATCTTTTTCGAGTTCAAATGCGTTTAGTAAATATATGGGGACACATTTTCATCATGATAATCAGACACAACAAGGTAAATTAGATGATATTACAGAGTATGAACCAAGTGTAAAAGTGCAGGATCAAGATTTGAGTTTATTAGAGTCAATGAGTTCACTTCGAAATGTAGATGGAAGTAAGTTCAAATTAAAGGATATTAAGATACGTTTTTTTATTAATGTGATTTATGTACATATAGTCTCCACATTAGCTCAAAGATCAACACAACTTTATGATCAACCATATGAATTATCGTAAGATTTCTGTAAATAATAAGGTTTTTAAATAATAATAATAACCCTTTATATATATATATATATATATATGTAGCAAGATTCATCCTCAACGTATTCATTTAGCCATCAAACGATCCAAACGATGTCGTAACTGTCGTCATATCTTGATTAAGCCCGAACAAAAGGCGCAAGCGACCCGATTCAAAATTAAATTAGTTGCTATGAACTATATTCCAACCATTACACTCTTAAAATTACCTAGAAAGAGCTGGCCACTTCAAGTCAAAGTACCTACTCAATTCGTGATTAAATTCACAAACCCTCTTTATGAAGAAATGAGTATCACTTTAGCTACACCTCAGATAAAAAGAAACAATCAGTCGTATGGAAAAGTTACGATTTTGTCTCCTCATTTTACTGTAGGTGCTTATAATGAAACAATCGAATATGATGATGAAATGTATCCAGGTGGAAATAGACGTAATAATTTAGGTGCTGCTGCAAGTTATGTAGATGGTGTCTATGAAAAGAGAAATAATTATACAAGTATCATTGTTGAAGTGATTCCTGAACAAGCAGGAGAATTTAAAGTAATAACATTTTACTCCTTAAAACCAAATTTTTTTTAATTTTTTTATATGTATATATAGTTTCCTTTGCTTGTGACATATAATTACAAGTCGGATGAAGATCGTATGGACGTTTCTTCGGGTGATATTGATGCTGATGATATTGATGATATGGACGTAGATGATAGTATGGATGGTTCCAAAAAGACAGGTTCTTCAATCAAGTTTGATGATGATAGAATTAAAAGTTACTCATTTTGGTGTTTAATTGGTCTTGGATCTACAACTTCACCATCAACAATACAAATATAAAAACAATAATAAAATAAAAAATATATTTTTTTTTTTTGGTATCTTTCTTTCTTTATATATTTGTGTAGTATTATCCTAGTAAAAGTTCGTAAATAATAACAATAATATTGATAGCAATTAAAGGAACTATTTAACAAAAAAAAAAATTAGTTTTTTTTTTTCAAAATATGTTTGCTGTAAAATACTTTACTTCGCATCAAGGTTCTAACTGCTGATATTAAATTAATCATTTTATATTTAATTGTTTGACCTTGTTCGTTTCCAAAACCAGCTTCGGGTTGTGCTGTCCATCCAACTAAACAAAAAGAAAGCAAGTTAATTTACGTGTTCTTTTCATCATCTCTCTTTATATATATTTATAGCTTTTACTTCTTGCTAAAAACCGTTCTTCACTCAAGACAGCAATGGCGTTAATAAAACAAAGCAAGACATAAAATAGTTGACCAAGTCCAAGTGCCAACATTTAAAAATATATTTATGGAAGAGAGAGAGAGAGAGAGAAAAAAAAATATAGTGCTTACACACGTTATTTTCTACAGGTGCTTTAAAACACCGGTAGGAAAGCCCAGTAAAGGGATTGTATAAAGACTCCAAAAAAAAAAATTTTTTTTTCTGTTTTTTTTTTTTTTTTTCTTCAAAGAAAGTTACTTCATGACAAGTGTTGATCAGTATAACTTAACCACGGTTATCAATAAAGAAGAGTTTAAAAGCTATGTGGAGGTAAAAGAATTAGAAATAGAAGGTCGTAGTTTAGTTGCAAAAAAGAAACTCTTGCCTGGAGACGTAGTCTTGGTTGAAGAACCTGTTATCAAGTATAATTTAAGACCCACTTGTAGGTCAACAAAGTCACCTTATTACTCTACAAACTTATGGAATTATCTTTTGGATACTGTACATAGTTATGAGGAACCTGTAGAAGTAGAATCGTTTGATTTTAAAAAGAAAGATAATAACGATGATGATGATGATGATGATTCATATGACGGATATACCAGTAGTGAAGATGAAGATGAAGATCCAGCAGCAGTAGTGGATTCTGATTTTTGTCCAGGTGTACCTGCAGCTATCTTGGCTTATTTGGATATTCATCCACCTACACATATTTACTCAAAGATTAAACCACAAAAATCATTTCAATCCGATGATTTTGATTTTTTTTATTATCCTGATGCAGACACTGAACCTCAATGGGCAGACCATAAAACATATCAGTTGATTCGTAATGTAGTCTATCAAGTTGTATCTACTCAACCTCTCTATTCACACGTAGATGCCACTGACCTCATCAATTTCGTACTCAAGATCTATTCCAACGCTCATACTGTAGCCTTACCAAGAGCAAGAGAATTACCTACTCACTCTCACAAAAGATTTAGAAGAGAGAAATACAAGGATAAATTCGAAGAGAATGATACTTGCTGGGGAGAAGATAAAGAAGAATTAGTGATTACACCTACCATTGCTTTATTAAGATGGGGTTCAAAAATGGCTCATTCTTGTACACCCAATTTGTTCTTACGGTTTGAACCTGCTCGTAATGCAATGGTCTTTACCGTCATTCGTCCTTTAGAGGTAGGAGAGGTCTTGTCGTTTTCTTATTTACCTGAAGATGATTTATCGGTGGGTGGATTGATTTGTGGAACTACAATGGATCGTCGAGCAAAACTTGAAAAGTTCAAGTTCTTCACCTGTAGTTGTGAGAGCTGTGTGGATTGGGATTGGTCGCGTGGAGTACACTGTAATAAATGTCATCAAGATCTTAATTACAATAAACCAACACTCGATATCTGGAAATGTTTTAATTGTGGAAATATGAACGAACCTACATTTATTGGTGATAGAGAAAATAGTGTAAGCCGTGTTCTGATGGGATTTGCTACTCGTATCTATAATAATCGTATTGATCAAAATATCCTGGGCATGTTGGAACCTTACCTGTTTGATTTATTAAATCCTGCAGACAAGGAACAAGTTGCAGTTCCAAAGAATCATTGGACTTATAGTATTGTACATTCTCTTTTAGCTACTTATCATTTACTCTTGTTCCCCAAGGCGTTTGGTAAAGGATTAGCATCACGTTTAGAGTTGTTTGAAAAGGGTTTACAGGAAGCTTTGACCTATATTCATTTCTTTCATGATACGATTGTTGCTCATCGTAATTCAGAGTCGAAATCGCATGGAAATCCAATGGCTGCTTTCTTCGCGGGTTGGCGTATCTTGCATATCGTGATTGATTTGGTCATGGATACTACAGAAAATAAGTATGCAAATGTTACTTATGAAGCCTCGGATTCTGAACCTGATTTAAGTTCGGATTCTGATTCGGATGATTCAGATAATGAGTCAGAAAAGGAGGAAGAAGAAACAGTGTATGTTACAGAAGAAATTAATGGAGAAGAAGAAGTGTATGTTACAGAAGAAATATATGCAGAAGAAGAAGAAGAAGTAGAAGAACACAAGGAACCTGTGTTGGTTGCTTTACCTGAAAAATGGGTTGCACCCGTTACAGAGATCTCGGATATTGTTAGCAAGGAATGGATTCCATTAGTTAAACAAGTCTTTAGAAATCATCAATCACCTGTTGTTGAAGATATGATTCAACAAATTCAAGAATTTGCTGAACGAGTAGAAAAGACTTCCAAACTTATTTAGACTATTTACTATTATTTACATTACATGATTATAATTAAAAAAAAAAAAATATATATTATTTATTTAAAAAATCAAGCGGTTCTAACGCACATTTACATCCACAACCCGTCATACAATACACTTGTTGATTTGTAACAAACCAATCTTCTATATGATTACTATGTCCACCATGTCCACAATGTATACAAAAGTTAACCAAACCTTTGACCAAGATATGACAAAAGCAACAACGAATCAATTTTCGAACTTTACGACAAGAGATACAATATTTGTCGTTGGTAGATAATTCAGTACCACATGCATAACAAGAGACTTGAATATGGGTTGAAGTCACTTGCTTATCAACAGGGAAAGGTTGATGGTTCAAGAACCTTAAAACTTCTGCACGTTGATCCAATAAATTCCATCGATACAGCATATCAGCGTACCCTAACCTCAATGCATCACGTTGTGCCATACCTTTTGTATCCATCAATGGAATATGGTTATATTGAAAGAACCTTTCACTATCGAAATGTTCTAAATTCGTAAATTCAATTTTCAACTCGGTTGCGCCCAAAACTACCTTTCCTTCCTTATTGAAAAGTGGTGTCGTAGGTGTTGCAATCACGGGAGAAGGAGAATAAGAAGAATGAGAACCTAAGCTACCTACTTGGTTTCGAACGCCAGGAGCTGTATTGCTTGGGATCTTGAGCTTAGGATGGGATCGGGTCCAGGATCGATTTAGACGTGAGTTACGTTTGATGTTTGGTGATTGAATCTCGTTGGGTGTATCTGTTAACCTGTCAGTTGGAGAAAGTCGTTTATCGGTTTCCCAAAGGTAGGAAAGCATGTTGCTAGTCTTTGTGCCATAGGATGCACTGATAGGTGCAACAGAGACGCGCTCAGTATGCTCTGCTATACTAGGTCCAGTATTGGCTCGTAAAGTAGGTTGACTTGGGTTACGATGAGTCTTTAAGGAGAAATAATCTAATTCAATTCCTTCAGGAGTTTTATCTGCTGGAATAGGCTAAAAAGAAAAATGTCATTAGGTATTTGAACAGTTATGATATACTCCTGTAAAAAAAAAAAACTTACTTTTTGTCCAAATAGAGCTGAAGGTACTCTATTCGGTCTTACTTGAAATGTACAAGATAACATTGCTGCAGTTTGTATATCTCCTGTACTAATAAAATGATTTAATCTGGTATGAATCGTTAGTAAAAAAAAAATGATTTATGAAAACTTAAAAAAAAAAAAAAAAAAAAAAAAAAAAAAAAAAAAAAAAAAAAAAAAAAAAAAGACTTACAAATCAGCGACTAGTTTCTGACCTAATGGATGCATGCCCCATTTGACACGATGCAAAGGTTTAGTGATAAAATTGGGATCTGCTTGAGTATCCTTCATCTCAGGTAGATTACGTTGATAGAGTAAACTCTTGACTTCAGCTAATTGTTGTTCACGTTGATAAGATTCTTCTGTCATCCTTTTAGACTCAAAGGGTTCAACCAAGACTTGATGACCGTCCGTCACTAAGCGATCTGGTTCAGGTATTTCAGGAGGAACACAACCTCGAAGGATTTCAACAGCTAGATACCATATTTTATATAAATCAAGTCGACCATGTTTACGACATACTTTTGCATTATGAATACAAGATGCTACTGGATCTTTAGAAGAAAGCCTATCAAAAAAAAAAAAAAATAAGTTTGACATTTTTTTCTTCTTTTTTAAAATTAGATTTAATTTTACATGTATTCTTTAGCAAGCCATGGGCTGTATGGCATTTTATCGGAGAAGTCTGCAATAATAACATTATGTGTGATACGATCTGTTTTTGCACCATGGTATAATAAATTGTCTCCGTTTCCCATTGCACCATTCATAGCAATATTCTATTCAAATAAAAGAATTAATTTAGTGTATTAACATATCTATTAAAAATAAAAGCTTACATCGGTCTTGTAATAAATGGCACCCATACCACCTGCATTATTCAAATCATCATCAATATCATCTTGTTCATCATCATAAGTATATTCACCAAATGCGCCACCTGTTCCACCTACAAGTACAGTAGCATTTTTACCTTGTCTTGACATAGCAGCAATTTCTTTGTACTCTTCAAACTGTTCATAGGTCTTTGGATGTCGATAAAACTCGCTCTCAGTACTGTTCTCAAAGTACTCTCCATTACTTCGGTCACTTCGTGCAGAAGGCACGCGTTTTTCTACAGATTTGACATTAGACCTATTTGTATCTCTGACACGTAAAGTAGAGAAGAAACAGACTAATTGACCACTACCAGAAAAGACACCACCACATAAGCGAGGAAAGGGTACTTTTTCATCTGTACTCTGCTTTGTAGACATGTCCACCATAATTCCACGTTCACTCGTCATACTCTCACGTTTACCAAACCTATATCCATCACCCATTGTACCCCAGCCTCTACCCAACTCATCATCGGAATCACCAGGATCAACAGCCGTAGCGCCTTTCCAATGGCCTGGAGAGCCTGTAGCTGGGGCGCTCGGACCATAAGGTTGATTCATGACACCAGTAGAAGAATCCACAGAAGAATTTTGGTTTTCTAGACCATATTCTGATTCATCCTGCATATTTTCACCAAGTAAATACCGAATGCAAGGTTCTAGACACCATTTCTTTTGAGAGGTATAAGCGGAAGCAAGTGCATTCAAGTCTTGCGTCATATGTGCACGATAGTAAATGGAAATCATACTGTTTTTTTGGATGTCAAATTCAGGCGGACTATGATCTGGGTATTGTGGACTGAACCGGATAGTGATACGTAATAAGGCGTCACCTGTATCGGACCATGGGCCATGTAATGAAATTGTACAAGTACGTGAAGCAGCATTTATCTTTTCTGTCTTGACACCAACAGCCAAATACTTGTTCAAGACGGTCGTCATTTCCTCTGCTACAGATTGATATGAGTTCTCGGCCGTAGAGGCATCACCACGACGCATCTCACCACCTGCCGGACCGACCGTTTTGACATTTTGCATCCATAGTAACGGGTTAATTGCAGAGTATTTCTGTTCTCGATAGGCGTTTGTTTGTTCATAACCTGTGGTTGTGTTTGTTAATAAGTTGGATCGGTATGGAGTCATACTGGTGGTGTGGGTGTTACTGGTAGGCGTGAGACGTACAGGGGCAGTAGTGGAGGAAAACGAAGATCGTACGTCTAGTACTGGCTTCTCAATTGGCTCTTGTTGGAAAGAATGTGGAGTGAATGTGGTTAATGCAGGAGCAGATAATTTGGTCTTGGTTTGACTGGGCTCGTGTCCTACGGATCGCATAATGTCTTCAGAGACAGGCCAGAGTCGAAGGTTTTGGTCCTTGGACCAGGTGACGAGTTGGAATTCTCGGTCATCACCATCTTCTCCGTTCGCATTTCCTTTCCATCGCCAGACAAATTCTTTTACAGTATCCTGGTGTCCGTCAAAGGCATGTACAGGTGTTTCGGGGCAGGATCGGTTATAGAGTGTGAGTTTGGAGTCTGTACGTTGCGGCATGATCAAGACACCGTTACCAAAGGGCGTGTTTCTTGCTCTCCAAATTGGTGTGTCTGTTACAATTACTTCTTCCTCTTCTTCTGGCGTATGAATGTTCCAAAACTATGTGACAAAAAAAAAATGAGCATATTTTCAAAATCTAGAACCTTTTTTTTTTTTTTTTGTTTACTTTGACTAGTTTATCCAAACTACATGTTACAATATCATGATCGTTTTGTCGACTCCAATCAATGCCATAAATCTTTTTGGAATGCGCGGTAATACTTGTTACAGGAACAGCGCCTTTCTATAGAAAGGAATGAGTTCTTTTTTTTTTTTTTTTTTTTTTTTTTTTTTTTTTGGTTGAATGTGTGTGTGTAATTATGCACCTACTCTTAAATCCCAGATTTTGACATCTTTATCATGCGCTGAAGCAATTAAATATTCACTCTTTCTGTTAAATTTAACTTGAGTTGCAGCGGCTAATCAAAAAATAAAAAATGAGTTTGATAACCTAACAAGCCTTTTGCTTTACACTACCATTCCAAGGTGTAAAAGAACAACTTGATCTCATCTTTCTATCATCATCTTGATCCTTTGATCCTGAATTTGGTTCTCTTAAATCCCATAAATGAACATAAGTATCTACAGAACAAGTAGCCAAGATATCAGGTTGATGTGGAGACCAATTAATATCAGAAATAGCTCTTGCATGTGCATGAAAGACATGTTCAATAGCTCTTGAACCGGAATAATTTAAATTCCACACGAGTAATTTTTGGTTTGACTAAATAAAGGATTTAAATAAATCTTTTTCTTTTTTTTTTGCAGGAATTTTTTTTTTTTTTTTTTCGTCTATTAACTTTACAGTGGAAGCAACCCAGGATTCTCGAGCGATATGTGGACTCCATTGTACGTCAGCTACTTCCCATTTTGACATGTGAGGTAAAATACGTGGAATTAACCAAGGATCTTCTAAATCAATAACTACTAAACCCTGTCGTCTAATAATAAATAAATGAGTTTGTTTTTTTTTATTACTATTCGTTGCTTCTTTCCTGTTTTATATTTTACCCTGCTAATACGACGTCTCTACAAGCAGGACTAATACTCATAGAGCCTACAGAATGATGAAATTTTATTTCTAGTGCACGATAGAAAGTATCTTCTTGTGGAGCGTCATCTTTTTTCAATCGAGATAATTGACGTTCTGCTAAAGTCATTGAAATTGATTTGTTGACTTGAGTCATTTGTGAATTGCGTTTATGTTGGTTAAGGGTATCGTTCGTTTGTAATAAATTCGAATCTGATTTTCGTCGTTTAATTTCAGATTTGGAAGAGAACTCTGTTATGTTGCTTGTTGCTTCAGACATAGAAGAGTATATGAAGTAAAGTTCAAAAATATGTTTGGTGCGTCTCAAAGGAACATGAAAATTTGTTTTATTTAAGAGTCCCTGTGTAAAGTCACATTTTACTTTTCGCCAAAATGTAACATTACGTCGAGAGTATAATTATCTCTCTTTTGTTTCTTGAAATACTTTAAGCGATATAGTATGATCATATTGTTTACAAAGAGGGTGTGCGTGTGCTTGACAAGTTTAAAAGTAAATCGATGTGTAAATTTAAATCACTTTTCGTTATTCAGCAAAGTACATTTATTTTCGTCATAACAGCCTTGCATTATTTGAATAAAAAATTGAAAAATGAATAGCGGGTGTTATTGTTTAATTGGTTTTTATAGTACGTTCTTATGAGGCAAAGATACTCTTGACAATTGTAGTCTTGGTATATATCTTGAGAAAGCATGTTGTAAGGATTCAATTATTTTCGGTCCAATATCATCCATATTGGATTTATTTTCTCCATCTGGTGAATTATAAGCCTTGCGTTTTATACAATATTTTATCAACTTTTAAGCATCATGAAAGCGTAATCAAACATTAAATATATCGTACCAGTGACCATATATGGTACTGTCTCTCTCTTTGGTTGGTATCTTAATTTGGTATTGAATAAATACAAACAAAAGTTGGTTTTAAACATATCTGTCATCAGACCTTTAATGCATGAGGACGCAATATAGCTATATATTTTATGTCCATATGTAATTATCCTAGTCTTAAAAGAAGCTATTAGCATTAAAGAATATTGTCATCGTTCTCGCTAAGAGGAAAAAGAGGCGATAAACATGACATTCCTGCTAGGTATTTGTTACGCTTTAAAAAATAGAAACCCAGGATACCATCTTTATCCATGGTATCATTCAAATGGAAACGGTATCCTGTGATACTGACACCTTTAAAATAAGTGACTGTTTGAAGGAGCTGTCGCGTTTAATTGAACCGCGTTTTAAGAATCACCATATTTTTTTTCCCTTTTTACCTCTTTTTTTTTTCTTTGTTTGTGAAACTATAATATGGAGAAGAGACAACAGTTTACAGAAGAAGAATGGCTTAGAGTGTCAAACGATTTACAAAAACAACTCGGACCTGAATATTTAGCACAAAGACCAGGACCGTCTGGAAGACCTTTGACTTATATTGAAGGAAAGACGGCTATTAATATTGCTAACGACATATTCGGATTTAATGGGTGGAGTACAGATATTAAAGACACTACAATTGATTTTGTAAGTCTGCAAAGGACTATAGTGTATAGTGTTATTCATAGAAGCTTCATGTAGGTTGATGTCAGTGAAGATCAAAAGTACAGTGTTGGAGTTTCTGTAACTGTTCGAATTACTTTAAAAGATGGCAGTTACCATGAGGTAAAAAAAAAAAAAAGGAAATTTTTTTATTGCAAGTAGCGCACTGACAACTTAATGTAGGATATGGGATATGGCTCGGATCAAAATTCAAAACATAAAGGAGCAGCATTTGAGAAAGCAAGAAAACAAGCAGTAACAGATGCAACAAAACGTACATTAAGATACTTTGGAAATGCATTAGGTAACTGCTTATATGACAACCCTTACCTCAGTGGTATTGGTCATATGGCAAAGCCAACGGTAAAATAAAAATAAAATGAAAATAAAAAATAAAAGGAAAAAGAAGGAAAGAAAGCTTATTTATGTTGTTTAGATCAAATTTACTGCGAAAAACCTTTACCGCCATTCCCAATTCGAAAGTAAGCAAACATCGCCGCCCCAAATATCTAAAGCAAAAAAAGCAACAGAACAAAAGATAACGACGACAACTCCAGTAACAACAACAGTCCAGCCAAAAATTGTTGTGAAACCAGAGAACGTATCAAAAGCGGTAATTACACCTAAAGTGGAAGCGAAATCGGATTCGGTTAGTCCTATAAGCGATCATTACCAGAGTCCAGCGTTGTTACAACCGATCGTACCGGAAGATAGTTTTACATATGGTGAGTTATTTTTTTTTTTTTTTACTAAAGTAAAAAGAAGCAAACATAACCTTTCGACAACCTTTTTCTAACATTAGAAGGAGATGATGAGTTTTTGGTTCAAGTTCTAGCAGCAGATGATGATGAATTTACAATCGAGAACGATGAGTTCAAGTAAGGAAAATAGATATGCATTTAGTCATAAATAATATATAAAACTAAATTATATATTATTTTTAGCGACGAAATGTTGGCAGGGATCCTCACACCTCCACCTAATATGTCAGGTAAGCGGTGACACGGATACGGGGAAAAGAGGATATTATTTCCTGTATTGAATCTTTTTTTTTTTTTTTTTTGTAGCACCCGGGTCACAAGCTAACAGTTACAGGTAATAAAAAAAAAAGATAGATCTGATAAAAAAAAAGAAATCGACTCTAATATTAGTTAATTTAGAGAAGCGACTTTATCAGATCTTGAAGAAGGTCATGTTAATAAGAAGCCTTGTAACCAACATATTTAAATCTTCTTCTCTAATTTATATCCTAACGTAAAGATGCAAAGGTGTTACCTGGGTTAACAACAATAACGCAAAGGAGAGAGAAAAACTATGGGTATAAATAAAAAAGAAGGAGTAATTATAAAACAGCGGAGTTCTACTCCTTTACCAAAAAAAAAAAAGTTACTTCGGCCCCCGTAAATAAATTACAATCTCTGTTATCTCTTTTTGTTCTCTTTCTCTCTCTCTTCTTTTTTTTTTACTTTCTCTTTTCTTTGAAATAGTGTTGAGACAATGAGTCATAACCTAAAGACAACTCGGTTACCTGTCCAAGGTATGACCTGTCACTCCTGTGTACGAGCCATAACAAACGCTCTCTCTCTTCTTCCAGGTGTAGAAACCGTTTCAGTGGACCTAGAAAAATCATGTGCTACTGTATCATACGATTCACTCTTACTAGATTATAACGACTTGAAGAACAATATTGAAGATTGTGGATTCGATGTAAATTTAACAACAGTGACTTTACCAGTATTAGGTATGACATGTCAATCTTGTGTGAAAGCTATTCAAAATGCTTTATCAGATCAATTGGGTATTATATCATCGTTTGTAAGTCTCGAAAACGAAGAGTGCACGGTGGTGTTTGATTCGTATGTGACAAGTACAGCTGATATTACGGAATTAATTGAAGATTGTGGGTTTGATGTATTGATGGTTCATGATAAATTAAACAGTAATAGCAGTAACAGCAGCGGCAGTAGTAGTAGTAGTATTCATCAGGCTTTAAAGATAGAAGAAGAATATATTGATCAGGGGAACGAGACAATTCAATTGGAAATTCGTGGTATGACTTGTGCGTCTTGTGTGACAAGTATCGAAAAGGCACTTAAATCGCATCAAGGTATCTCGTATGTTAGTGTAGCTTTATTAGCAGAAAGAGCTACAGTGACGTTTGATCCATTGGATATTCAGCCAAATACTATTCGAAAGATTATTTGCGATGCGGGATTTGAAGCCAAGGTAATTGAGAGAAAAGGAAACGATGTTTTACAGCTACAAATATATGGCATGACCTGCGCAAGTTGTGTTACAAGTATCGAGAGAGGATTAAGTAACTTACTTGGTGTTCTTAACGTTTCAGTCAACCTGATGACAGAAAAAGCACAAGTAAAATTTGATTGTGAAGAGACAAGTCCTCGTAAGATTGTGGAAGCTATTGAAGACTTGGGATTCAACGCTATGATGGCAGATACAACAAGAGATGCACAGTTAGATAGTTTAGCTAAAGTACGTGAAATTAAGGAATGGCAATCAGCATTTATCGAGTGCTTATTCTTTGCAGTTCCAGTATTTTTTATTGCGATGGTATTCCCGATGTTTCCATGGTTTAAAATAGTGATGGAAATTCCAATCTTTTTACCAGGACTTTATTTATTGGAAATCGCTCAACTCTTGTTAACTTTACCCGTTCAATTCGGTGTAGGAAAAAGATTTTTAAAATCTGCTATGGTATCTGTGTTACATGGTACACCTACCATGGACGTCTTGGTTTCAATCTCGACTTTGGCGGCATTTGGTTTCTCGATCTTCTCTATGCTGCATGGGGTGGTCAAACAAGTCAAAACTCCTCCAACTGTCTTTTTTGATACTTCTACCATGTTGATCACATTTATTGTGTTGGGTCGGTTATTAGAAAATAAGGCAAAAGGTAAATCTTCATCAGCATTGTCTAAACTCATGTCCTTGACTCCATCTACTGCTTTAATGGTGACTGTGGATGATTTAAACGTGGTACTCTCCGAACGCAAGATTCCTTCTGAATTAATTGCAGAAGGAGATTTAATCAAGTTATTACCGGGCGATAAAGTACCTGCAGATGGTGTTGTATTCCATGGTTCAACAACTGTGGATGAAAGTATGGTAACCGGTGAAGTAGATGCTGTCAATAAACAACTGGGTGATACTGTAATTGGTGGTACAGTTAATGGATTAGGTACTTTTATTATGAAAGCTACTCGCGTTGGTTCCGATACTGCACTCAGTCAAATTGTTAAATTGGTAGAAGATGCTCAAGTAAGTAAAGCACCTATTCAAGGATTTGCAGATCATGTTGCAGGATATTTTGTACCTACCGTCATTTTTTTGGGCTTGGCTACTTTGGTTACTTGGATTTTGATTATTAAGTCTGTTGGTGTTGAAGGATTGCCTTCCATGTTGCAAAAGGAAATCGCAAGTGCTGGTGACGATGGTTGGTTATTTGTTTGCTTAAAGCTTTGTATCAGTGTAATTATTGTTGCATGTCCTTGTTCTCTTGGTTTAGCTACACCTACTGCTGTTATGGTTGGTACAGGTGTTGGAGCAGAGAACGGTGTCTTGTTTAAAGGTGGTGCTGTATTAGAAAATGGACAAGCAGTAAATAAGGTCGTGTTTGATAAAACGGGTACACTTACATGTGGTAAATTGGAATTAGTGGAATCAAAGGCTTGGACTGGTGATGAACAACAAAAGTTACAAATGTTAATACTTGCTGCTATCGCAGAATCATATAGTGAACACTTATTAGGTCGTGCAGTGGTTGCAGCTGCTAAATCACTTACTGGACTTAAATTACTTGATGGTTTAGCTACAGTTGAAAACTTTCAAAGTGTTACTGGGTCTGGTATCTCCTGTGATGTTGTATTCAGGACTGAATTATCAAAAGATGTTGTGGGTCTGCGAGAAACTTTAAAGCCTTTGGTGAATACTTCACATACGGTCATGGTGGGTAATAAGAAATGGTTAGAAGATCATCATGGTATTGCACTTTCGGATAGTCAAGAAGAAATGTACCGTGTACAAGGTAGCTTAGGTCGTACTTGTGTCTTGGTGGGTGTCAACGGTGTTGCTGCTGGTTATATTTCTTTATCTGACGTAGTAAAGCCTGAGGCTAAGCGAGTAATTGCTACTTTACAGTCAATGGGAATTCAAACAGCTATGGTAACAGGTGATAATGAACTCACTGCAAGATGTATTGCAGATCAATTGGGTATTACTGAAGTACATGCAGGTGTTTCTCCAAATGGTAAAACACAAATTATTAAAAAAATGCAAGAAAAGACGTTTGTCAAGAAACATGTACCTTGGTGGTCAAAGCATCGTGTTCAAAGCAACCACTATTTACCTTTACAGAGCAATAACACAAAGACTGGCACCAAGACGGTTGTAGCAATGGTCGGTGATGGTATCAATGATTCTCCTGCTTTGGTTGCTGCTGATTTAGGTATTGCGCTTTGTAGTGGAACAGATATTGCAATGGAAGCAGCAGATGTTATTTTGATGCGAAATGATTTAACAGATGTAGTTGCTGCCTTAGATTTGTCTAAAGCGATCTTTAATCGTATCCGAATTAATTTGTTGTGGGCTTGTATTTACAACTTGGTGGGTATTCCTTTGGCTATGGGTGTATTCATGCCTTGGGGATATCGTCTTCATCCAATGATGGCAGGATTCGCTATGGCTGCAAGTTCGACTAGTGTTGTTATGAGTAGTTTAACTTTACGTTGGAGTTGGAGAAGACCTGCTTTAGTTCATTTAAATGAGCATACTACTTCTGGTGGTATGGACGCATCAGTTCATCTTTCTCTGCTTGTAAATGAAATGATATCAGATACACATGAAGAAATTGAAATGGATTTACAAAATCAAGAAGAAGAAGGGCTAATCTATCATAAGAACAATAATGTATCAAGTCTGGATAAGATCAAGAATCTCTTTTCAAAGCGAACATTGAAATATACGCCTGTATCCAACGATGATTTTTAAATCTTATATTTTGTACACTTTATTATTATTATTATTATTATTACCATTACATTACCATATATTTTTCTCTGTCATACTCCCAACATCTTTTTTCTTGTAAATAAACTTTTTTTTCTAAATCCCTCAAAAAAAAATAACTGTTTGTTACATTTGCGTATTTATTTTGCACGTTATACACTACAAAATACTACTATCTATTTTATCTGTATCAACAGAAAATGAAGTTCTTTTCATTTGATTTTTAAAACAAATACATATGTATGGCTTGCTACATTGAATTTTACCTATTTTTTTTTAAATACATATCAATTGTCCTAAACGACGATGCTTCTTGACGAGGATGCTCCTTTAAAAACTCGGCTTTTTTGTAAAAATATTAGAAATTAGAAGACATATAAATACCATAGAAAAAGAATCAACTTTAATAAAATCAATTCAATAGGTCGTAACAATTTAAACCCTTGTTCTTCTTAAAGACCTTATCTTTTGATTTAATAGTATTTTATTTCTAACATTTGGTGAATTCCCTTGGATATTTAACTCTCATTGTATCTTACTTTATATTATCAAGTCGTTTTACTTGTGAACAGGAACTGGTGCGCACGAAACTCTTTTTATCTTTATCAAGTTTTCTATTGCTAATAAATAATCTTAAAACTTGCTTGATTGTGGTTCTAAAAAAAAAGGAGTAAAATTACAAGACGAATACCACAATAAACGTCTCACGAAATACCTGAAAGTTACAAAAGAAAGATGCCTTCTATCAGAATTGAACTGATGACCTTCTGCTTACTAGGCAGACGCTCTGCCAACTGAGCCAAGAAGGCTTTTTACGTGTTTATTTGGTCCTTTAAAAATCTTTTTTATACCAAAAATCAAAATTTTTTTTTTGCAAAAACACGTGATATTCACGTGAGAGTCATGCTTTTGATGCTGTGGACGTCCAATGAAATTATCGAGTTGGAATTTATTTAGTAAATATATAGTAAGCTTTAATTCACATGTCGCTTAATCTACTACCTCAGAATATTGACAATAAAAAAACAGTGGTCAATACCTTTAGGAAGGTTTGACTTTCTTGTATTGTTTATTAATTTGTAGCCACACTTTTTAATTTTCATCCGGACAGACTTAATTAAAAAAAAGAGTATGTAACTGTTTTTTTTTTTGGTAAGATAGTTAACAAATACAGCGACTTATGGAATTATTGAATCATTTAATAAAAATTAAAAAAAAATGCAGCTGAAAAGTGGGGAACTTGGGATAAATGCATGTACAATAACGCCGAATACGTAATGGCACAGACTTAACAATTTTGTTTTGTTTTATTAGAAGTATAAGTTGGGAAGTTTTTGACAGTTTTACCTACAAAAGGTCTTTGCGTGTTAATTTTTGAAATCGTACGGGTATTGTAAAGTTCTACCAGTTGGAAAACTAGATCAATTTCTTGGATTCTTAATTACTAATGAGGGTTTCTGGGAATTATTAGCAATACGCTTATATCATTGATCTTTTTATTACAGGTATCATAAATACTCTTTATTACGCTTCTATATTATATTAGTACTATATCACTTGCTCAGCCTTTCAATCAATTAGTTATTGCGTTATAAAAATCAACATACAGAACAAGAACTACAAGAAAAAATGACTATTCAAAAATCTTATTTCAAAAGAAACATTTTATTTTGTAGAAAAAAAAGTGGATATATGAAAAGACTAATTATAGAAACTCAATTTTAATCAATATCAATATTCTGCTTTACTTTTTATCGGTTGTCGTCTTAGGAACAGTTACTTTGAGAGCACCATTACTATAAGATGCTTTAATACTGTCAGTATGAACTGGTTGTGGGAACGAGAATAATTTGGTAAAAGAGCCAGAAACACGTTCATTTACCCACCAGTGATAATCAGAAGGCTCATGCTGAATAACGTGGGATGTTTATTTCATCCTTCTTAAATACTTGTTGATCTGCTTTGGTGCCACCATAATTATCTTCTTTTTCTGTTGTTGAAGCAGGTGTATCCGATTCTTCATACTCTTGTATAATTGAGCCGCTTAAAACCAAAGTACGATGATTATCCACCATATCAACCTTCTTGATATTCCTTTTATCATAATATCCAGGCAATTCTACACTGAGCTCGAAAGAGTCGGGAGTTTCGACCATGACAGATGCAGGGTAACGAACAAAGTTGTTCTTAATACTATCGGGTGTTTTTAATAAAGATTCACTAGGACCGCCTTTGAAGAAAGTATGCTCAAAAAACATTGCAACAGCACGTTGCATCTCACGTAAGCATTTGAAAAATGAAGAGGACGGAGCGAGATCCATATTTTTTTTTTTTTAAAAAGTGATGATAAGTGCTAAAAAATAAATATTATCTACAAGAAAAAATGGGGCCATTATATATATATAATAAGTAGTAGAAAATAAAATAACAAGATTTTCATTTAGCACATACTTCACATAAACTGTATAACTTCATTATTCATTTATTTTTATTATTTTATTTTTAATTTTTCTCTTTATAGATTGCCACCACGAAAGAGGTATACCAAGTCTTTTAAACGCAGCTTTACGTCGGTTTGACCAAAGATACCTTTCATCCGTGCCTATTTTAAAGAAATGTTTAGAGCCATGTTTGAATAACTATTATTATATACTTACCTGTTTTTTGGACTGTAGGCAAAATATTCTTTGTTCAACAGTATCGTTAATAAAGATACGATATATCTCTACCTCTTTAAGCTGTCCAATCCTATGAACACTGTCGATAGCTTGGTTTTCTAATGTTGGATCCCACCAAAGATCCAACAAAATTACACGATTGGCGCAGGTAAGGTTTAAACCTGTTGATCCACATTTGGTTGAGGCAAGAAGTACTTTGATGTTCGGGTCTGAAGAGAATTTGTTTACTATCTTGCCTTTTGATTTGATGTTTTTTGTCCCGTCATAACGAAGGAAACGAATCCCTTCATCATTCAGGGGGGCTTCAACCAGGTCCAAATAAACCCGTAAACTGAGAGAATACGACTGTTTTATCTTCATCATTCGTTTCGGTTGCTGTTTGTTTTAATATTTCAGTCACCTTATGGATTTTTACGCTCGAGGTAAATCGTCGAATTTCTGCAGCCTGTTCTTCATGATGTGACCAGACATGTTCATATAATACTTCACTCAAATATTCACATATACACGGTCACTACCACTTAATCTATTATCCACCGATTACTAATAAACATTCGTTATACTAAGTTCTATATACTATCGTCCAGTAATACTGATCCGGTAAATAGTAACATGGATTATCCGTTAACATTGACAGGTTCTGGTTATTCTATTTTAACTACACCAGGAACATGGGTCAATGTGACACGATGATTGGTATTGTTCTTCCTGCTGGAAGATCGGCTAGGGCCATGATAGACTAATGCTTTGAGTTGAGGAGAAGTTTTGGTCTCAATTTCTCGTTTCCATTGATCTAATAAAGACGCAAGACAGATAATTAAAGCGACCTTCACCTTGAGTTCATTGGGTCTAAGTGGTTGGTGTACCTGAGTGGCACTGTGATTTACAGGCGTATAATCAGTACAGGGATTCGTAATGATGATTGATATTGCTTGGATGGCTTTACCAAGACCCGCCTCATCAGCCAGGACACCTCCTCTGTGATTCGGTGAATCCTCCATCTTTTGCATCCATTGTAAATCAGTCTTTTGATGCTCCATAAGAGTAATAGAGAGGCCATCGGGTGTATCAATTCTTTCTTCAGGAGATAGAAGACTAACATCCACAGTATTTTGTACTAAATTAAGGGTGTTTTGTTCAATATAATTACCGGAATTAGGTTGTGTTGTGGCGTTGCCAGCAAAGTG
This sequence comes from Pilaira anomala, assembly GCA_025716855.1. NCBI lineage: Eukaryota > Fungi > Mucoromycota > Mucoromycetes > Mucorales > Mucoraceae > Pilaira > Pilaira anomala. Next base: position 141,724 of record JAIXMQ010000003.1, read on the forward strand.
TCTGTGTCTTACGTTCGGTCTTTCGGAGCTTTCACCTTCACCGTGGAGTTGGTATCTTCCAGTATTATCAGGTAAAGATACATGTACATTGGGTATATTATCTTCAAAGCCAGTAGGTCGTAAACGATTGTACATTTGTACATCATCGTCTAAATCATCAATAACATGATAAAAAATAGAATGTCGTGGTGATTGGAGTGGTGATGGTGATGGTGATAGTTCAGATTGTGATGGTGCTGGGTGTACTGCGTATCCAAGTACAGGTGCTGGCACACTTTCTTCTATTGTGGAGCCAACAGGAGAAAATGTAGGTGAACTAAAACCAGCAGTTAAATCAACTGGAATGTGAGGAGGGTCGAATGGTTTGTCATTATCGTCTGTCGAATCAAACCCGTCACGAGCAGCATACATATCACCTTCACTATCATCTTCCGTTAAATCAACAACCAATGCCCTATTTGTGCTTTGATTAGTAATATCTGAGTTGCTGTGTACGGATGGACCAGATACATTAATGATACTATCGTCATCATCATCATCGATGATTTCAATGACTAGTAAATTATGAGGTGTAGGATTGTTTTCGTTGCTAGGTTGATTGGTTTCAATATGCGTTGTATTGAAATCAGTAGATGAAGATACACTAGCAGAACCGGCGGCAGTTTGATTTACTTCATCTGTTGCTATGGAAGATTCAGTAGTGACAGGTTCAGTAATTTCAAATTCTGTAGTTTCGGGCTCGGTAGCAGTAGCAGATCCGAGAGTAGTTTGAAAATAGGCAGATGAATGATCAGGAGCGGTACCAAGGTGATCTGTATCGTAATCAAAAGCCATATCTTCAGCATCAGAAAAAATGATTTCATCAAACTGATCAAAGATTGGGTGCTCACTACTTTCTGCGGCATTGGAACCAGTGTAGATATCATTACCAGCTTGCATTTCTTTGCCTTAATATAATAAATATTAGTAATTTGTCACGATGTCTTTTTTTTTTTTTTTTTTTTTTTTTTTTTTACCTTTAATTCGAGCAATTTGGATATCGATTGAACTATTATAATAAGCTTCAGCAGTAGGATGAAGAATGTCTGAAGCGTCATAAAACACGTTATCATCGAGTTCATCTTCAGTTTCTGTGCGACGAGTATCACCTGTTAAGTTATGAGTAGCTGTAGAGGTATTATCAAGATGATTCTCATAAACTATAACTTAAAGTGTATCAGTATAAATGAACTTGTCCTATACTTAAAAATTACCTTTGGTTTCAGTATCAGTTTGGATATTACCAACATGGATATTAGTAGCATGGAGATTATCAGTATGGAGATTATCTGGATGAACATTCTCCTTTTGTTCAATATCACTTGTGGATTGCACCTCACTATCAGTTATAGGCAAGTCACCTAAGGATTCAGACTTGAGGCGTTTGTTATTATCAGAGAGTTCACCTTCAAATTTTCGCTTTGATGAGGATGAGCCAATAGAAGAAGAAGATGGTGCAGAGGGTGATGAAGAAGAGTTGCTGTTGGTGATATGTACAGAAGAAGATTGATGACTAGTTTATTTACAGACATTGTGGAATCATCTACTCGTTCTTTTCGTTTACCTAATGAGGCAGTCTGAGGTTTATTTGAAAAAGAAGAGAGATTATTATTTTGCGTTGTTGTTGTGCTTGAAGCCTTTCATCAATTAAACGTTGATTTCGAATGCCTTCCATGTCAACACCTAACATGGACGATTCGGATGGGTAACTAAGCCCTGCTTCAACGGGAAAAGCATCAGTATTGTCATGAAGGGCCATGTCATTATCTTGTCTTGAGTCATGATAGTCGATTATTGAACTTGCACTGTCTGGCTAATGGGGTCCAATACCAAGAGAAGTAAATTCTTCTCTGTTACCTGTGTTATTATTATTATATCTGGTATAAAATCTTGTTCTGGACATGACTGGGTAAAATAAAATATAATATGACAAAGAAGAAGAACAGAAAAGGTTTTTTTTTGTAATGGAATCTTTAAGCAAGGAATTTTTTAAGCTACGTCACGGCTGTTTACATTGTAAACCATGTATCAAGGAGCTGATAGTATTTTTCATGACGTCAATATATTGTATATGTTGATTTTATAACGCCAATTACTTAATAGATTTAACTTTTTACATGAGAACGCCTAACTTGTCCTGAAAAACAAGGCGAAAATTATACAAAAGTCCGCTAAGTTAAAAGTTACATTTCAAAAAGGGTATCTTCTTTTTCACTACAATATATGCTATATCTATGCTATGTAACTACATAACTACTCAGATTAATAAAATAAAATTCTATATTTATATAAATGAAAATGGGATGGTTATTTTGGGCATCTTAAAAAAAAGCGAGAGTTCAAGAAATATATGCGATTTATAAACATTATCATCATCAGTACTATAAAAAAGACCTAAAACATCTTGCATATCAAAGTGGTTTGTTTCAGGTGTATGGTAACTAATAAAAAAAGTTAAAAATTAATAATGCACAAGGTAAAATTATTGCAAAAAATGGTAATTGAATAAATTACATGTAGACTGTAAAGCCCATAACTGTTTACCTAAATTTTGAAAAAGAATATTACAAGCCAAGAAGATGTACCAGATAGATTCAGTCAATAACTTGAGTCAGAAAAAGATACATAATATTGATGAACGAGGTAAAGAAGTGGGTTTGTCATTGATTCCTTTGATGAGGCATTGTTTCACAAAATTCAGGGTCTTTTTTTTTATTTTATTCACACATTTACATATTATAGTTATATGCGTCATGTACATTGTATACTTGTGTGTGAATTAAGTTACTATATTATTTATTTAGTTTATCATTGATCTGGTTGCAATGACTCACATGCAATGCAGTTTACAAATTCACCCTTTTTTAATTCACATGTCAAAAATGCATTGACCAATATTTTTTATAGGCGCCTAATTCTCCCTCCTCGTTACACAAGAAATAACCAGTTGCGGAAAAGATAGTGTCACGTAGCGTGTTCAATTTATCGTGCATGTTATAATTTTGCATGAATGAAACAAAATTTTGATCAATGAATTTATACCAAGTGTAGCAAGTCATTTATGCCAACGCGACAATTCAAATATATAATAACACACACACAAAAAAAAAGCGTATTATTTATTAACACAGTAATGTAAAATTTATAATTAATTGATATTAGGATATGAATGTTTTGTATATTTTAATCGGTTTGAGACTCTAAAACACCCCAAATAACTTTAACTAATTGATCCAAATGTAATGTGATGTTTTCATGAACAAGTCCAGGTATTCTTTCTCTTTTCAGACCTAGCCATTCTACAGGCGGCGTAGCATCTCCCATCACTTGTAACTGAGGCTGGAAATTGACAGCACTAATTGAGGAGTACACATATTCTTCTTTCGGTGTAGGTGTTTCAGGTCCAGCTTCTGTAATAAGTTCCATATCGTTTACAATAGCGGGTATTTCTTCAAAAGGAGATGCTTGTAATGAAATTGACGCATTAGAATCCAACCTATTTCTTCTAGAAATTTCAGAGACAGCGGATGACTTGCGACTATAGGTTCCAGTATATTCTTCACCTTCATCTAACGTACTTGTGAAACTTATAGGCGTACTGGGATCATCGAAAGGGTGAAGCAAGTCGTTATTCTTTTCTAAAGCACGTGAAAGTTGAGAGTTAAACATATTGACCATTTCTTGCAAATATTTGATGAGACCAATATTTAATGAGACATTAACGCGCCCAGCAAATACAGAACCAAATTCATGAGCAATCTTGTTTTCAAGTTGAGTTGATTTCATTATTATCTCTGTACCAGGTATACCAAAAATCTTTGTACCATCCAAGTTCTTTGGCTTAGATAAATTGGTAGGAAGTGGAGTAGAGTAGGTTTGCATTAGTTCTTTCCCAGGTACATTTTTAGCTAATGCTGCACTTATAAGAGTAATAACAAGCTTTCTGTGAACACCTGCTTCATCTCTTGGCAACTCGTCTAGGTCAATCTTGAATTGTTGCGCTCTAAAGTCTACATTATCCGAGTCTTGGAACTGACTAGGATATATGATAATTTCGAGTGATTTAACATATAGAGAAACTTTGCTACGAACAGATGAGTTTTCATATAAGTTCCTATCTTTTTTAGTAGATGTTGATGGGCTTGTAGTTCCGTTTGTCTTAACATTGAGCTTTGTTGACATATCTTGAGTGGACCGAATCCCAGCTTCAACCTTTTTCTTTTGAAACAATTCTTCGAACTTTTGGGCCATTGTAATAATAACAGGTACAGTCTTTATGGAAAGTCTAGCAACGAACGCCTCTAAATTAATAGATACATCAAGATTATACTTTTCTGTAACTCTTGTTAAATCTACGTTGAATTCGAGCGATTGTTGTATTGCATCCAAAATATTTTGATATTCGTATTCAAATACGGCCTTGAAACCATCGGATCGTACACAGACTGAAGCCTTTTCTTTGTCAAGAGTGCCAAAATTATCAACGCGTCCTTGTATAACCATGCGCTTGAAATTAGCATTACCGGACAATCTACCTTCAGATAAAACATTGATTCCATCAAGAGATAAACTGAGTCCTTTGGATTGAAAAGGTACATCGTGTAATTGGAAAGCAATGTTTTCAGGTGATAAAGTAATTTTACCAATGTTTTGGCCCATATCTACAGAAAATTGAATAGTTTGTACATAAATGGCCATATGTTTTGCAAAAGGAGCAGGCGGATGCGATGAAGTGATGTCATTTACTTGTTTTGCATTTATTTGGTCGGTAATTTCATCAGATTCTATTGCATCTATCGTGTCGAGCTCGCCTAAAATAATGTTCAATGAATTATATGAAGGTTCGCTTACAAGCCTACTTGATTTAGATAAACTTTGTTTGTTGTCAGAGACAATGGGCTGACCAAACCAGCATGCATTTAGAATAAGCAAATCTTGTAGATGTCTCATATTGATATCGCCAAAAATATTTGGCAATTCAATTACAATTGAAATATCATCATTAGGACGACCTTCTTTACGCTGCGAGCTTAACATAGCATTAAATAAAATACGATCCAAACGTACGTTCAGACATGCTTCAGGAGAGAAATGATGTTTGACGACAGCTGTGATTTCACGAACAGAGCCTACACAACTCATAGTACGCGATGTAGTATCCTTTGAGAATGCATTTAATAAAAACTCACTTTCTTCCCAACCAAGCGAACAAATTACTTTCGAAGAAGGATGACAGCTTAGTTCTAATTGAGTGCGAGAGAGACGCAAGAAGAGCGATGCGTTCAGGTTGGACTCGATTTCAGCGCTGGATTCTCTCACTGCTTTACGTTCACTTGATTGTTGAATACCTACTTTCAAGCCTGCAATCACTTCACGCAAGAATTGAACGAGTGCTGGGTGCAATGTATTTCTACTTTCTCGAATTAAGATATCAGCATGAAACCTTCTTGGTGCGTCTAAAACAGAGGCATGTGCACCTAGTGGTGTTTGATAAGTCAACCAAGCACTGAGGCCTGGTAAATTGACTGTGGCCATGTTCCCTTCATTGTATTTTGGATCAAAGCCGGTACGAATATGCAACGATTTAGATCTCTTTCGATTCTTGTGGAGATCATTAGAGTGTCGCTTTGGATACATTCGAATGGTTCCACTATCACATATAAACTTACATTCAATGTCTAAATGAACAACTTCAGAAGTATTGGGTAGTTCAGTCATTGGAGAAGGTTTAGCAGAAGAGCTAGGGGACCCGTTTTTAGAACTAAAGTTAGCTTTTGCAGTGAATTTATCTACACGCGACATACTCTTGACATAAATGATGCTTAATGTGTTGATATAATCTGCAATAGTACCATCGATATCAATCTCAAAGCCTTTTACTTGAGCATCTGCCTTTACTGAATGAAGCGGTTTAGCATTGACAGCAGAAACGTGACATGCAATAGATGGAAGAAATATTTGGTTTGCACGCGGGTGATTTTCAGCTATAAAATGCTCTGCGTTATCTTGATCAAACCTCTTAACGAATTGTAAAGCAATATTGTCCAACTGTAAAGCGCCCTTTTCAATATTCTTAGATAAGAATTCAATAGAAGTGACAGATAATAATAGGGCACTGACATTCTTTGAAGTACCGGAAGACGGTAGCTCAGATACAACACCTAATGGAATTGCAACTCCAAGACGACGTAAACGGAGGCAAATAATCTTACCTTGTAATAAAGATTGTGTATCTTCTTGAAGTACTTTGGGCCATTCGTTTTTAATAGAAATGGATTGTACAATACGTTTGGTGTTTGCAGATAATTGATCTATTTCAGCCTTCTTCATCATCTTCTTTTTTCTCAGTTCGGCATCATAATAAATATACATTTCAGCAAGTTTTCCAAGTGCAATGGGTTGCATGACTGTTTGAATACGTGCAAAATCAATAAATAAAGTATCGAGATCCTTATCTTTGTTGTGTGTGTGTGTCTCTTGTGTACAATCTTCATCTGTACAAGGAGGTAAATAATTCTGTACCCTGAATTCAATCAAGATATAAGCTAAACAGTTTGGTCGATAGCCTGCATCGTCTTCTAATGCTATACCTTCAATATCTTCTACTGTATTATGATCAAGTGAAAGTGAAAAATTCTTGGCTTGGATCTTCCAAGTGAGTTGATTAGGTGAAGTTGTTTCCTTTCCAGCACCATTGTCGTTTGAAATAGAAGCTTGAAGTACGTTGGAACGGAACATACATAAAGCAGAGGGGCTTGCGGCAGACACTCTTAGACCGTCTAGCGAAACATCCACAGTATATTTGAATATACTTTTAGGAACATCAGATATCTCTGAGGGGGTTTCGACAGGGTTTCGATTTGGCTTTGAATAAGAGAGTACTTCAACTAATTCGCTTAATTCGTTTCCAACAAGAGATTGAGCAGTTAAGAGAGAGTCGATTAAACTGACATCCAAAGACATGGAAATTAAGTCAACAGAGATCATAGATTTCAGTTTTAATTGATTGATTCCTTGCACCATTTCAGTTCGAAGTGAACCTGTACTACGAATACCTGGAATACTAAATGTACTTGTGTTATTGTTGAGCATACCAGTCTTTTTTCTTTTTGTGTCCTTTGTGATGAGATGAACCACTTGTTTGGATAATTGGAAAGTGTACATATAAATTGGCGACAATTTCGGATGTGTTTCGTTTACAATGACAAAGAAATCCAGGATTCTGTATTCAGCACTTAAAGAAGGTAATAAATCTGACATGATCAAGAATTCGTTGAGTAAAAATTGAAGTTTTATATCCAATTTCTTTGAGGCAACCGTTGCTACTACTGGATTGGAGTTCCTTTGTTCTGACATGATGGAAGCAGGAGCCGAAATATCCTTTCTTTGCTCTTCCCATTCCTTCATCAAATTTTGAAACATAAAATGATACCTTCTACCTTGCTCTGTTTGCCAAGATTCAACAAACCCATAAAGACGTAATAAACTTTGTGGTGCATGAATATGGAATTTGTGTATGTTTGAAAAGACGTTCAAGACTTCCTTAGTAATATCCGGTTTGCCATGTTTCTTTGAAGACTTTGGGATTTGAGAAATATTGGCATTAACGTTGGCTTGTTCCAAACTAATACCTAATAAAATACTCGATGTCTTGTTACCGTTTCGATACATCTCTTCTTTAAATTTGATATCAATTAAGTTAACTCCACCTGCAGCTTCAAGTACTAGACGTGGCTCAGCGTGGGCAGCTTTACGTGATGCACGGTTTGAACTACGTTTACCCGACCCTGTATCTGAATCAGCACGGTCTTGTGAGAGTAGTTGGAGTGGGGCTAATTTAGGATTAGAAAATAAAGCAGAGCCTTGTGCACCGGAAATTATGGCGTGCATACGAAGTTCTTGCGCGTAAGCAGTTACATCAATACTATCTAGACTTACTAATGCTTGGGCTACCACGTCCACTTTACTTAAAAGAGCATCAATGCTAAATTCCAAATTTTCTGAAGGACCTGCTTTTGTAATAGAAGGACTTCTAGCATGAATGGTTGTACTTGAATCATTAAATATAGTTGACGTCTTTTTAGAGTGTGACAAATTACGAAGCTTAGTAGCGAATACACGTTGAACCAGCAGCATGTGTCTTGCAAAGGCAAATATAATTGGATTAGCAGAGATATGTATATCACCCAAACTAATCTTGGTCACAATATCTAAATAACCGTCTAGCATGGTCATCGACCTTCGCAGGCCTTCTGTACTTTCAGGCACAGTAGTAATTGAAGAAGTTTTGAATAAGCATTCCAATAGAAACTCAAAGGGACCGACTGAGATACTATTTTCCTCCTTTGATAGCTCTGATGTTTCTTCTTCATATATTGTAAAGTTAAATTTACCAAATCTTAATTTTGCAAAGTTCTTGGAAGAAGATAAAAACTTGACAACCTCATCAGTCATGTTCTTATTGATAATACCACTTTCTGCAGGGTTTTGTTTAAAAGGTTGCGTAAACAATCGGCTGTTGGCGATATCTTCATGGCCTACTTCCCAGCTACGCCAACGAGAGAATGTCTTGACGACGTTTTTAAACATACTATCTGAATTGATATCTTGTAATGCACCACCTGAGGTCAATCGATACTGTATCTCTTCTCGTTTGGATAAAGGTAGAGAACGTAAACAATGACGCATACGAGCTAGTAGTTTCCAGCCAACATCGTTTCGAAAATTTCGTGAGCCCAATCGAAGCATAGTAGTAGGCGTTGTTAAGAATAAAGGATCACCAAGTACACCGGGAGTAATCGAAAAGTCAGCCAATTCGTTAACAAATACTTGTACTTGTCTTGTACGTTGGTCTTGAAAATTTTCTAGAATTCCTTTTAAATCATCCACAAAGACAAGCCAAGAGTAAACAGCTCCTACTAGGATCTCAACGGTTTCTGTAACAATAATTGCGTCAATGCTGTTAGTATTGCATTCCGCATAGTTTGGTGTTCTTGCGCCTAGCCATTTAAAACTAAAGTTATTTACAGCTAAATCAAGCATCACAAGTTCATCTACAAGAGCGTCCTCGTCTTCATCTTGATTTGAAAAGAGTTTTTTATTACGTAATGACTCGTATGGAATACCAAATGCAATAGGCTGTCTTTCATGTTGTTTGGAAATATATTGAACGGTAGAGCCCACATCACTGATATCAATATGTACTCGAGATTCTTGAAGAACCATGTTAGATTCAACTACTTTCTTTTTCTTTTCGTCAAATGCATAATCTTCAAACTTGACACTGCCAATCATTCGAAAGTCATTTAAGAAGATATCAGCAGAACACAGTACGTTATCTTCTATATTGTATTGGGTCTTTACATAAGCTTCACCGCTTTTATAAGATGTCAAATCATCAGGTATAGTTGCGTTTTGAATGAAATGGAAATATGCTTGAGGAAGAATAACAGCAAATCTTGTACAGATGTATTGGTCCGTTAAGTATCGAGTAAGTTGACCAATATACTCCATTTGTAAAGCATCTAGCATAGTCTCCAAGTCCCAGTCCTAATAAATGGGTTAATACTGTTGTGTAAAATCTTTATCTATTTTTTTTTTTTTTTTTTTTACTTACATCTTTTATGATTTCTTCTGCTAGTTCTTGCACGATTTTAACAAGGATAGGGGTCAATAAAATAGTGACAGGTCGAGTAGCTTCAATTACAGTGGTTGCAGTCACTTCATTTCCTTTTCCTTGAGATTCACTTACTCTTTCAATCTCTTCTTCTCCATCAGATTCCTCGCCAAAGTACTCATCTGGTTCTTTAAATTCATCATAAAATGGCCCAGACTTCTCTTCATCTCCCTATTTTTTTTTTTAAAAAAAAATTACAAACTATTAAATTATGTAAAAGCAAACGTCTCACCTTTTCAGGAACAAACTTTGGTCTTGAAGGAGGAAGAAAAGAGTGAAAGAAACTGCCATGAAGACTAAACTCAGAATTAGAACGAGTAACTTTATATCTACGCAAGTAATCACTATAGGGAATGGAAGGTGGAATAGCAGCCGTTAAATTCTTTTCTGCCATATATTTCTCGTATCTTTCTCGATGTTCTTCTAATCGTTGTTCGTTTGAGTAAGAACCTTCATTTGAGAAATGACTTTCATCGTTAGAGCTCATAGAGTATCCGTCTGCAATTGAATCAGTTTCTTCCTTTCCAAAGCTCCTGAGACTCATATCATCATAGTCTTCGTTGTTTTCACCCTTAACAGATCCTTTACAGGTATGAAATGAGTCACTGTCCTTGGAAGCTGCGCTATGAAGTGATCGGGTATCATATACATGCTCGCCGTAATCTTCTTGATCATCAGAGGATTCACTGTAAAGAATGTCGCTGACAGAGGAAGGATGCAGACTAGACATACTGACTGGGTTGCTATAACCTCTGTGTCGGCTGGTAGCTGTATAAGAAGCATTATCATGAAGCACTGATTTATCTTCGACACGACCTGACATAAAGGCTCTAAAAGGAGGTGCATAAACAACACCTACATGATGACCGTCCACTGAAGGCATAGATGATTGAGAATGCTGAGAGAAGGTGTCTTCTTCCTCGTAAAGACGAACACAGCGTCTTGTAGTGCAATCCTGAGCTCGAATAAAGTTTTGTTGTTCCGTCCTGGCTTTTTTCCAGACCGCCGTGTGTCGAAATATAGTGAGGTTTAAACCTAGATCTACTTTAGCTACTTCTACCCAAGAGTATTCACTTTCCTATTTAAATAAAAAAAGCGTTAATGAATATATTTGAGTTTTGTATGATATACGGTCTTACTTCAAGTGAATCATCACCACGTGCTTGGTCAGGATTAGCAAGACACTGGGTTAAAATAGATGGGATTTTGATACTTATTCTTTGACTGTATTTGACATTGATCAAGTTATCGAATTCTAAAAGAATGCCTTCATGTAAACAAATATTGGTAGCACTGTTCATACTCATTAAACAGATATCAACTTCTTGAACATACAATTTCATAAACGTGACATCGGGTAAAACCTTAGATTCCATTTCTTGAGGTACAGCATTATCTTCATCAATTAAATTATAGGCGAATGTTTGTCCGAAACACGCAAGGCCTAACAAAAAAGAAGGCTTGATTTCACCAGAGATACGACCTAAATCAAATTCCCATTGACAGACGTAAGTTGCACAGTCAGGAAGTGGACCGAATAAACGATGTGCATACACATTGAGCCCTATACAAAAAATAATTAATGATTTTTTTGCTACAAAAAAAAAAAAAAAAAAAAAAAAAAAATCCGTGCTTTTTTTTTACCATCAATATGAACATAATTTTTGGGGTCACGCGCATTTTTTATACGGAAGAAACCTTCTTTCGTTTGAGGATTAGGATTACTATCTCTACTGAGAGTAATTGGACTAATGTTGACATAAAGATCAAGATAAACATCTAGATTTCTTAATTCGACTTGAAGCTCTTGAAATTCAAATTGAGAATATCGAGAACACTCATAAAGATTTTCGGGTAATAATAAGACACCGTCTTCAAGTTCAATCAAAACATAAACCTCAAATGGATCTGCAATTGGCTACAAATAAAATAAGCAAACAATAAGAAATAAACCTTATTTTAAATGTGTGTGTGTAATAACTAACTTTTGAATCTGACTGTTTCTTTTTTTGTTCCAACCATTCTTGATGATTTGTCCTACGTCTTCTATATTCATCAATAGTAGAAAAATGGTTCCAAGCGCCAAAATAGTTATCTTTAAGTAAGAACAGGTATCGAATTAAGGTACCGAACAGCTTTACAGTAGCACCACTAAACTTTAAATGTAAATTACAGGATTCAATATGCCTTGCAACGTCAACAGTATTATAGCATTCGTAGGAGCCGTCTACAGTGAGTCCAACAGCGACTGCTACATTGGCATCGTCTTCTCGCATAAATGAGTTTAATGTATGGGAGCTTTGTAAAGAAAGGCCAGCGCTGCAGTGATCAGCCGTAATAAAGAATTTAATGGCAGTAGTTTCGGATTGGTATTCAGTGAATGACAAAGTAAGATCAACTGTTAACCGATACATCTGTACTTTTAAAAATGCTATTCAAATAAAATTTTTATGAGTGTTGGCAACATTTATTATATGTGAATATATTTACCATTGTCTTCAATTGAATTTGGGTTATTAATCACGTTATGTTCATTTACACAAAGATAAATAGAAGGGTTTTCCAAGACTACCTGGATCTGGTAAACAACCGGACAGAAATGTAAAAGATCAGCTGGCGGAGTCGATCCCCAGTCGTTGACAAGATCTTGAAGTAGAAACACATGATCTCGTAGTAAAAAGATAGTAGGTTTTTTGGGAACGATTTTTATATCCCAACATCGAAAACCATTCCAGTCCAATGGGGACGGCATTTTCAGTTGAATCTAATTAACGATATTAATATATGTAAAAGGTAAAGGGGGGGGGGGCTTACTTGCCTCAATTCGATTGGATTCAAAGAATGTAACATAATTAACACTAGTTGTAATATCTACTTCTTTCAACACAATATCTACTGTCATCTCATGACCGTCTGGACCAACAGCAAAAGGAGTAGCGATTTTTACAAAGGAACCGTCACCGACTTTCACGTTTAACCAACCATAAGGTCTAGAATAATATCCGTCTGATGCCACATCCATATCTAAATTTCCTGAAGCATATTTCCAATCCTTTGTTTTTTCACGTGTGGGTATACGAAGTTTTCCTTCATTTAGAAATTCTACATAGGTGTCGAAACAAGTTGCAACTCGGGATTGGCCAGGTTTTAATCTTGGAGTAGGTGTATTTCTTCGATGTGAATTAGGAAAGAAATAATCTTGAAGTTCAGTTCTTTGTCTATCTGCCCATGGACCATAATGTATAGTTGCATCTTTTAATGATAGACGAATACCCCATTCTGGTGGTAATCCGCCGTTACCTATATCTATTCCAACTCCTGGGAATATATCAGATGCTTCAGGCGTTGGGACCGGACCTAAATTTATTTGGTCAGTTGAGTGATATAAATACAAAATTAGTTACACATTTACCGGCATAATCTTGGTAGTAAGTCATAATGATCTCTTTACACTCTACAATATTATTTACTCGGGCGTATTGTTCATGGTAAGTAACATTTTCTGATGTGGCTTCGGAGCCTGTCCTTCCTTCTCGCATGAAATGTCGCATATGCTCCATCTTTCCATACTGTCTTCCGTGATGAAATAAGGATTTCAATTGATGTAAAAAATAAGACCATATACTAGTATTTTTTCAAAAAAAAAAGAATGTGAATATTATACTGTAAAGCAGCTGAGAAAAACAAATTACCTTTTTCGGGATGTAGGTTGTAACACTCTTTCTGTATTTTCATCCACTTTTGTAAAATCCATGTTATCCTTTATACTCATTTGAGGTTTAAGTAAGATGGCGTCAAATACGGTTTTATAATAATCCATGGCGGATCTTGATTTTGTTATGCTGTAAGTACCATCTAATTTTGAAGCTTCAATGATTAACATTGATTTTATTTCTGTATTACCAATCATCACAGCACCCTTTGTACACTCAATTTGAATAGGCATTAACCTTTCCATTAAAGAATTGTCAACATGCATCGGAGTCTGGGTTTCGGGATCAAGTATTCCGCTAAACGAGTCTGATGTCTTTTCTTCTCCCACTGATGATCTAACAACATTTTTCATATTCTCGTATGCGGGAGCATTGTTATAAATGAAAAACTCAATTCCTTCTAAATTACATGCAATACGACACGGCAAATCCTTTGTTTTGCCTAGATAAATTCGAAAATATCTAAATACTTGAGACAATGTTGCTTCTTTTTCTTCTGTTTTTACCTGTTTTATCGTCTTGTGCTTTTCGAACATTTAATAACCAATATCGAAAAGAAAAATGTCCTTTCACAATTGACACGGATTGATTTGTTGATAGGTACCGTAGATTTTTAAATAGTATTCTGCCGCCTAATAAAGATATTCGAATAGAATCTACAAAAAGAAAAAAAAAAGGCTCAATGAGAAAACTTCTGTTGTCATTGCGAGAGATATTTTTTTTTGCCAAAAAAAAAAAAAAAAAAAAAAAAACGTTACCAACTTCTATATATGCGTTATATTGTCTCCACGTATATTGGTTTACTACAAAAGTCAAAACTTGTCCAAGAACTCGATTGAAGTAAAACCAAAAGAAGATGAATACAACAATAACTACAAGGCAATAGACAACAAATAACCAAAAGTCGGTAATAGACTGAATGTTCATGTCTGCCATAGTTGAATTCTCAAAGTTTATGTGAAAAAAAAAAAGATAAAAGAAAGAAAGACTGACAATTTATTTTGGAAAGAGTCACAGCAGTTTATGTATTGTATTTTTCAGCAAACAACGACGTTTGGGAAAACTCGGTTATTTCTTTTTTTAGTAGGCGTTTTTTAAGTAACGATTTAGAGTCCGGAACTTAGACGATGGAAGCTTTTTCTTGGTATAACTTATACCAAGAAAAAGCTTCCATCGTATAACTTTGAGTTAATTTTATTGGCGATTTCTAATTTTAAAAAAGGTTTCAGGCGATTTCTATAAAAGTAATCTTTCTTCTGAGTTTACTCCCAATTGTTGTGTTTTCTTTAACTTTTATTTTCACAGCAACCAAATGAAAAGCAGTTTCTTTTTTTTTTTTTTTTTTTTTTTTTTTTTTTTTTTTTTTGCAAAGACGGATAAAATAGGATTTTATAGATGAGCAAGGAAACGAGGAAGAGGAAATCGATTCTTCCAATCTTGGCATTTTGTTGAATTTATCACAGTACTTACCGAGCTTTTCGAATTCGTTTTCCTACAAAGGAGCATAGAAGAACTTGAAAACTTTTGATCGATTGTCAAAGGTACTGTTAACTGAAGGGTTAAAAAACTAGAGTTACTGAAGTTAGCGCCCGACACTCAATCAATAGTTTCCCATAAATGCTTCAACGAAAGTAACGAAAGTAACGAAAGTAACGAAAGTAACGAAAGTAACGAAAGTAACGAAAGTAACGAAAGTTACTGGCCAATCATTTTTCACTAAAGTTGCTTATTTTTGTTGATACGTAAATTCGGGCTCAGATTCAGAAAAAGGGTAAATTGAAATGATATAAAGGTAGTTGTTCTGTAAGTTGATAAGCATTGGTTTTAAGCTGATCAACGTACAAGGAGTGAGCATCACGTTGTTATGATAATATAAGTTATATGATTATAAAATATAGCATCCAAGTTACGATCTTGAGTATAAAGGTTATATAAATGTATATAGAGAGCTGTCAATTAAAGTATGTCGATATTTGTTTTATGTACTTCTAAATATAGGTTTGTCTTATGTAATTGAGGGAACAAACTAATATTATATAGTGATATTCAGTTATGGATCGGTTAAGCTATGAAGTAAAAAGACCAAAGTTTATTTAATTTAAGTTATTTAAAAACGATAAAAGTCACGTAACATTGTTAATAGATAAACTTTGGTTGACTATAGTAAAGGAGGGTATTGGTTTCACAATGTTAACTCAAAGCGTGTGGCGATGAAAGGCCATTTTTAGTGTTGAATAGGATGCAAATCTACCAAACAGACCTTTCTCGATTCCCTTGTCATAACAAGGTGACCATTTCATTTTGCCTTGGTTTTGTTTCATGAACTCCTTTACAAATATAAGGTCCTAGGATTCAGTGGTTTGAATAGGTGTTACACAGACGGACTCTCCTTCCCCTATACAACGTCGTTTAAAGTTTTCCGCAAAGCTGACACCATCCTCTGCGTATTTTTCAATACGTTTCCGTGAGATTTCATCGTTTAAAGTGTTATTATGAATAACTTTTTTAAATTGAGATGCAACAGCATCACAAAAGGATTCAATCTCAATATCTCGAATTACTTTGCTGTTCGATTCACAGGTAAAGATTTGAAAAGCTATTCTGTAAATTTTTTGAAGCGTTGAATCCATGTATTCATCCAAGGCAACAATATGTTTTTCTTGCTGTGTTAGAAAGTGAATTAACGCAATCATTTTTGGCATTGGTACTTGTATTAGCGATGCGATCGAATCAGCATTGTAAATATGAACTTGTTTTGTCCAAAGCGAACTGGAAAGTATATAGTACGGCTCATTATCACGTTTGGTAAAGTTTTCCTCGCAAAAATGTTTGCTTGAGAACCCATCAATATTGATGACTATAACAATTGGGAGAATCTTTGTTTGAACAAATACATTCAACGAATATTGCATTAATCGTACAATAAACTCATGTGTCACCTTCTTCTGAATCTCTACTATGATAGACGCAAGATTCTTGGTTCTATCTTGAGGATAATATGTTATGTCTGTCCTTTTGTTATCGTTTTGTTCAGTTGGTCCGTTATAATATGCAGAGCCGCAAATACCATCGCCAACAACGGAATTAATTATAATATCCTTTATATAATCTATACGGAGCAATGCTTTACTGCAAGAATCGTTTCCAGGTATAACTGGTAAGGACAAAGTATACAAATCTTCGGTGTCAAGGGCATTGCATAACGCATTGTCACGCGTAAAGGCTGTCATTGCTGTAAGTGTGAAAGGAAGAAGAAGAGAATTTTTTAAAAATAAAAAGTTACATGATGTGAATCTTTGAAAGAGAGACTAACTTTTTTTTTATTTCCCCTGTTTTCTGCCATTGCGATTTGAAACGGTAAGCTGATTTCTCATTTATTCCTGTTTTTAAAGCTGCATCTTTTACAGAAACCTGTTCAATTAACAGGGAAATAAGCTTGTTGATATCTTGCTGAGTGTACACACGTCTAGCATTGCTAGCGGCGTCTTTTTTTTCGGCCAGATCTCTGAGAGGCTTCTCTTCTTTCAAATCGCTCTCACTACCCTGTACATCAGCTTCATTTTCCTCCTTATCCGAGCTATTGCTGGCCTCATCACCCTCGTACCTTTCCTTCAGCTCCATCGTCGCATCTTCATCTAACTCCATGGCTGATGCAGTGATGTTGTACTCCCACTTCTTTCTCATCATTGACATTACGCTGACAAGGATTTCAGGTACAGCTTCAATGTCATCGTCGCGTAGAGAAATTTCGTTCATATCGAAGTCAATATCCATTTTTTGTTAATAATAGTGAGAAAAGTGCTGTCTACTAATTGCCATTTTTTTTTCTCTTAATTTTTCTTGGACTTTCTCTTAATTGACCTAAAATTTTCTCTTATTTGTTCAATAATTTTCTCTTATTTTATCCAATAATTTTCTCTTATTTTATCCAATAATTTTCTCTTATTTGTCCAATAATTTTCTCTTATTTTTTCTGAAATTTTTTCTTATTTGCTGAAAAATACAATATTCTGTTTCCAAAAATGGAGGAAGAAAACTTGATAATAAACAATTGCATTGTGCCACAAAAAGCCTTGTGACATAAACTGGTCGTTTACATGTGTATTTTGTTTTCTCTCTCTCAAAAATGTGGATGAAACCATCTCTCTCTCTCTCTCTCTTCAGTTCATCAGCTCCTCTTCTTATTATATTCTTTTTTTTTTAAAAGAGCAGACAAACAAAGAATTTGCGTGAAGATTCTATCAATAGCATTTAGATAGTTTCCATTGTCAATTATAAATCATGTAAACCAGGAGGGATTCTTAGTAGACTGTCAATTCAAATAACCAATTAAAGATGTTTTGACAATGTGATAAACAAAGCATGACGTCCCTGAATATGACGGAAACCTAACCATTCTATCCGAATATTACAAACATTGCTATAGAAGAAGAGCTTGTGGAACGTTGACGGTTTACTGCCAATTGGATGTTAAGCTTAGATGATGAAGAGATAAAAGCATTAGCGCTTAAAAGAAACAAGAGGTTAGAGAAGATATGCTTAAAATTCATTGTTTCGATAAGATTTTACATCATATCCACAGAAAATACGTTATAGTCAAAGAGGTTATCAAGAAAAAGCAAGAAAGAAACTGTATTGAATGGTTAATGGGTCAAAATATGATTGCTTTCAGACTTTTTAAAATATTGTTGGTCTCCCCGCCCTTTTTTTTTTAAAAAAAAAGGAGTACTTCAAAACTAATAACTTCGACAATTTCAACCTTGCGAAGGGTTAGAAAAAAAAATAGTAAATTAAACCTGATAAGATTAATTTTAAGCGAATCCAGCTTGATACGGGCGAAACTCGAGGGTCATATTTTTCATTTTTATTGCTATCTGGCGATGATTACAAATTTCAACAAAAAATCAGATAGCTAAAAACAACTACTGATGTGGGATTTTATATTGACAAGAATACATAAACGCATCAGAAAACGTAATTGTGCATGGTATTATTAGAGTGAATTCCGTGTAGCTGACGCCGTCATAAACTAAGCAAAGGAGTGATTGAAGTCAAAACATTCTTGGGGCTCAAGTAAAATCAAGGAAACATAAAAAAAAAAAAAGCGTCTCGAGCTATATATAAACATATAAATCGACTCGATGAAATCTTTTAAGCTGAGGAGCCCGAGAGCTCTGAATTAGCAGTATATGTACAATCAATGATGACCTTGCATAATTATAACAGATTAAAAAGGTGTAACTTTAAGTTTGAAGTGATATAGCAAAATTAAATAATCATGATAATAGAAACTTATTAAATTTCCCATTGCAGTTATTAACCTTTATTTGAAATACATAATTTTTATTAAATGATGCTAGGCATTAAAAAAGTAGCCAAAAAACTTCAGTTTATTCATCTTCAGATTTATCCAGTTCATATTTTCTCTCATCGATTCCATTCTTTTTATTATTTAGGAATCTACATTAACACGTCCTTCAAGTGGTTTGAGTCTATTAAATACATTTTACAATAATATTCTTTTTTTTTAAAAATAAAAACTTACAAAGTATATTTGAAGTATGAGTTTTGGACTGATCAGTAGAAGAAGAGGAGGATAGTCCATACGTTTTTGTAGACAAGATGCTCTTAGCCTCATGCCCTTTCTGTATAACTTCATGTTTTCCAAGTTCTTCCAAGTTGATAACTTCGTCTGAAAATCTGACTCGTCTTTTTGGAGTAGTATGGTGTTGTTCATTTAAGCTCAAATGAGATATATCAGAAGTAATACGTTCTTGTTGTACCTGTGATTGAGTACTATCTTTAGACGTATCATTATCATCATGCACATTCACCATTGGACATGGTTTACCTTCTTTTAGTATATCTTTACTGCTTGATTTCATCATATTATTGTCAATTTATTAAAAGGAAAAGAAGTAATATATATAGAAAGAAATTATTTGTACTAAATAATTATTTAAAAGTAATTATACGTCAGAAAAAGGATATTCAAAATATGAGATTAGCTGGGAAACAGAGTGAATAATTTAGAATATAGAACATATTATCTTGGTTAATAAAAGTGTATGTAAAAAGGATATATAGTTAATTGTATACGAGATATGCATTATTCCAGAATCTTCCAGACATATTGAACAAGTTACAATATGCGTTTTCAAATTGATAGAGAGGAATGTATTTATTTCACTGATCGGGAAAGCCTAAGATGTAACAAAGAAAATTCTTCATCGAATCGTTAAAATAGTGTCGTTTGTGGGTTCGAAAACTGAGCAAAATTATATATCACGTCATAGTGTCGTTAATCTTTAACTAATAAAATAGAAAAATCTGTCAATCCTTGCAATTGAATTAATTGTGACTTCAGGGCCATTAGGTATTTCAAAAGCTATCAAGAACATCTCAAAACCTAATTGATCATTTTGACAGCACTACATAACTTTGCTTTTATGTAGTACTTGACTAAAAAAAAAAAGAAAAAAAGAATCAATAATGTAATTTCCCAGAAAAAAAAAATCAAGTAAACCACTAGCCGCTTTTAAAGAACTTGTCTCGCACTAGCAATCATAAGAACCTTTTAAACTTCTTATCTACAAAATGATGAATAAAAACTTTGCTGACTCAGAACTCTTCTTTTTTCATGCGTCCAAAAACCCGTCTAAAAAATAGTGTGACTGTAAATAGGTCATTACAACGTAATTCGATCGAAATACAACGTAATGTTAAAAGATCAAACAATTTTTAGCTTGAAAGTGATTAGATATAAAAGGGGTCAACGAAGTTTTGATGAGTTGATTATTATTATTATCTTTAATAACTTTTATATATAATTATGTCTCCTATTAACATTACTGAAATCCCCAAGGTAAAATTCATTCGAGACTTTTTTTTTTGGAATATGTTTGTACTGATATATTATATCTAGCTCTCTGATAGCAAGCTTTTACAAGAAAAGACATTCATTAACAACGAATGGGTCTCTGCTGAAAGTGGTGAAACCTTCGAAGTTGATGGTAACACAATATATGCAAATTTCTTGGTGACAGTTCACTAATTTTTCTTAAAAAATCAATAGATCCCGCTACTGGAAAGACCATTGTATCTGTTCCCGATTGTAACGCTTCTGATGTAAAGAAGGCAATCGATGCTGCTGCCAAGGCATTCAAAAGCTGGTCTCAAACCACTGCTAAGGAACGTCACGATTTATTACGCAAGTTAGATGCCGCCGTTTTGGAAAACCAAGATGATCTTGCTAATATCTTGACAAGAGAAAACGGTAAGGCTTTTGAAGAAGCCAAGTTTGAAATTGAATATGGTTCCTCTTTCTTTGAATGGTTCGCTGAAGAAGCCGTACGTAATTACGGTAAGACCATTCCTAGCGCTCAAGCCAATCAACGTACTTTCACAGTCTCTCAACCCGCTGGTGTTGTCAGCATTGTTACTCCCTGGAGTAAGTTATAGACTTTTCAAGTATAGTGTACATCTCATTAATTCATCATTTATTTCAATTTAAGATTTCCCTATGGCTATGATTGCTCGTAAAGTAGGTGCTGCTTTGGCTGCTGGTTGTACAGTTGTCATTAAGCCTGCGGCTGAAACACCTTTATCTGCTTTAGCTGTCTGTGAGATCGCTAAGCGAGTTGGTATTCCCGCTGGTGTCATTAACGTTGTTACTAGTCACGAACATGTTAAAGACGTTGGTACAGAATTAGCCACTAACCCAATTGTAAAGAAAATCTCTTTTACCGGTTCTGTAAGTTATTTTTAAACTAAAACAAGCTAAAAAAAGTTTTTTTTCTAAACCCCTACTTTTTTTTTAGACTGCTGTCGGTAAGCACTTGATGTCTCAAGCAGCTGGAACCATGAAGAAGGTCTCTATGGAACTTGGTGGTAATGCTCCTTATATTGTATTCGATGACGCAGATCTTGATGCAGCAGTTGAATGTGCAATTCCTCTTAAATTCAGTGGTACTGGTCAAGTCTGTATCTCTGGTAACAGATTCTATATCCATAAAGACATCTATGACGAATTTACTTCCAAATTAGCTAAAAAGGTGTCGGAACTTAAGACAGGCCATGGTTTTGATAAGGATACTAGTTTTGGTCCATTAATCAACGATGCAGCCGTCGAAAAGGTGACAAAACTCGTGAAGGATGCTACTGATAAGGGCGCACAAGTCAAGATCGGCGGTAAACAAATTGATAAGCGTTTCTATGAGCCTACGATTCTTACTGGTATGAAGGATAACATGCAAATCACAACTGATGAAATCTTTGGTCCCATCGCTGCTTTATACTCCTTTGAGTCTGAGGAAGAGGTGATCGAGAGAGCTAATAATACCCAATTCGGTCTTGCTGGTTACTTCTATTCTCGTGATATTGGAAGAGCATGGCGCGTAGCCGAAAAGATTGAAACTGGTATGGTCGGTGTCAATACTACACAAGTAAACAGTTGTAACGCTCCATTTGGCGGTGTTAAAGAAAGCGGTTTAGGCATTGTAAGTCAAATAATTTTCTACCTAAAAAAAAAATCTATAAACTAATCATCTTTTTTTTTTCTCTATAAATAGGAGGGCTCATACTTGGGTCTTGATGATTACATTGTCAATAAGACCATTCATATGGCACTTTAAATATTATATAGCTTATGTACATAAATATAATAAAATAGTTGTATAGTGTTTATTTTATTATTTTCTATATGATACAGGGATTTTCTCCATTTTTGACTTTTTAATTAAGCATAATTTTTAAATTTTTTCCTTTCCTCTTCTCGCAATCTTTATCTCTTCTTTCCCTTGACAGCAGCCTTCTTGACTGCACCGCCACTAGCAGCTACCTTTTTCATTTCTGCAGAGAGTGCTTCATCAGACTCAATCCAAGAAATATCACCCAAATCCAAATCACCGAAACGCTTTTGGAACTTGGTTAATTGTTCACTTTCGTCATTTACGCCTTCCTTTAACATGGAAGGGTTCCAAAGAGGATGGTTACGAGTATCTTTTGTTAAACGAATATGAGCACGAGTAGGTGAAGTAGTTCTGACGGTATAAGTTGCACCGTTACTTAAAACGATAGTTTGAAGAAACTTTTCGGGTTTTGCTGAAGCCAAGCTAGAGGCATTTCTGGTTTGAATTAACTGTGTTGTTAATCGGTTGCTGGTTGTTCTAAGCATTTGTTTTTATTTTTTCTAAAAGAAAAGAAAGAGAGAGAAAAGCCCTTGTATTGAATTCTAGGAACCTGGGTTGCAAAATAAGAAAAAAAAAAAATCAATTATACGAGTCACTTTTTTTTTTTTTTCTTTTTTTTTTTTTTTCATTTTCCTTATTTCTATTTACAACCCCCCCCCCTCTTCCCTTCACTTTCTTTTTTTAACTTCCCTGCTTTATCAACAGCTATTATGCTTCGGGCTAGACAATATGTAAGGCACGAGCCTTCTTTGATAAGGTTGTTTTCCGCCACAACTCAAAAACTTAATACGGGAGACATAGCACCTGTCAAATCGATCGAGAACAGAGATGGCGTAACCGACGTTTATATTGTACGTAGTCCAAAGGCAAATAAAAAGAACCACGTTCCTTTATCTCAACGTTTAAAATCAATGATAAAAAGTATCATCACTTCACCAAATCCAGTTCCTAATACAAAAGAAGATACAGAAGACTATACTAACTGGCATAGTATACCCAGTCAGGTACAATATGAGCGTAAGTTTCTAATTGAATTTTTAATAGGATGATAAGAAACTGAAAAAGAAAAATGATATATAGGAATTGACCCGCCAAAAGATGTACCAATTGCAACGCTTGCTCATGGTTTACAAAAAGTATTGTTCAAGTAAGTTGTCAATTTAAAAAGATCATGCGTAACCATACCAACTAATTCGAAAAAAAAGGCCCGGTGTGCATTATTTAAAAGACCCTAATACAAAAGAATTCAATTTTACGCCTTATTTGGAGAATATTACACAACCTGCCGATTTTGATTATGAAGCCATTGCATCCTATATCACTTCATCTCGAGATACTGTAAGGAAAAAGAAAAAAGAAAAAAGAAGAAAAAATTAGATTTTGAATTGTGTTTTAACTTTTTGTTTTGTTTGGATAGAGTTTAATAGATATGGCGAAAGGAATGAAACAGAAATATATCGGATCAACTTCATCGGTATCTTCCGTACTTTCTCAACTTTATTTTGTCATGTCAAACTTTAAAGAGGTTAATACATCATGTTTATCAAAAGCATTTCAAAAAGAGGTAAATAGAAAAAAAGAATGATCAACTTTATGCATAGTTTATTTATTTATTTCAGCCAAAAAAATTTACTCGAGGAACACGGACAGCAGCTTCTATTTATTTAAGATGGAAGGATGGAGTTTATGCAGTGGACGTAGATAAGTCTCATGATATAGATGAAACAGTTTTATCTATCATGGTAAATATACAACAATTAATTTGTCTAAAAATATAATATTGACATAAATATACAAATGTTGTAGGGTAAGTCACTTGAGAAAGTGTTAACTCTAGAACCATCCGTTTTCGAGAGATTTCTTAAAGAGAACTCTTCACAAATTTCTGAAGAAGAAAGAAATCAACCAGAATCTTATGCATATGGAAAGGTAATAATTATGAGAAATCAATTTGTATATATTTGGTTTAACTAAATTAATATTTTAGTTGGGTAAATTTCTATTAAGATCACAACTTGATTGTTTCGATTCTAGGTTACCAAGAGGCACATTTGATTTAAAAACAAGAGCGGCAATACCTGTTCGTTTGGATATTCAAAATTATTCTGTAAATATTTTGTTAATCTTTCAAAAAAAAAAAAAAAGTCTAATTCTTATCTTTGTAGGACTATTTGGGATATACTTTAAAAACTAAACATGGATTATTTGAATCATTTGAACGTGAATATTATGATATGATACGATCCGCATTTTTAAAATATAGGTAAGATAGAGAAAGAAAAGAAAAAAAGTTTATTTGATAGGACTTTAAGTGAACTGATAAAGAAAAATTAAAGTTTCCAAGTACGTATTGGACATATGGATGGTATCCTAGTCGCATATCACAATACACGGAAAATATTTGGATTTCAATACATCTCGAGAGAAGAAATGGATTCTCGCCTATTTGGGTCGTCCAAAATAGGAGACAATGTGTTTCGTAATTCATTAGTTTTATTTGAATCTATTTTAGATAAAGCCACCGAAAAATATCCAGCACAAACTTTAAGATTATCTTTTGATACATTTGCTTCAAAAAGTCTAGGTAATGCTACAACAAATGTGTATGTGGAAGCTGTGCCGAAAGAAGTTGAAGATTCAAATACAAAAAACAACAATCTTCATCTGGATGAGGATCCAAATGTATTAGACCCTTACGACGAAATTACCATGTTTCATTTAAAGACTGTGTCTTTGGTCAATGGTGAACTTAAAGACGGACCACTCCAGATGGATGAACCCTCCAAGGATGATTGGCAGGTGCGGTACCAAATTAATGAAACTACTATGTCTACCGATATAATCAAGACAAGATTCACAGCAATGCGTAAACGTCAAGCAGATGTTTATTCTCCCAGTAATAAAAAGAACCCCATGTTGAGCAAGTTTAAGAGTATGAGTGAAGCAATGTTGAAACAAGAAAGAGAAGATTTAAAACGAAAAAACTCTTTCGATTCAGAAAATTAGAAAACCTAGACTTATAGAATATAATAATATTTATTTCCTTAAAATAAAATGCTACACATACATTATAAAAATAAAAAACAAAAAGAGTAAATAGTGATTTCAAGGTAAACAAATATAAGATTTTTTTTTTCTGCAAAAAGAATAAAGATAGGGTGAGGGTATTCCAAAAAAAAACAATATACAATATATATATATATATATATAGATTTAAAGCGCACTACATTCCAAGTCATGAACAGGTTTATGTGCTTTAAGACATCGTACTCCACAATAATATTGAGACTTACATCTGGAACAAACAGGCATACCTCTTTTCTCAACCCCACAGTTTGAACAAGACATTGGGCATGCCGAAGAAGCACCACTCGAGACCGAAGAAGTTCGGGAAGGAAGTCTTGGGCGAGAATCTGCTGCTGCTGCATATTTCTGACTGTCGGTAATTAAATGCTGAAGAGCCAACTTTGCTGATTGTTGAAGTTTCTGAGACTCGAGCGGACTTGGACGCACGGATACACATTTACGATAGTAAAAAATGGATTTTGTGGTATCAATATCCTCACAAAGTAAAGCGCGGCAGTGGTAAATAGAAATACGGATAGCACGACCATATTCACTTTGAATTGAATTACTAACAGGTTCGTTATTACTTACTTGATCTAAGTTAGATAAAGGAACAAGTCTATCTGGTTCAGTACTTTCATCTTTCACCTGTTTCCCTAAAGCACGTAATTCGGCTATCAACAATGGTAACCAAGCAAGATGATATTGTCTAGAAATATCCAAATGACATTGGATGAATTGGATCGACTGTTGCACAAGAGCAAGTAAAAGCGCATTGCATTCAATAGTTTGATTACCCTTGACTAAGCCAAAAGCCATGAGATAATAATTTGCAATAGAATCACAGTTATGACAAATACGGTCGTGTCTATATTCCGTAATTGAAGCCAATGTAAAAGCTGCTTCAATTGACCCTTGTTCCATTTGACGTTCAAGATTATCTCTTGAAGGTGTTAGTGAAGCTTTTTCATTAATTCCTTGTAAGCTAGGTGTACGTTTTGATGATAAAATAGAGGGCATTTTTATTTATATATATGTATAAAAAAAAAAAAATAGTAAAAATGAAAAAAGAGAGATAAAAAAAAAGGTTTTTTATAACAGGAAAAAAGGTTGAAAAAAGCATTAAATATTAGAAGCTTGTGAGGTAATACCAAAAAAAAAAAAAAAAAAAAAAAAAAAAAAAAACTTCGCGGACAAACAATAGGTTTAAACTCAAAGCCAAACAATTTATTTATCAAAAGCCAAGTGACCTCAGGTGCTGCAACTATTGTACTTTTTGTTGTGATTATTACCTATTCACAAAAGTGATTGTTTGTGGCCGTAAGATAAATAATAGGGAAGATGCTTTTTTGTTGTCTTTGTATTCTATCTTTTTTAGTTAAGGTTTGGTGTCCAATAGAACATGAGGAATCGTTCCCGTGGTGCTTCTTTTAGGTTTTGACTGGTTTAAAATAAACATCTTGTGTATCTAGTTTAAAGAAATTAGGACTCTATTTTTTTTTTAATTTTAATCTTCTCCCATGCAAATAGAATAAATAAGATTAAAAAGTATTTATTTCTTTTAAATAATTATAATAAATCAATGCTTATTAAGAAGCCTTTTCTAAAATGTAGCAATAAAACAAAATATTTTTAGAAGGTCTAGATTAAAACGCCTATCTTTGTTCACTGCATTTTTTGTACTTCTGAAGTCGGTACAAATAGGCTTGCCAAGGCTACAATGTAGTCAATTGTAAGACATGTACGAGCTACAAACATCTCTATTTTAGATTAGTTTCCGAATCTGATATATTTTAAATTAATGTGCTTCTATGCGAGTATTTTATTCTTTTATTTTCGAATAATGACATAGTCGAACGGCTAGGGTTTATAAAAGCTCAATAAGGTTATGACGTTTTCTTTTATTTAGATTCGGTTATTATATCAACCTTTTTTTCCTTGAATACTGATCTTCGCTATATCTTTGAATTTAATGTCTGAATTTTATCAATTCAGCCACTTGCTTCTTCGGTCAATTGAACTGAAACTCTCCTTTATATAAATGAAACAAAAGAGTACAATCAAATTCTATTTAACCTGGAAAAGGTTAAATGTATGTTAAGTGTAAAAGTTAGCTAGAATACTTTTAGCTATGCATGATACCCGATTCCCGGATCAAGGAGCGGTCGTCTCTCTTAAGAAGGTGTAGCCTCCACCATTTGGTGCTGACCGGAAAAGCGATCATAAATCCTTTTTTTCTACACTTAAAGACTAGAAATAAAAATCAGCCCTATGGTGTAACAAATCTTACCATTGAAATATATATTTTTTTAATCTTTGCTTAATGTTCTCTGTTAATTATATCCATGAATTAATGGTCTGGTAAAGCTTTAAGCTATTTGTTTTTTGTTTCAATTGAAACAGTGTAGTCTAGGATTTATTTAAAAATAGCCCTTACAAATCCTTATGTTATCAGAATTAGTGGTGATCTTACCTTTTCCGAAATTAGTTTGCAGAAGCTATTGACGAAGGTAAAATCTTTTTATATTTATCCTTCTTATAATTAAGTAAAACTAAAAAAAAAAAAAAAAAAAAGAAGGAAACTCCAGTTGAATGTAATTAAATTCTATATTGAAGAAAGAAGAGGAAAGAAAGGAAAAAAAAAAGTTGACAGATACATTTCAGAAATATTATTGATTATGATGCATCATGTGGTGGAACAAGGGTTGGCAATCTTTTAGAACTGATGTACACAGCATTCGGTACAAGTTCTATTGTTCCATGCTAAATCCAGTTCTAAACTCGCGTGTACGATCTTTTTGATGTACCGACTGTTCACGATCCTCCTGAGAAAAATTAACTTTATTTCAAGTAGTATCGAATAAATAACTACTAGAAAAATTATCGACTCATTTTGATTTTTCTTATACCCTCTAGACCTATACTACAACAAAAGCTCCTTTGTGATTTTTTTTTATTTGAAAGTTCAATAATTAACCAGAATAAACTTATTATTAAGAGTATAAACGTCATTTTCTTCATTTTATAAGAAATTTAATTTTATTGCGCATGCATGGTAAATACGTTTACTCAAATTAAATTCAATAGTAAGTTTAGCTTTCCAAATTTAATGATGAAATACAGGTACAGATCGTGTATGTAAGGAGCATTTAGGAATCGGGTAGTTATATGCTTTTGTTGTGGATCTGCCAAGCCTTATTTTTCCCAATAAACAAAATACTTTTAGTAGTATGCAACAACTCTATATTTTTTTAAATCTAGTTGATTATTTATTATGGAGCCGAGAAATTCTATTTTTGAAGATATTTTTCTGTCTGTGTGCCATCAAACCCCATACAACCAAAAAATATTGCTTTAATAAGGGTGTGTTCGATCTAAAGGCCGATTCCTTCTAAGATTTCGACTGCTATTGTATCTCAAACAACTATAAAACCAGTCCGTTTCACAGGCCATTGTTAATTGTACATTCATACTTGATTCTTTCGAAAAAAAAAAGTATAGCTGGTCTGTTTTCGATAATTTATACACTCATTAAGTTATGATTGTTGAAAAGCAGGGACTGATTATAATAAAATATGTATTGTGCAGAATATTGAACGTTAAGAAAAGTAGTCAGAGTAGTTATCAAAACAAACATCTGTACTATGAAAACGTATTAAGAATTTTGTATATAACAGTTAAGCGGGACAAGTAGTGTCTAGATTTAAAGTTGTACGACAGACTCAAAGACTAAAAAGCCTTTACAATGTATTGTCATACACCTGATTTTTTGTTTGTATAATGATGTATACATGAATGTTCACTTATTTTCCAATTCAAAGAAATATACATTATAGTTTACCATAAACATATCATATAAATGGAGAGAAAGTCGCTCAAACGCACACGTGTGTCACATAAACGTTTTCGATAAAAAAGATCTTTTTCTAAAATCGAGAGAGCACGAGCCTTTCCGAACGAACCGTGTGAACAAAAAGAAAGGTTTATCCGATATAACGTTACACCCTACTG
Source organism: Pilaira anomala (assembly GCA_025716855.1). Lineage (NCBI taxonomy): Eukaryota > Fungi > Mucoromycota > Mucoromycetes > Mucorales > Mucoraceae > Pilaira > Pilaira anomala. The sequence goes on from JAIXMQ010000003.1 coordinate 170,919, forward strand.
CATAAATTACTGTCAAAAAAAGGGGTTATTTTTTCCTATAATGTAGCATTTTTTTTTTTATTTTTTTATTAAAAAAAAACCAGTTATTTCCTCATATCTTCAATGAGTTGATTTATTTGATAAATGTCGCGATAAACGATACGTAAATCTTTCAAGGCATCACGACGTGCTTTTTGAATCTGTTGTATCATTTCGATACCAATAGGAGAGGTAGGGGAAATGATTTCATTTATTTGCGATACAGCTTGATCAGTTCTTTTTCGTACTTTATTTTCTGCGTTCGCTCGTAACTGATCGATTTCTAATTTTAATGCACTAATAACAAGGTCTGTGTCCTTTCCATTTACTAGACGAGTTTGTAATAGTTTAAGTTGTTGCTGTAACTGTGAACGTTCGGTTCTAGCTACTTGAGCAATAGCTCTGGTTTCGAATGAGATAATATCAACATCTTTTTTTTCTTCTAGTTCTTCTTTTTCTTGAAAAATAGTTTCTTGCTTTATACTTTTGATAATTTCTCGCGCTTTTTCTTTTGCCTGATCTTGTTGCATGCCTGTCTTTTGTTTCAAATCAATGAATTCTAGAATACGTCGAGCAGTCTTTTTTAATTTTTCTTCCACTACAGAATCGCGTAAGTTATGTTCAGATCCTGTATCATCTGATTCGATACTTTGATTAATATAGTTATCCAGCTCTTTTTTCCAATAGATCAAGTGAAGACGTAAAAATTCTTTTGTGGAGTTTAATATAGGTAATGCTGTATTTTTGTAATAGTTGTGCATGATGTGAATAGGCGTATAAACAAATTTGTCTCGAGTCATCCAGACGTTCTGGAGATTCGAAACAAATGGTCGTGTAACATGAGACGTTACAAAGCTTTGGGTATATTGAGCCTTTTGTGTATAATATGTCGTATCTATTCGTATACATGCATTGTTTTCTGATGTATAGCATTGCCATAATAATGGAATTGATATAATAAAGAGTATGCAAACTACTATTGATTTGATTGTAAACTTATTTCTTTTCTATTTTGATATTTTTCAATAAAGATTGGTCATTAGTAAATGAAATAAAAAAAAAGTGTCGTCATTTACTTTTATAGGTTCAACGTGTTGTTTAGTCATGTTAAATTGTTTTGTTGGAATAGAAGACTTTAAGACAGCTATATAACTTTTAGAGGTTAATAAATTATAGAGAAATAAAAAAAAAAAAAAGTTGAAGTGATACATATATATTTTACCATCGAATATATCTTTACCACGTTCAGTGGAATGGTTTTTCAGTGGGGTTCGTCTTGCTGGTGATATATGAGCAGAGTGATCTTGAATGGTTTCCCAATCGGTCATGATCTATATTTGTAGTGCTTTCAAAAAAAAAAAAAGAAACAAATATAAGTTTCCAAGTAACAAAAAAACATGTTCTTCCCTGGCTATTTTTGAGCCAATCATAACAAGCAAGTATCCAAGCTGATGTAAAGCGGCAAAAATTAACGTATCAGTCATACATTGATGTGTTACAATCGATATACTTTACTATCTCTTACAAATCTAGACTTTTTTTTTTTCTGTTACCGCCGCTTTCCTATTTTTTTTTTTTTATATAAAAGTGCAGCATTTTAAAATAAAACCCTTTTTTTTTCTTTTTCTTCAATTATTACAATACACAAAAATGATTCAAACATTTGATTTACCAGTGCTTTCACTTGCAATTCCTAATATTAATAAACTCAATGAGATCAACGTAGACAATCTATCACAAATGTGGACAGGTAAGGATCAACTTAGTATATATATATATATATATAGATAACGGGAGATTAATAAATAACACAATACTAGTCTTTTCAAAATGTAAAGATAGCCTAGAAAATGGTAGACGATTAGAGAACATGAGTTGGAGATTATGGTATCGTGAATCCTCATTAAAAGAAACTGCGCCCACAGCGTATTCAATCCCTATTCAGCCCCTTACGAACAAAAAAGAATCAGATAATAAACCACTTTCATCCTTAAAGCGTATCATTTCATCATTAAACGAAAACGAAATCATCCAAATGCCTACTAGTAATAATAAAGTTCAAGATAAGAAGGAAATTCAATTTGAAAAGATATCTAATAACAATAAAAAGCCAGCAGCACCAGCGGCACCAGCAGCACCAGCAACACCAGCAACACCAGCAACACCGGCAGTATCTGCAAGTAAATTTTTTATTAATGAAGATGATGAGTCAGATTCAGATGAAGGATGGTCCTCAGATAATAGTAGTGATGATGATGATGATGATGATGAAGTAGCAGAAGAAGTAGAAGAAGAGTCTACACCAAAAACGAACACAATGTCAATCCAAGTAAATACACATCACGTAGATAGCGATGAAACGGCCTTTTTATCAGAATTTAAAAAAAGATCCCCTATCAAATTTACAAAGGGACATTCCATTTTGTCAAATATGCTTCGTGCTGAGAGCACCCGATTGGCTAATCAAACTATTCGTGTCGTACCAAATCAAAAACATGTAACAGATGAATTGTCGACTAGTATGAGAAAATGCCTTGAATGGGAACAAAATAGGTTTGCGCATGATATCATTATGAATTCAAATGTTGCGCCAACTTCACCTACTACTACGCACGAGGTCTCTATAGGTTATTGGTAATCTTGCATTTACCTAAACCCCCTTTTCATTCTTTTTCACATCTGTACATAATCTTCACACATACACACACACACACATTATACATTTATAAAAAAAAAAAACCATACTATAAGCTACTATATACAACGCACACTCACACATACACTCACACAAACACTCACGCAAACACTCACACAAACACTCACACAAACACATTTTTTTTTTTTTTTTTACATTTCTAATAAATATTTATTCTACAATTAATTTTTTTTTTCTCTATAATAAAATTTACTCCCATTCAATGGTAGCAGGAGGCTTGGAACTAATATCATATACAACACGGTTAACACCCTTAACTTCATTAATAATTCTAGAAGAAATACGCTTCAAAGTTAAGAACCATTCAGCACCAATCATAACATCAGCAGACATAAAATCAGTAGTTTCAACAGCTCTTAAAGCAATAACTTGTTCATAAGTACGCTTATCACCCATAACACCAACAGCCTTTACGTTAAGTAAAGCAGCATAAGCTTGAGAGATTTGACGATAGAAACCACCCTTCTTAATTTCTTCAATATAAATGTTATCAGCCATACGAGCAATATGAACTTGTTCACGAGTGACTTCACCAAGAACACGAATAGCGATACCTGGTCCAGGGAAAGGATGGCGCCAGACTAATTCATCATCAAGACCTAAAATCTTACCGAGTTCACGTACTTCATCCTTGAAAAGTTCACGAAGAGGTTCAATCAACTTGAGCTTCATGTCTTCCAAAAGACCACCAACGTTGTGATGAGTCTTGATGGTAGCAGAAGGACCCTTGAAAGAGATGGATTCAATCACATCAGGGTATAAAGTACCTTGCAACAAGTATTCGATTTCACCACCACATTCCTTATCAACAATAGCAGCTTCAGCTTCAAAGACTTCAATGAAAGTGTTACCAATGATCTTACGCTTGGTTTCAGGGTCAGTAACACCCTTAAGACGATCAAGGAATAAATCAGAAGCGTCAGCAATCTTGAGGTTAATACCCATCTTATCAACCAACATCTTCTTGACATTAGCACATTCGTTCAAACGCATAACACCGTTATCAACAAGAATAGCATGGAAACGATCACCAATAGCTTCGTGCATCAATTTAGCAGCAACAGTAGAATCAACACCGCCAGAGACAGCACCAATAACACGACCGGTAGGACCGACAATTTGACGAATACGAGCAATTTCCTTATCGACAAAAGACTCCATGGTCCAAGAAGTAGCGGCTTGACAGATGTTTAAGACAAAGTTACGCAAGATATCTTTACCACAAGCAGTATGAGTTAACTCGGGATGAAGTTGGATACCAAAGAAAGGCTTTTCCTTATGAGCAACAGCAGCGAAAGGAGCAGTCTTGGTAGTACCAATGACCAAAAAGTTTTCGGCAGCACCAGTAACTTGATCACCATGAGACATCCAGACTTCAGTAGGAGTAACAATACCTTCTAATAACTTATCGGCAAAAGGGTGCTCGGGGAAACGATGAATTTCTAAACTGGCATAACCGTATTCACGATGATCACAAGCTTCAACCTTACCACCCATAAGGTTAGTCATCTCTTGAAGACCGTAACAGATACCCAAGACAGGTACACCAGAGTCAAAGACAGCAGGATCAACACGAGGAGCATCCTTATCGTATACAGAGTAAGGGGATCCAGATAAGATAATACCCTTTGGCTTAAAGTGAAGTTCGGCCATCTTTTGAGTACAAGGTAAAAGTTCACAATAGATACCAAACTCACGAATACGACGAGCGATTAAGTGAGAGGTTTGAGACCCGAAATCCAAAATGAGGATTGTATCAAATGCTTCATTCATGTGTTCAATTGTCATTTTTTTTTTTATTTATGAAAAAGTTTTGAAAAAAAAAAAAGGGTGATAATAATAATAAAAAACAGACCACCCAAAATAAAATAAAAAATTTTAAGTTAGAGTTTTTATATGTAAAATTTTTTTGTTCCTATTTTTTTTTTTTTTTTTTTTTTTTTTTTAATTCGTGTGTGACTCACTAGGACTGTCTTTTTTTTTTTTTTTTTTTTTTTTTTTTTTGTTCCTGATTTTTTTTTCTTTTTTTCTGTTTTTCTTTAATAAAACAAATCGTTTCATCTGTTTAATTACAGAGAGGAGAGAAATAATTTAAATTGATTTAACTTGGGTTAATTCGATAGGAACCAAGTTGTTGGGAAAATCCGCTTTGTTTAAATTTACACCGGGACATTTTTTTTTACAACTCCACAGAAAAAAAGCTTTTTTTTTTTTTCACATCTACTATCTTTTTGATAGAAAATATAGATTAGACTTTAGTATGTAGTACTTGTATAAAGTATACATGGTATATTTGGATAAGCAAAGATCACCGAATTGGCTCATACAATTAGATACATGTAAATCGTAAAAAAAAAAAAAAAAACTTTTGTAGGGAGAGAGATTTGGTTAATTATTTACCAGCACTTGAATAAGAATGAGTGGCAGCTCAACTATACTGGATTTCCCACCTCGGTTTGAAAAATTTTGGGACTAAATGTCAGAGTTGTTTGAGCAAAATCAGAATATTTTTTGAACAATTATTTAAAAAATTTGGAATATTTATTATTTAAACTATAGCATCTGCTCTTCAGCTAAGCAACGAGGAAAAAAAAAAAAGGAGACAGAATGTCTTATTCATCCTCTACAATCACTCAAAGTTACTTTAGAGCATGATTCTAATATTCTTGATGTGAGAGTATCCTTGCCATCGATAGGAGGACCTTTTAATACCTGCCTTAAAACCTTAGACCAAAATTCTTCAATATAGGATTCAAAAAAAAAAATGGGGGAGTATGGTGGCTAGTAAACACACTTATAACCCCTACTGACAATATAATCATTGACAACCTTACCTCTTGGTCCATGGATTGGGGCATTATCCAGTACTAGGTAAAAACCTTGCATCTTATTTTTATCCAAAACATCCATGACGTTGCAAAGGTAAGCTGGTATTATTGGTACCTTTCGTGATTTTGACAGCCTTCCCGTCGAGCTTTCTCTTTTTAGCATGAGTCGCCGAAGTGGGTCTTCTTAAAGATATATCTATAACTCCAGCAGAAGATATGGCTCCTAAAATTGTTATGGATGTACCTCTGTTCGTAGGTATAATGGTCTTAGCAGGCTTTCCTTTTGCAGACCATCCTCTATTTCTCACTATATGTAAATTGAAGCCTGCTTCATCTAAAAACACACAGTTGCGCTCAAAATCCATATCCTTGTCAGCAATAAACGTTTCAACAGCGTTCTCTTCGTTGTCTTATATAGTGTCTTTATCGTTACGCTTGGCTGGTATTTTTTCTAATCGCTTTAAGGATAGCGCACAATGGGTCTTCCTATGGCGCTGAAGTCCAGATTTATTAGTTACTAAATCCTTAAATTCTTTTACTAGCTCGTCTTTTATGTGCTCAATAGTTGCTGTATCAAACTTCTCAATGTAATTGATTATAAAGTCTGTATGTTCCTGTTTTAAGGATGACTTAGTACACCTATTTAATATGAGACTCATACACAACAAAACGTCAATAAAAGTAGAAAAAATGTACATATAACACACACAACCATTTATCTTGACGTCCTTATTTTCGATGACATATTTGAGATATTTTGTACATATTTAACCCATAAAGTTGACAAAGAAGGGATTCAAAGAGCTGCTAGCCAACAAGACATCACGAGACTAAAAAAATTTATATAAATACCTGGCCCTTTTTTCATGTTTAAAAACTTATTTACTTGACCTTGACCTAAAAAAAAAAAAAAAAAAAAAAAAAAATCTTCAAATCATCGAAAATTTGACTTTAAAGCACTCCAATGACTTCCAACACATAAAAACTTGATGAAAAAGTTACATTAGCATGGAACTTGTCTCTATGTAAAAAGAATGGCTATTTTATTAGGAGGACTTATTAGAGCAAGAGACTTTATAAGTAGAATACAATGGAGAGATAAATATATATATAAGGGATTCCAATATGTAAAGAAATAAAAATATGAAATATAATAAAATGGTTAAATCAATAGAGAATTTCCATTTTTTTTTTTTTTTTTATAACAGACAGTTAAGATACACTGCTGTCAAAGAGCATCATTGTTATTAAGGATAATAAAAATAAGGTAAAACTAGGTGTAACAGCGGATTTTATAAAATGTCTGCTTATAAAAATGCGCCTGCATATTTTTTTTATATGCGACTAAATTTAAACCGCGTCATCAATTTTTATATCACCAAGCACTAAACAGGAATTTTTGCCTCACCTTTTTCTTTTAATTGTCATGTATGTACTCTATTGTGTGTTGCAATAGTGCAGATCTCGGCTTTTCTTTTTGCTGCAGTAATTAACTTTACCACCGGATGATTCCCGACTCCAAAAATTTATTTTTAGAGGGTTAAGTAATTGAAAGACGAGAAACCTAAACAAAAATCAATTGGTGTTGGCGTTAGAGTAAGCGTGCTAAATTTGTTTTTACTTATTGAAAAAGAATGTCAATAAACTTCTTTTTCTTTTTCTTTTTGTTTTGTTTTTGTTTTTGTTTTTGTTTCTAAGCTGATTTGAGTTGCTACTACGAGTTAACTATCTCCTTCCCGCGCGTCGTCCGGGCAGTTTTATTTATGTGCAATGACACCTTTACCAAACAGATATTGAAGGGATGATAGTAGGTATTATTATAAACTTTAGTAATATGATGACTCGTTCTTTTGTTTGATATTGTCAGTTCATGTTAGTAATGCCAGTGGCCTGTAAAGAGTAATGACCAACTTTTAATGATTCTGTTTTCTGACAAGCGTATTCTGCGTTTGTAGTAGGTCTTGAGTCGTTCATGAGTGGTTCGTGCAGTTTAATCTGCGTGCAAAAATAACACGATATATGTATAGCACACGCTCACCTTCCACCCACCCTATACATAAACTGGCAACAACCTATAACAACTTCTAATGTCGAAACCTTTCAAGAGAAATTGAGCCAGTATTTATTTTTTAAAACACTTACCCAATTTCTGTCTATGAAAAAAGGTTTAATAAAAAAAAATTATAGAGTGTTTGCTCCCTTTAATAATACTTACTGAAGAACCTAACCTGAACGTGTTCGATGAAATTAATGATCAAAATACGAGAAATGAAGTGATAGCAGCTACTCATAATCAAATTTTTATAAATGAAGTGAAATCCCTTCTGCCTCAGGACTTGACCAAACAAGAACCCTTAACTAAAGCAAGAGTTTCCGAATCACCAGGCCTAATCATGCCACTGTAACTATAGTAAAATACTTGAAGAATAAGAGGAATATTGAGAGTAAGGTGTACTGAAACTGCCGCACAAGAAATTGTGGAGGCCTCTGAAAAAAATATCAAGTATTTCTTTAATTCTCTTACAAGATACAAAATCCGTTCTCACTGCTGCACAAGCATCTATCAAAGTATTAGAAGCTGTAGCTTTAGCTGCTGAATCAGTTATTACTGTAGAGCAAAATAAAGCTCCTCATTTCCCCTCAAATTCAAAAAGAACTTATGTTTTTCTTCTAACAGGATCAGCTATGACTTTCAATGCACAAGCTTATAACACCAATTTCACAACTGTTACTACTTATCAACTCCTGTTCTACTATACTTCCTAATGCTATTCAAGAGATTTTAGACTTGGTGAATGGTTATCATGTTTCCAGCTCAACTACAAAATTAATACAAATAAAGCCAATAGAAAAAGCCTCTTTTCTGCAGCATAACCTACTATCCACTTTTAAATAGCTTTTGAATTGATCAAGATAACCTGCTTTTGACTTTTTTTTTTGAATTTCAGCACAATGGATTGAAATAAAATCTTGATCACGATGTTGAAGACATCCAAATACACAATAATAGCTCTAGCCAAGCCATTTTAGTATCATTGGAAAGAGCTCTTTTTTCTTCAGTAGGACTTACTATTTTCTTTAAAATAGCTTTTGAATTGTTTAAGATAACGCGCTTTGACTTTTTCACATATCTTTTTTTTCATCAAAAAATAAAAAAAATAAGTAAAAAAAGAGAGCTTTAGCTTATGATTTCCAATGATATTTTTTTTAGGATTGAAGTAGAACAGAGCGACACAAAAAGACATAAATGGGATGGCACCTTAAGTAAAACTGAAGATAAGACTGCTGCTATGTAGTATTATGATGATTGAGTTTGCTGATAGTTTTACCCACGTTAATTTCAAGAAGTTAAACAGTGATACTAACAGTAGCGGTAATTGAGGGGGTTTTATATATATATTTAAATGATACAAAAGAGAACAGACTACATTGAATGATTAATTACTAAATACAACACAAGAACCTACTGGACAACTGTAAAACCTACTTTGCGTCTATTTGAACCAGATCAATATTCAAAGAGATAAAAGATATCTCTAAATAAAATTCGATCCGGTTTATTTCATAGTAGGATTAAGTCCTTTTAAACTAAAATAATAATGTGATAATTTGATAAATTCGGAATGGGACGATGTTTGAAATGTTTGTGTAAAATTATAAGCAGATAAACAATAAAGTTGAATAAGATACGTAAATCATATATAAGTAAATAGCAATTTACTTTGCGCTACGATACAATATTTATCCTCCTTCACTTCTCTTAGATTCGTATTTTGCATATTTTTATTCTTAATCTTTGCAAGTTACTTTTAGAATACCAATACAGTTACACTAGAATTCCAAGTGACAATACCATAAAAATTTTATCGTAATGCAGTAAGGAAGAGCAGTTCAGCTATCAACCCATCTCATATTTATGTTTGCTGTTTTAGCTCATGGTCATCAAGTTTATTTTGAATGGCTCACTTTGGTTACAGATTATAATCATGTCAGAACGCATCAAGCTACGTTGGACATCCCTTATCCCCTTGAAGGTTTCAGAACTACTTTAAAGTAGTTTCCTGATGTATTTGCTTGGTGTCATTTTGTTATAAATAAATTCTGTAAATTTTGATGTGTACCTTGTATAAATGATAACCTTAAAACTTTGTCAGTTCCGTCGACACCCTGAATTGAGTTTTGAGGCTAAAAAAATTAACATAACCTTGACGTAGATATTATATCGTCGATGTCAGTTCTCTTTTTCCTTTTTTTTTTATTTATTTTAGTTACTCTCTTCGCTTTTACTTTTATATATATATTAAATAAAACTATATAATAATATGACATTATATTAATTAGAAAAAAAAAATATTTTAAGATAGTATAAAGTAACGGTGTATATCTATACTGCTTTTTATCTAGTTTTTCTTTGTAATATTCACGAATACACCTCTTGACAAGAATAATTTATTTTGTATCTTGAACACAATCATCCTTTTTTTTTTAGGCTTTTTGAAACTTCTGTTTAAGATATGTCCCAAAGAATACTATCACTGTAAAATTTATTGGTCTTGATAGCACATCAGCATAATTTGAAAAAATTCGTTGCTTTTGGTTTTAAAAAAAAAGTTACCACTATCGATAAGACGTGAAAACCAGCCTCAACAAAAAAATAAACGGAGAAAGTACGTATAAAAAACATTTTATTATTATAAATAATAACTGTGATATTAAGAACCAATATTAATTGTTCTTGAGAAATATTGAGCACTTTTAATGATTCCCAAAACTTGTTGTCAAGTGTACAAATCAAGCAGATATTTCGCATAATCTGTACCAAAAGCAACATCGGAAGGTAAGTAATCCGTAAATACAGCTTCAACTTTAATGCAACCATAATATAGACTGGCATCATTATGATAGTCAAGAAAAGACTTGCGCCTGTCGTATTTGCGTTATCTCTATTTATTAATATATAAGCAGTAGATCAGGGTTATAAACTAAGAATTATAATAAAAACCTGACATATCTTCATAATAATATACATGTTTAACATAATTGTATATTATTATCAATATCTTGAGCCAAAGGAAATATTATGTACTCAAATGCATATACAAATTGATGTAAAATACGATCAATGGTTTCTAACCAAGATCAAATAATAAAATAATATTGAGAATAAAACAAAACAAAACAAAATAAATATTCAATTCATATTAATAGAAAATAAGAGATATTTACTGGAAACAGTCTCGATACAAGCTTAGCTACATACCTTGTGTTGGGATAAGAATGGCTGTTATATACTAGCATAAATACATTACTTATCTATCAATATTAAGTCAGTAATATTATATGTGGCCTGTGAACAAAAAATAAAAATAATAAAACTGTTAGAGTAAATATTATCCCAACAGCGAACTATCAATTCTATCCAGAAACTGGGAAAATATAATATCAATCTAAGAAAAAGATTGATCAGGTCGTATGATAAAAAATAGTTCTTGTCATGTTGTGATGTAGAATAAATTGATAGAAATAAAAGATAAAAACTAATCAAGTATTTTGAGACTGTTTACAATATTTCTATTAGAGTAAAAAGGGTAAGAGGATTTTGTATCCATTTTGTTATTTGAGAGAGTATGTATATTTCTTTATTTTATAGACTAGTTAACGAGTTATTATTGATGTGATACCATAATAGAAGAAAGATATCAGCACGTTATTAAGATTTATATATTTCTCATTAGTTTAATGTGAGAAATTAATATCTTTATCATTTTAATGTTTAGTGTGGGAAACCACCTCTTTATCTTTCTATTGTTTTTATTATAATTTCATGCACTTCCTATTTTATTTGATATTTAACCCCAGGGTCTGGATGTGACATTACTGTATTATCCACTATGCTAGATCATCATATCCCTGTACTTCTTTCAACTTTTAAGTGCGTAACCCCTTTGTCCATAACTTTCTCATTTTGAAAATAAGATATTTAAATAGAAACGAATACATATTACTTTATGAAGCCGCCTTAGTAGATATTTTTACTTTTTTTTTCAGGCATCCTTTTTACCGTACTACTTTTTTTCTCTGCCCAATAACATTTCTCCCTGTACTTTTCATTCTTTTTTAAATTTATACTCTTTGACTGAAACTCTCTCAAATAAGATATTTAAATAGAAATTTTTATTCTTAAATAGGAAGTGCATTATTAAAATAGAAAAGTATATTATTTTATTATGCGGCCTTAAATAATTTCACTTTCTTTTTACCGTGTTTTTTATTTTTCTGCCCCAGAAACATTTCCGGTTCATCAATTTTCGCCTATAAAAAGCCTTTCCCTGTACTTTTTTTTAAGGCGAACTTTTTTAATGTGCCAAAAAATTTTTTTTTATCATACTGTTTTGTCCTTATATTTTGAAAACAAGATATTTAAATAGAAAAGAAAACTATTATAAATTAAGAAGAAAGGTATGCTAATTTATATAGTGACCTTGTAGAATGTCCTATTTTTTTTTTTTGCCCAAGAAAAATTTCCCCGGTACTCTTTTACTCCATTTCAAGCCTGTAATGACTAATTTTACGAGATATTTATGCTTGAAAAAAGATTTTGTCATTATATTTATAAAGTGGCCTTTTAGATCATTTCACCTTCCCTTTTTTCATTTTTTTTTTCATCCAAGTACTTCTATTATTTCAACCAGTACGCTATAATCATGTTTTCCCGTTCTAAAGAAGATAGGTCAAGAACTGAAGACATCATTCAATTTCGGGACCCTGTCATGTTCACGATAGCAGATGGTAAAGCTAGAAGAAGAAAACAAAAAAATTGCATAAATGTATTATTAACTGCTTCTATACAAAAGAGAGTCCTGTCTACAATTTTGTGAAGTCAAAACAGACCAAGACTTCACAAAACTACAGATCTGTACAAGATCATTAAAAAACTTGATTGGATTTCCAAGGTTATGTCTCTTTAGCAACTTGCCAAACCACAAAAAAGCAAGTTGCTATTAAAAAAAATAACCTTGGTTTCCCTTTAAGAGATTAGTTTTTCTACGACTATCGCAGCACATGTAAAATTGATTTGTTTGTTTGTTATTTTTGTTACATAATAAAAAACAGATGAAAATGACAAAATATTTAGATGAATCATGTTCTCTTTTTGTAAAGTCAATTGTTTCAATATACTTACTACAGTAAATGAAGACTACAGTCAGATACATACATAAAAGAAAAAAAAACATACATATATGTAAAAATCAGAGTAGAGGATAAAAGCTAAATGAGATGGATAACTATCAATAACAACTAAATTACTTGATGTCGTTACATTCTCCTAGAGAAAACTATCGAAATAAGAACAACAATCCATCCGATTCCTCTTCAATATCTACATAGCTTATGTATTGGGTGGGTGGAAGGTGAGCGTGTGCTATACATATATCGTGTTATTTTTGCACGCAGATTAAACTGTACGAACCACTAATGAACGACTCAAGACCTACTACAAACGCAGAATACGCTTGTCAGAAAACAGAATCATTAAAAGTTGGCCATTACTCTTTACAGGCCACTGGCATTACTAACATGAACTGACAATATCAAAAAAAAGAACGAGTCATCATATTACTAAAGTTTATAATAATACCTACTATCATCCCTTCAATATCTGTTTGGTAAAGGTGTCATTGCACATAAATAAAACTGCCCGGACGACGCGCGGGAAGGAGATAGTTAACTCGTAGTAGCAACTCAAATCAGCTTAGAAACAAAAACAAAAAGAAAAAGAAAAAGAAAAAGAAAAAGAAAAAAGAAGTTTATTGACATTCTTTTTCAATAAGTAAAAACAAATTTAGCACGCTTACTCTAACGCCAACACCAATTGATTTTTGTTTAGGTTTCTCGTCTTTCAATTACTTAACCCTCTAAAAATAAATTTTTGGAGTCGGGAATCATCCGGTGGTAAAGTTAATTACTGCAGCAAAAAGAAAAGCCGAGATCTGCACTATTGCAACACACAATAGAGTACATACATGACAATTAAAAGAAAAAGGTGAGGCAAAAATTCCTGTTTAGTGCTTGGTGATATAAAAATTGATGACGCGGTTTAAATTTAGTCGCATAAGTATAAAAAAAAATATGCAGGCGCATTTTTATAAGCAGACATTTTATAAAATCCGCTGTTACACCTAGTTTTACCTTATTTTTATTATCCTTAATAACAATGATGCTCTTTGACAGCAGTGTATCTTAACTGTCTGTTATAAAAAAAAAAAAAAAAAAAAAATAGAAATTCTCTATTGATTTAACCATTTTATTATATTTCATATTTTTATTTCTTTACATATTGGAATCCCTTATATATATATTTATCTCTCCATTGTATTCTACTTATAAAGTCTCTTGCTCTAATAAGTCCTCCTAATAAAATAGCCATTCTTTTTACATAGAGACAAGTTCCATGCTAATGTAACTTTTTCATCAAGTTTTTATGTGTTGGAAGTCATTGAAGTGCTTTAAAGTCAAATTTTCGATGATTTGAAGATTTTTTTTTTTTTTTTTCCTCGTTGCTTAGCTGAAGAGTAGATGCTATAGTTTAAATAATAAATATTCCAAAAAATTTAAATAATTGTTCAAAAAATAATTCTGATTTTGTTCAAACAACTCTGACATTTAGTCCCAAAAACAGTAGGGGAAATCCAGTATTTATATGAAATAATAATTGTTAAAATCAAAAAAGATTGGTGCATGATAAATCCGCGCGACATTTAAGCAGCGATTCAAAATATAAAGGTCTGCTGGAGATCGTGTTTTCTTTTATTTGTCAACAAAATAATAAGCGCGTCTTTTAGTACACAAACAGATAATCAACTCTTCTACAAGTCACAGTCAGACGTTGGCTGCGGATTTATTGACATTTTTTTTTTTTTTTTTTTGGATTTCTTTATCCCTTTTTTTCTTTTAAAAAGAATGAGTCAAAGCCGTGAATCGCCAAATATCAAAGAAGAAGAAGAAGTAGAAGAAGAACTAATAGGACAGGAACCAGAAGAAGGCGGATCGAAAACCAATCCTCGACTACATCAGCTTAAAAAAAGATGGCACGATAAAACAAGCAAAGCACTTATAAAATGCATGATCAAACTTGACTTTCACGTAAAACACAGCTTATGTGATGGAAAAGGCTTCAAAATGGGAATGGCAGAGCTTCATAAAGACTTTATTTCGAGACCAGATATCATTCGATATGCAGAGAGTCAAATCGATCCCGACTTTAGTAGGAGATATAAGGACATAGATTATGTGAGAAACAAATACTATTCTTTAAAAAGTGTATTTCAAAGGATCTCAGAAAGGATCGTGGAGAAAAATTTAAGTCCTCCGTACCCATATTTACATAAGTACTATCATGATTTAAACAAAGTCTTTGGTTCAGATGCAAAGCTATGTTTTGAAAAAAAGAAGAAGAGAAACATAAATTCTGGGTTGGTAACTAGGTCAAATCCTCCATCACCCATCATGTCACCAACTCCGCCACTGCCAACAACATCGCCAATAATGACACCAGCACCATCTTCGCCCATGTTGTCAACGCCACCACCCATGAGGTCAACTCCAACCGCGACAATACCCTCACTACCAACAGAACCCGTAGACAACGTTCTCAACTCAATTTTAACCGAACTAAGAACATTCAACGCGAACTTTTTATACTCTGTGAAAGCCACCAACAAAAGTCGAGAGAGAATTGCTGCCAAGGACCGCAAATGTCGTAAAAAAATTGCTGCACTGGACAGAAAAGCACGCCGATCTGAATAAAAAAGCGTGATTATTCTTTTTTCCCCACAAATCATTGTCGATACCAGTCAGCTAATGTACTATTTTTAAAAGATATAGTTGTATAATATGGACCTACATATAAAAAAAAAAAAAAAGTGAATAAAAGTTGCAATTATATCTTTTTTGTTGACATAGTAAAGATCCCTTTATTATGTATATGCAAAAAATGACCGGACTTCAAAATAGATATTTTTATATCTTTCACATTGCGCCACACACACAAATGTACATACATTCAAAATCTAGTTGTTGCTTTATCAAAGCAATGCAATGTATAAACTTTTATTGTCGGAAAATATGTATACCCTGATACCGAGCTATAGTTTTTGATTTGTCAATTATAATTTTCTTTTGGCGGGCTAAGGAGGAGGGAAAATCCTTTTGTTTCACTGTTAAGGTTTCCATCACAACTCCTGAAAGAAAAAAGTCAGAATATGTTATATGTATCTATGTTGAAGACAATAGGCAGAACTGTTGTATATTTGAAGGAGAGAAATATTGCCGTTGCTTGAATAGATTAGCCAAGTAATGATTTACTCCTTTTTTTTTTTTTTTCTTTTTCGGATCTCAAAGCTTATTAAGAAATAATGTCAACGTGGTTTGAAAAAGCTATTGGTTTAAAAAGTAATATGTAGGTTTTGTTTATTGGAAACGTTCTGAGAAGGGGGAGGGGGGGGGGAGAGAGAGAGAGAGAGAGAGAGAGCCTTTTTTTTTTTTACTCCTATTTTAAATAAGCTTACGATTTTTCTTTGTTTTGACATTTCTTTGTGTACTGAATCCAAGCAATTTTATATAAAAAATATTCTGGAGAGATTGTCAAGAAAAGAAGTAAATTATATTTTAGGACGGTTACATATAAAGCACAATAGATTATATGACTGTAAAAGCCTAACAAAGAGCAACAACATGTTTATATGGTTGGTTAGTTGGCCGTTTACCCATTTTATGTTCAACCATACATTACACTTTTTTTCTTGTAAAACACGTTATCTTTATAACTAACTTGTGTGTGTGTGTGTGTGAGATCCGATGATTTAAATGTAAGAGACGTGTGCTCGCTTAAAAAATGTACCTGTATAAGGATATTACGGGTTACCGAGTACCTAGATATATATATATATATAAAATAACTTTTTAGCCGCGTTTGGATATGTAAAGAAAAGTAACTCTTTTGCAATTCTATAAGTATATAAATGCTTCCTCCCCCTCGTTCTCTTTTTATTTTCTGTAATTATATTCAATAAAAATCATATTTTACTGCTTTTTTTTTTTTTTTATGAAATTCTCTGATTAATAAAACAGTAATATGTTTTCATTAAATTTTTAATTTTAAAAATTTATTCTATCTACAGTTAGACCTAAAAGAAATAAACTATTATCTACGCGAAGAAAAAAGTTGTATAAAAAAAAAAAGGGTTTCTTTTTAAATTAAACGTTGTTAGGTGTATATAGTTTTTTTCGAATTCTCTCATATTTTAAAAAGTACCGTGCCCTTCATATTTATTACCAAATATGGCTTTATGTATATAAATATACCATCTTTTTTTTTTTAAAAAAAAAAGGGCAGTTATGTATATAATGAATTCAACAAGAGATTGATCTCTTTACTGCAAAAAAAACAAGAAACAATAAAATAACGAGTTTTTTTCAACTCAGTCAACGGAAGCTGCATGCAAAAAAAAAAAAAAAAAAAAAAAAAAACTTGTTTTGGTAGCGTCTTTAAACTTTTTCATTGTTGCTTTGTAATAATTATATATAAAAAAGAAAAGAACCTAAAAGAGTAAAAAGACTACGTAGAACAATTGTTTTTTTAAGACTAAAAAAAAAAAAAAAAAAAAAAAAAAAAAAACCTTGTACTGTGTGAATTATATTTTACACTTCAAATATAACAAAAAACTCCCCCTCTTTTTTTTTTTTTTTTCACCCTTGTTTGTTCCCTAAACAGTCTTAAGTATTTCTTTTTGTTCACACTCCTCTTCTTCTACTCTTTTCTCTCTTTGTGTTTTTGTTTTTATATATATAAAAAAAAAAAGAGATCATGTCAAAAGGTATAAATTTTTTTTTTCTCTCTTTTTTTTTTTTTTGAAAATGAATAATAATAATAAAAAAAAAACCTATAGGCCATTATGTCTGCCAAAGAGCAGCTCATGCCATCATTGCAGAAATAGGACCACTTCGCGTATCAAGTGATGCACTCAGTTCTATTAATCTATTTCTAGATGAATTTCTCGCGCTTTTAGTCATTTCGTCCGCCTCACTAGATCTAGTTTTAATAAAGACAGCTGTCCTACAACTCTTACCAAATACACTTGGTAAAAATGCACTGGTTGAAGCGGAAATAGAATTAAAACACCAAGTGGATTCGAAACACTATGATTTTAATTGTTATGAAAAGATGCGAAATCAAAAGTTTAATATGGAAGAACTTGTGCCTTGTTTACAAGTTGCATGTACACAACATTGTACCTTGGCTGCTGATCATCATGTACCTCTTGTTGTCAGTTATGGATCAATTAAAATTGCGCCTGTAGTCGTGATTTATTTAACTGCTATTGTAGAGCACATAGCTGAATATGTTCTTAATTCAGTTGCCATCACTGCTGATCAAGCGGATGCAGAACATATCAGAGTTAAGGAGGTTTTAATGGCTTTATTAGATGATCCACAAGTCAGTAAAGTATTTAGACGAATGAATTTGAAGGATAGATTAGAGGTAAAATATATATATATATATATATGAAGTGTGACAGATTAGTGTTTAACTTTGTAATGTGCTAAATTTAGAAAAGGGCTTATTCACATTGTAGTTATTTACCTACACCCTCACAAAGCCCTATTTCAAAAGAATTAAACAATTCTTGTAAGTTAACATATATATATATATATATAAAAGAATGATTTTTTTAAATAATTAGTTTATATAGCAACTTATCAGGACACATTTCGCCCTGATATCAGTTTCAACGAGTACCTTGAAGATGATTCGACTCGTGCAACACCCTCCTCAAACAGTTCAATGAGATCAAGTGAGAGTATGAGTGATAGACCACTTTCAATTTTAAGTAACAGTACAGTCAAATCAAGTTCGAGCAAGAGTAGTCGATTTAATTTCTTTAACAATAAAGAAAAACGTCACTCCATTTCATTCAGTTTTTCATCAAAGAAATCGCCTTTGACTTCACCTACCCATTCTACCTTTCTTTCCTCAAATGATTTTGATGATTTACTTCGTTCAGGCAATACAAAAAAAGTAAGTCTAACACCAAATCGATTAAGGTCAATTGAAGTGAAAGAAGAAGTGAAAACAGTAGAAAAAGATACAACGCCTTGGGAAAGATTTAAAAAAACGCCTCGAACAAAGAAACAACAGATTAGATCAACTACTCCTCCTCCACCGTTACCACCGTTACCTCGTTTTAATAGTAAAGAGATAATTGACGTTGCCGCCGTTACTGCTGTGAGTCCACCATTAACACCTGCTTCAAGTGTTGCCTCTAGACCTTCTCAAAAATCAAGACATTCAATTATTTATGAAGAAAGGACAAGTAATAAAAAATCACTCGATTTACCATTAGAATCAACTAAACATACAAAAGAAGTAGTGGAAAAATCAAAACCTCGTTTTGAAAGACCTTCTAGCATGGTAGCAAAACGTGCTTCTATGGGGTCAAGGCCACCCTCATTTCATGAAAATGCATTTATGGATTTCAATTTATTTACAAGTACTACAGCTGGTTCTGTCGAAACTAATAGCAATAATAAAAAATTGGATGAATTTAAACAACAATTTGAGAAAAGAAGTCAAAAACAACAACAAACAAAAGAACCAGCAGATATGATTTACGTTATACCCAGTCGAACTCCTACTACTATCACAAATGGAAAACGATTAAGCAGTCATCATAGTAAATCACGTGCAGTGGATAGAGCATGTCAAACAGATCTGATTCCAACACATCCAGAAGAAGATGAAGATGATGAAGAATGGTTTATTGAAGAAGAAGATTGGGAAGAAGATTCAGAAGAAGAAAAATCTGTTGCTGAATGGTTATTGGGAAATGTATAACTTGTAACTCTTTTTTTTTTTTTTTTTTTTTTTGTCATCATATCTCTTACTTTCTTTAATAATTCATAATAAAATTCTCATACACATACATACACACACACACACATATATATATATATATATATATATATATTTATTTATCTATGCAGATAATGAAGCTTTTACTTTACTAAACAATAAATTACCATCAGCCTCTCCAACTTGATCAAAGATAGTTTTTTCCAAAGCAGACCAAAACTCGGGGCTAGATAATTTCTTCTCAGTTTCTGCAGATACACCAAATCGACCCAAGGCAGGAGATGTAGGAGAGTTATTAGCAGGAGCAGCTGTCACCATAAGATGAATGATTGTACTTTCATTGATAGCAAGCTCGCTTAAAGTCTTTTGATCTGCCAAAACTTTACCCTTAATCAATAAACGTTGACGATTGACAGGAAGTGAACTTTGCTGTTGATAAATACGTTGCTTTAATTGGTGAATGGTATCAGTAGAATTTAATCCAGCAATAGTAAAAGTAGATGATGGTTTAAGTACTTTAATAGTGACTTGAAGTTTAGGTTCTTTTGTATCGGCTGTGGTTGTACTTGTTGTGGTTGTCACAGGTGCTAATATAAGGAGAGAGAGAGAGAGAGAGAGAGAAAGATACGGTTTTTTGTTAGTCTTTTTTTTATTTCCAAGTAGTTCAAGTTCATTTCCTTAAGTACCTTGTTCAACTACAGGAGAAATAGGAACTCTCTTTTATAATAGGTAAATGTAGTTAGAAAAAAAAAAGTTTTTTTTTTTTTTTTTTTTTTTTTTTTTTTTTTTTTTTTGTAAGTTCTCATCTAATTGTTACCTTAATTCTATTAGTTGGTAAAGTACGCGATAAATAGTCTTCACCATAACGAACAGATTTAGGAGAAAGTGCTTCCAAATAGAAGTTGATAAAGTCTAATTCGTTTTGAGCAGATTGCATAGTTTTTATATTTATTTACTATTCTTTCACGAAAAGAAAAAAAAAAAAATACAAAAAGCAATAAGGGGAGGGGTTTCGAGAATTGAGAAGGTTGAAAAAAAACTAGATGTAATTGGGCAATTATTATTTTTAAAACTCATTGTTATAACCTTTTGTGTAATAATGCAAAACAGAGGTGTATTAATCTTAATAAGTGGCGATTGGAATAGTTTATATATATAAAAAAAACATGGTTTTCATTTCTTATCTCTATAAAATAAGTAAATAAAGAGTATCTACATTTTTGTTAAGGTGTAATTCATGTGAAGAACAAATAATGATCTCAATCCAGCATACATTATAATAGAATTTTCTACCATATATAGGGGTTACCATTATTATGAGTCCATAAATCTAATCAATATTTGTTGGTATACAAAAACAAACAACACTTCTTAATATCGTAAAATCTTCTATCTTTCTCAATAGTTTATAAAAAAAAAAAAAAAAAGGAGAAGAAAATCCTTCTTTATATAAACATCGTAGATTTCGCTCCCTCTCTTTTCTTTTTTTTTTTTTATAGTTTTCTTTTTTATAAAGATGGGTGAAAGACTCTTTAAGCAAGAATTACAGTATGACCTAGTAACACCTGATGGATATGAAATAGTATCCGAGTTTATTTCAATATCTTGTATTAGCATATTATCATTTACAATGGGATTAAAAACTTATGGTGAACGAATAAAGGCACTAAGTTATGGTCGAATATTAGTCATTTTGTTATATGCTTC
Organism: Pilaira anomala; assembly: GCA_025716855.1. Classification (NCBI taxonomy): domain Eukaryota; kingdom Fungi; phylum Mucoromycota; class Mucoromycetes; order Mucorales; family Mucoraceae; genus Pilaira; species Pilaira anomala. The sequence goes on from JAIXMQ010000003.1 coordinate 192,100, forward strand.
TTCTTGGGCCTTTTCAACTCTTTCTGTCATTGTAGTTTCAACAAATAATAGTACTGTTCATCAAAAAATAAAAAAAATAAAAATAGCGTATTTTTAAAAACAAAAAATCTTTTTTAGATAATCTTGTATCATGTACTATCGGTATGCTTGGTTGTGATATCTTTTATGCCGGTAGTAAAATTGTAATTTATGCTTGGTAAAGATGATATAATACAAATGTAATGTTAGTATAGCAAAAAAAAAAAAAAAGCTTATTTTTTATTATTTAAATTATAGGTTAATTGAACGTGTTTATTTGGTGACGGCAGTAAAGACTGTTCGGATGAAGACAAAAGAATACAAGATGCATCTTTTATTGTTATGTCCTTATATTGTTATTTTTGCACTCATGGTAAAAAAATAAAAAACGTTTGTTAAATGAAATCTAAAATGTATTTTTTTTTTAAATAGATGACTTTTCGAAATATCTATTTAGAACCAAATGGTGAATGTACAATGGGTTTAACGCGGGTCTCTAGTATTCCATTGATGGTAAGTAATCCCCCTCCCCTCCCACCGAAAAATAAAAAAATAAAAATTGCATAAAAAAAAAAATCAACTAAAGCGGCTTTCTCTTTTATTTAGGTGTATGATTTTGTAATTTATCAAAATATGAAACACATCATAAATTTATATAGCTCACATCTCTCTCTCTCTTTTTTTTTTTTTTTTATTATATATATACATTGTTTGGTTAGTTTTTCAATTGTTATCTAACATGGCTCTTTATAAGACCGCTTACAGGACTTGGAAGAAGAGATCCTAAACTGGACTGGAAAAGATCAAGACTTTATAAACTCGCTAGACGTACTTTGGTTGCTTCTATTGTATGTCTTACAGTCTCTTTTTGTAATGTAGGATACGTTGTCATTAGCAATGGGCATCAGCGTGGCTTAATTTGTTTGACCATGTGTACTGTTGATGTCACTGTAAGTAGTTATTTCTGCTATTATACTCAATTTGTCTATATTAATTTTTTTTTTCTATACATAGGTAAATGTTGTTACTGTTCACTGGGTACATATCACATTTGACGCTATAATAGCTAAAAGAAAATTTTATTAAGATTAATTTTTATTTAGGTTACTACAGGAAATTCAAGAAGCAAGCCAAATCAAGATGAACAAGTTACAGCCGAATTAACGATACATGAAGATAGATTTACTACCATGCGATTTGGAGCCCAACAACAACCTATTGATTATGATGATGATACTAGCTCAAATAATTCTTCTACGGCTGACGTATCGCATAGTAGTCGAAAACCAATGAATTTATTTTAATATCAGTGTGTATCTCTCATAAATCTTAATTTTATCTAATTTACTTTACTTTTTCTTTTTTTTTTCTTTTTTTTTTCTTTTTTTTTTCTTTTTTTTTCTTTTTATTGACAATGTAACTGTTGGTGAAATTGAAAACAAAACATGTGAACCTCATTTGTCTCTAAAGTTTAAGTGTGTCAGAATGATGGAATCATCGCATGTGATTTCTATTGTATATATATAAAAAAAAAGCGGCTGTTTGTAAATAAAAATTATAATGACAGTGTCAAAATTTGCATAATTCCTTGTTTATGAACCGTTTGTTGATTTGAAAATAAATAGTTCTATATTTAACGAAGAAAAAAATATATACTAATTAAGAAAAAAATAAGTAAAAAGAGCCAGTTTTCAAATTAATTCTGATAAAAAAATAAAAAGCTTATATTTTTGTTGTATCATATTAGTTCTTCAGTTGTCATCGAGTCACTCGTTTCATATTTATATTTGCTTTTTTTTTAATAGTCAATGACTAAAAAAAGAAAGGGTTTTCTTCTTCCTTTTTTTTTTAAAAAAAAAAGAAAGTGAAGAGATGTTTTTTTTTATTACTTTGTAAGTCTAGACTACTACATTGAAAGGAGAAAGACCAAAATTCTAGTTATCAGAAGGTTTTATTGCCTAACATTTGCGTTTACTAAATGATGAAAAATTTCGAATTTACTCGCGAAAAAAAAAAGTTGAGGCGATACTAGCCGATATTAAAAACTTAAAACACTTTTTATTTCAGAAGATGAACGTTCTCTCTCTTTTTTTCTACTTCTTATCAAATAAGGTTAAAATTTCTTCTATCCAAAAAGAAAGAATCCCGTAAACTACATATTCTGTTGTTAGTCTTTTCTTAATTATTTTCTTTTTTTAAAAAAAAATAATCTTAGAGCTTGCATTAAAATCACAAAATAGAGAGAGGCATATTTATATAAACAAAATCATATTTTTTTTTTATATTTATTTATTGATAGTTAATAATAAAGAAAAAAAAAGGGGGGAGAAGGACAAAAGAAAAATAAAAGAAGAATGTGCAAATTACAGGTATATGAAACAAAAATTTAAAATAAAGAGAAAAAGCGGCATATATATATATATTTTTTTTTTTTATAAAGATGGTGAAGGTAATTTACCATTGGTGTGTTGAAAATAAGTAGCCAGTCTTTCATATCTAGCCATTATCTCGGTTTCATTCTTTTTGGACTGATTCAACTCATCTCGTAATGACATGACTTGAGTGGCAAGCTGCATAATGCGTTCCTGCATAGCATGTGTCAATGCTTGTTTCTTAGCTCTGTATTTGGCAGAAGCTAATTTATTGCGAGCTCTTCGAGTAGCCAAAGCATCTCCTTTACGTACTTTGCTGGGTTTATCGGAATACATGTAGCCTGAACTATATTCCATACGGTTATTATATTCATTCATATCAAATGCATGAAGTAATGGCTCTTTGTTATATATGTTCTTTCGATCACTGATAGTGTAAACAGAATTTAACCAACCGTTAGGTGAGCTCTTGCAACTAGGTGGTGGTGAGCAACTATAGTTTGAATCACTCTCGAGATCGGAAGATCCACCAGAGTGTACGGTTGTACCTTCTGAATTGAATCGACTGTGTCGATATTCTTGATTGAATCCTGATACTTGAGTTAATGAAGGTAAGTGGAAATCAGAACTATGCATAGAGTCAATAGATGGTTGACGTAATTTTAAAGTATCTGGATTAGAACATGGGGAAGTAATGGCTCCAATAGACATGACACTTGAGTTAGGTTGAATGAATGTCATCTTTTTTCTTTTAAAAAATAAAATAGAGAAAAAGTTTTTTTTTTAAGTGTGTGTGTTGAAAGAAAGTAAAGAAATGAAAGTGAAAGAAGGAAAGAAAATAAAAAGTTTTATAAAAAAAAAATTCAAGCTATTTAAACATTTCATGTATGCCAGCAGTAAAACGTGTATAGATATAAATAACAGACTAGATTATTGAAGTAAGGAAATGTACTAATTTAGTGATATCCAAATCTCCTATTAGTTACAATTGCGGTAAGTATCCCCGCATTGGGATTTTATAAGTGTCTCTGGTATATCATGGAGTGTGTGTATGTGCGTGTGTTGTAGAGAGACAGAGAGTAAAGTATAAAAATAATTATTTATACTTTTTATCCTTTACCGAATTTACTTCCGATTCAGTCTGTCTATCATCTGCCCCCTTTCTTTTTTTCCTGAATAGATCACTGCCGATGGATAAATCCGGACTTTTTGATAAAAGATAGGTAGATGCAGTAAATTAGACACCACATACCTGTACGTTAAAATTACAATGACAGGATATAATTCACCCCAAGTCTGTTTTTCATTAGTTCCAAATTGTTCTTTCGAAATAGATGGAATCTTCTACACGCTAAACAACGTGTTGTATTCAATAATTCCCATATTATTTTCGAGAAGAAAAAAAAAAAGAAAAAAAAAACTTTTTGTATATTTTTGATTCTACACATCGTTATTAAACACCGATGATTTGGGTCAATGCAGAAATAAATAAATAAATAAAAAAGGGGGGAGATTCGAAATATTTTTTTTTATTGTTTAAAGTAAATCGAGTTCACTTTTTTTACTTTTTAAAAAAAAAAAAGAAATATAATCTAGGGCTAGTAATCGATTCAATTAATAATAATAAGAACTAATGATATGTTCAATAGAAGGAATATGATGCTTATAAAAAAGTAAAAAAGAAGGTCAAAGATGAAAATATGTGTCCGGTTTAAAATACCAAAGCTGGCGCAGAGATGAAAACGATTCATTATTGGATTAAGTGATGCCCTAAAAATTAGTTGTTTGAAGGATTCAATATAGCTCCCTTTTCTAGTATATAGACTGTCAAATCAATGCATGACAGATATATCATGATGAGCAAATCTTTTTTTTTTTTTTTTTTTTTTTTTTTTTACATAGAAAATTAATGATTGATCTCCTCTCTTCTCTCTCACGTGTATATTTGTGTGCATATATGATAAAAAAAACAGTAATTACTAAGTGCTGTATATGAATAGTTAGTATACACTATTATATGTATGATCAAAGAATGCGATCATCGACTAAGCTTATATCGTTGATAATTTTTTATTAAAATGCTATAGGTGTATATACAATGCCGTCAAGTTATGAATTTAGTGCATTAAAAAAAATTGATCAATTGGGCGTTATTTAATAGTAACTAAGTAAAACAAATACATGTTTAAATCGAAAAAGGTTGAATTATAATGAACAAAAAAAAAAGGGATTAATAAAATTTATGCTTTTTTTTGAGAAATCTTGGTTCTGATGAATGAATAAAAACCTCATGATATAAAATCAAGAAGGCGTAGTAGTCCTTATTTTTCTTCTGCAGGCAGTGTATGTATATATTCCCTATTCCCGCATATAGTTTGATGTACAGTATGATCGATCCTGTCTATGCACTAGTATAAAAAAAAGTTATAATGGCAGCCACGCGCTTTTAAGAAAACATGTGTAACTACAGTCCACTTCAAAAAAAAAAGGACTACATAATTTATTCTATCTCTTTTTCTCCTCATTGTTTATGTAGTAACAAATGATATATGTTTTTTTTAAATAAAAAAGGATAATGACGTGCTTTCTTTTAAATGATGACATTGTATCATTAACACACCACTTTGTGAGTGAAAAAGTTACAATATATGCCGTATGATGAAATTATTTTATTTTTAATTTTAAATGTCCACCCATTGATAACCTACACATTCTTCTGCACCTGGAAGCTCCTGAATCATTTTTTTTATGGTTGCAAAGGATAGACCATAATATTCAGGTCCAGAAACAGTATTTTTGAATTCCTTTTTTCGAAGTTCGTTTGATCGCTTAAGTACTTCTGACCATGCTGCAGTAGGTGTATTCTTCTGAATAATAATATCTGGAGCATCTTCAGCTTGTATACAAAACTAAAAAAAAAAAAAAGGTTAATTTAACATGTCAAACAAGAGAGAGAGAGAATAAAACTTACAATTGGCTTATCAAATGGATCTTTTTCAATAGAGCAAGTATAATTTGTAAAAGAATCTTCATTTACCATACTTTTATAAGTTCTAATAATATCAAAAAACTGAACTTTTTAGAATTAGGTGAATTTGTAAGTTGAAAGATGTCTGCTAAAAAAAGAAAAAGAAAAACGAACCTTTGTATTGAATAACCCACAGGAAATATATAATTTTGATTGTAAAAATTTTCGTTGGGTATGATTGTACCAAGGGATAATAATAAAGTTCGACCAATTTGTACAGGAAAGATGTAATTACCCGATTCATCTTTTGGTACTTGTATTGGCTTTGTTCCTCGTTGTCTCTTTGGTTGTTGTGAATGATTTACTTTTCGACGTTTAGATACAGGCTCAATAGGTTCAATGATTCTAGATTCTTCATCGTCTGATAGGTCCGAGGAAATATCAATATCGTCATCCACATCCTCATCATTTTCGTCGTCGTCGTGATAGGCTTCGTCGTTTGTGTTCACTTTGACAATCACATCTAATAAGACCCTATAAAGTAAAATATGTCAATAAAAAAAAAATCCTGTATTCTATTTTGTGTCTTTTACCCGCGTTGTTTTCTTAGACGCGATATTTTGACAAGTGCTTTTTCTAATTGTGTAGTCAAAGCAGTATTTTTCTAATAGTATAAAAGTTTAGTATAGTTTTTGGGAGATGACAGATTTTTATTTTTTATTTTTACCTCTAATAGTTGTTGTAAAGTAGATTCTAAAGCTTCACCTTGTTTATTATTATTTGGCAGCGATCCAGAGATTAAGGATAACATGGGACTTTCAGTTCGATTTTCCATCATGTTCTCTTGTAACGCAAAGAGAGAGAACTACCTTTTTTTTTAAAAAAAAAATAAGAGTTATAAAATATGAAACTTTTTTTTTTTTTTTTTTTTTTTTCAAACAGTCTTTATTATGCGTGCTTTTTACCGTCACAAATGTAAAAATTTGCGTTGGGGACACACTATATTTGAAGTATAGTAATCATGATCAGGATACTTACAAGCTCAATCAAAGGGTATAAAATATATATAACTTTTTTTTTCTAAAATAGAATATAAATGTGTTTTTTCTCCCCTTATTTTCGTTTGAAAGGTGAAAAAAAAAAAGTCTGACCATGGGTCGAGAAATGACGCTATATTGTGGTTTTTAATTTTTAAATTAAAACAAAACAACATACTTCTAAAATGATGTGTGTGTACACATGTGTGTATAAGTGTGGCTCAAGTTTGATCATTCTAATTTTTTTGCTCCGTGCGTATGTAAACAAATGTTCTGGTTCTATATTTAACTTTATTAACCTTAATATATCTTATTATAAAAACCAGAATGGATTAGATTCAAACTCCTGGAATAGACAATTAAGAGCGAGAAACACACACATATTATTAACTACACTCTCATCATAGAGTGAAAGATACATAATCTTATACGATTATTATTAAGAAAATTTATTTTAAAAAAGGATAATACAAAAAGCTAATTTATTTTTACACTCATTATAGGATGAAAGGTTGATATATGAGAATGTTGTGTATATAATGTTATCAAAAAGGAATCATGTGTGTGAACTATATATATATATATATATTTCTTTTTTAAATAGGTCTATGATTATTAGAATACCAAGTATTTTGATAAGGTGCTTCATGATAATAAGGTGAAACGACCATCGGCTCAGAATATTCTACCCATCCTCCCGGTATAGTTGTAGGTGGATGATGTCGAGATAAAGAAGGATGTTGTTGTAAAATTTGGCTATCGACGTGATCGTAACTTGCAGGTAATTGTACTTTTTCATGATGAGGGGCAATAGGTGTGGCGTATTTATGATAAGGTGTATTGGATGAAAAGCTGACTTCTTCAAAAGATGAAGAATGCTTTCGAGCGTATGGGTGATAACTCGTATCTAATGCTTTTGATCGTTTTCTTTCGGATAGAGGTCGTTCGTTTGGCAATCTTGTAATTAATGAAGATCGTTTAAGTTTGATAAATATTGTACAAAGTACTAGAATAATCCATAATGTACATATTGCTAATGCTGTAACGTATGTACCGTCAATTAAAAGACATCTGTCTATATGGATTAGAATTTGATAGATAACGTACAAGGGTTTTAGTAATTACCTTTGAAAAAGTAATGGAAAGGAGGCATCGTGGTCTTCATCCAATAAGTTGCAATAAGTAATAAATCCTCTTGCTGGTTCCTTGAATTCGACAATACCATTTGTCCAGGGTTCTTGTGTAGTTATAAATGTATTTCCTATAATTGTTGTTGCAAATAATATCATATTCACTATACCCAGACATTTATCACCACGTAAGATGTGGCCTCGTTTACAGCATGTTGCGTGTGTACATATGGCTAACCCACATAATAATGAAAAACTAAAAGTGATATACCATGCAAGATACTACTTTAATGATTTAGATTATTTTTAATTGATTTAACCTAACGATATTAACATGAATATATACCTGCCAATGTCCAGCACTGATCCAACTTGGTATTGAAGTCTATTATAAAATCGGGTTGAATTTTTAGTGACAATGATAAATATAAAAATGCAAGTTCCTTATTTACTCTGTGCTGATATTCTCTTAGTAAAGCGCATTGAGCAAAATGAAAACCCAAACCAATTAAACTGAAGGATAGAATCAAATAACGAATTATGTTTATGAATAATACTGATGCCATATTGTTATTATTAAAAGAAAAAGAAAAAAAAGGGAAACAAATGATAATATACTAGTTTTATTATCTCTTTTTTTTTTACACCGAGATTAAGTAATAAGGAGTGAAAGAGAGAAGGAGAAGGAAGCATATAATAATAATTTGATATTCATATGAGAACCGAATATAAGAGTTTTTTTAAAAAAAAAAATAAAGCTCCTTTGTCGGATAATTTACCTACTATAGGAGTGAAAAAGATGATATTACTCTTACAGAAAAAATCTAGTTTATTATAACCTTTTCAAACAGACCCCGTATTAAAACAGGTAAATAGTTTAGACCTTATTATTTAACCCCTCTCTCTTAATTTAATAATTCAACATGTAAAAAGTAAAAATGTAAATATGTATGTACAGAAGATAAAAAAAAAAATTGATTATTTCAGTTTATTAGAATTAAACCAAGAGAGATTCCTTGAAGTAGTTCTTGAGAGGACCCTTTTGAGGAACGAACTTGACGTAACAACCATCAGGTCTGAAGGTACCAGCAGCACGAGCATCAACATATTCTTCACGAGCAAGAGGAGTGAAACCCCACTTCTTGGAGATAATGATCTTTTGTTGACCAGGGAACTTGTACTTACAACGTCTCAAGGCTTCAATGACAACAGCCTTGTTGGAATCCTTGGAACGAACAGAGAAAATAATTTGACCAATGTTGACACGAGCAACGAGACCGTTAGGCTTACCGAAAGCACCACGCATACCTTGTTGCAATCTATCGGCACCAGCACAAGACAACATTTTGTTGATACGGGTGACATGGTAAGGATGGACTCGAATACGCATATGGAAAGAATCTTTACCGGAGGTCTTGGCCATATACTTGTTAGCACAAATACGACCAGCTTCGAGAGCTTCAGCGGAAAGTTGTTCCTTTTCGTTGGAGACCAAGTGAATACAGAGAGGGAAATCGTCAACATGAGCCTTCTTACGACCTAAATCGTAAATTCTAAGCTTGGCATCAGGGACACCACGATTGTATCTGGACTTGGGGTAAGGCTTGTTCTTACAATAACGATAACAACGAGCAGGACGACGACCCATTTTTAATTTCTACAGGCACATTTTTTTTTTGTTAGTTAAAACTTTCTAATTTTTTGTCATCTCTTTTTCTATTTCATTCTTCAGCATAAATTTTCTTAAAAAAAAAAGGAAAATATAAAAAATAAAAGTTTCATCATGTAATGGAATTGAAAAACGTAGTGCTGAAAACTTGATACAAATAAGAAAATATTTTTGTTATCCATCAATAAAGTCTATCCATCTTTCCATTACATCATCTCATTCTTTTCATTTATGTATTCCTTTTTGTTTTCGTCTATTTATGGCTGTGGCAAGAGAAAATCGAAAAAAAAAAGTTGAATTGTTGGATGCATTACCTTTGGTATTGAGAAGAAGAACTTGCAATTACTTTTTGGTATTGTTTCTAATCCTCATACCAAAAGTTTCTTTGTTGTGCGGCCGCGGCGGAGCTGAAGTGTGTATGCTTGTGTTTGTTAGATGTTTACAATGTTCTGTTTTATCCGAGCCGGATTTATTTAAGAGATGTGACGGCGGACTTATGCATTTCACTCTTTGACATAATATTGAATTTTTCAGAAAGACTACCGGATAAAATGATAAAAAGTTAGCTAACTTCGAGAGTTCTCAGTATTTCCATCCAATTTACTTACCATTGTAAAATAATTTGGAATCGTGACGATTAAAATAGAATTCAAATATGTTCGCCCAATAACGAATTAGCAACGTTTGCTCAGAGCACTTCTTCAGATAATTGTTTGTTGAGCTTGATGAGTTAAAGGCAATTGGATATAATCTAAACAGAATGTTAATAGTTCATTCCTTAGTTATAGTTTGCTAAGCTTACACGTGAACACAAAATTTTTTTAGAATGATTTCTTCATCATTGTTTGGCTTGTATATATCTAATTCAGTGTATTTTTTTTAAGACAAAACGTAATAAATAATGTTATTATAAACTAATTGATTGATTATAAAAAGATAAGCTTTACCTCATTAAAGACGAAAGGAAACTCACAGGAGCATCGTTCAGAGCTATTGTATATATACTTATTTAAACCGTTTTGAATAGAGCGCCCACCCAACAGAGCGATTTGGCTATTATTTTGTTGTTTGTGATATCCATTATTGAGTTTCTACTAAGATTAAAGAGAGAGAAAAACTTAAATTAAAAAAGAAGTAGACACGTTCCTAGCCAAAAACTTACTATGAAAAGTATTTTGACTTTCTGTTCTTCACGATTTCATTGGATAAGTTGATTAAGTTGGAACCTAATGTTCCCTGCAGTCCCTTTACCTTTATCTTGTCCCTAGAAGCGGTCTGATAAAAAAAAAGTGTTTAGTATCAACTACGTATTTATGTCATGCTATGTATATACCTTATTAGTTTTTGGGGAGATTTTTTGAATTATTCCTGCTGATTTTCGTTTGACAGAGTTTGAACTCTATTAAACTTTTAGTAAAGTGGACCCTCCTTTATAATTAAATACTTACCTCTGTATTTAGGTCCTAGTTAATTCAAATTTAAAAAGATATTAGAAAAGGTATTCAATTTGTAATAAATGTTATAGCGTTCAAAAACTAACTTCTCTATATTCTCTGAGTTCTTGTTCTTGTATAGCTTTAACTCTATCAAATATTTTCCACGGCTATTCTTCTCAATTGCTCTCGCAATTCTTCTGATATTCTTTAATAATATAGAGGTTAAAAAGGTTGAAAAAGATAAAAGGGTTAAAAAAAAGATAAAAGGATAAAGAAGAAAAAGATAAAGAAGAAAAAGATAAAAAGGAGAAATAAAAAGACGCGTTCTTTGTAAACGGTGACATCAACCAATTGGATAACTAACGCATTTTTTTGACGCTGTAGAAAATCATTGCTCATGCAAGTTTTAGGTACATTAAATAAAAATAATAGGTTAACAGCTGTTGGTCTTTGAATTGCCTAATACGTCGTATTATATAAGAGTATAGATAATAACTAAATTGTAAATGGGTCAGTTCATATAACTGGTACATCTTTTTGTATTCATAAATACATAATTGTTATAAAATGTAACATCAGTGCGATCATTAATATCAATGTCTTTCGAGCCTAATAAAAATGCATAATAACTGAATAACATTGCATAATTTTCTTATAAGATAACAACAGAAGTTTGTTAAATACCATGAGGCCAATGAAGATGAAGTACATTGGATGTGTATATAGAGATATGACGAATGATGGGGTGTATTCAATGAACCCCAATTGTCTTCGGTTCTTCTACTGAAATTTATAGACAAGAGACATATCCTGAATCTGTTCAAACATAATCTGATATAAAGCCTATCACTTTTTCCTGTTTCAAAAGGAACTTTGCATTCCAAGCCTAATTTTTGAATAGTAACCCGAGCAGAGTTTTTATCTGCAAATTCCTTATCAATTGGGAACTTTTCCAAAAAAAAAAAAAAAAAAAAAAAAAATAGCTCTAATCTTCTGGTTGGTCTGATCATTTCCAGCTGTCTCTGGATAACTAGAAATGACTTCAGTTGCGTTAAAAGACACGTTCTCTTCCTCTTCCGCATCACTCAAGTTGGACCAGTCAAAGCTATCTTGGGACTTGGTGTTGATTTCTTCACTTACAACACTTTCATTGCCTTCAATATAACCATCATCGGTTACTTCGTTTAATTCTATAGTTGTATTATTCATTTCAAAAAATAAAAAACAAGAATTTTTTTTTTCAATAGTTAGATATAATGCGCTATTTCACATTTTTTGATAACTATTTTTGGTCACTTTTCTTCTTGGACATAATTCAAAGTCATTTAAGAACATTGCTAGATACAATGCCCACTGAATTTGGCCACCAATAGTCTGGTTCTGTAAGGCTGAAAAGGAAAGTATACTACATGGTTTTACACTTAGACGACAATTTCTAATTTTTTTTTAATACAGCAAGAGTTCCACTGATGTTTTACTGCTGCTTTGATCTGCATGTTTTGTAGTCTAGAATATACCTACGAGAGGCATTGTGTATACCAATGAATGCTCTCTTTTAGGCGCAAGAACTAGCCTTGTGGGAGAAATTTGGTTCGAGAAAGTATTCTTTTCGCTACACTACATGCTTCCTGGGATTCTTGCGACATAATACAAGACCAGTAAGTTAAAAGTTGGTAGATTTGTTTGTGAACATTTCTAGGTATAATTCCCATTGAATTTGGTCAATGGGCTGGTTTTGTAATATGTAATTGCGTGATGAAGGCAAGGCTGAAAAGGAAAGTATACTACGTGGTTTTGCACTTAAAATATGGTTTACATCTTTAATGAAAAAGGAATTGGAGCCAAGACAAGTTGCTTGCCAGGATCAAGTAATTAACTACTACAATGTATGCTACTTGGTAATTATCTCTGCGGGGTGGCGTTACTGTTATCAATACACTAATCATAACTAAAATCTGGTATTGTTTATGATTGTTTCAACCAACTCAAGACTTTCTCAATCAGATTAAATCTCTTATGTATGACTTTGTATGGAATAACAGATGACCACTTGTCTCCTTCGACCAACTCTGACAACCTATTCTCAAAGGAGGTCTTGTTGTTTTAAATACTCAGCAAATTAGACATCTACGACATCTTTTGTGTACCCCGGCCACATCAGTGTTAATTCAACCTTTCATCCAGCATCGTGTTTGTCACCTTAAAATTAATATCATCAGCATACTGAAGCAATTATGTATGATAATAAGCACACATTACACTATGATATCGCAAAATATCGTGATATAAACACATAGTTTTGATTCAAGTTTTGCTTGCAGAAGAGGGATGGGTTTTTTTTTTATTGATATCTTTTTATCTTGTAAATAAATAAAAAGAAATTTTGAAATTTAATGGTCAAATAAAACGAAACAGAGTCATTGCAATAGGCTTTCCGAAGTCAGTTCTATACGCCTAAAAAAAGTCTTAATATTTTGTATCATAACTATACTTTTAATTGACTTTAAATTCTGAGCGACCAGGTGGTTGATACGAATCAACCTATTTACGATTTTTTTTCTTGGGGAAAGAATACCAAAATACACGGTTAATTTACACGGTATGACTACTCGAAAATTAAAGTCATGGTACTCACTTTTTCATTGAAGACAACAATCCTGAGAGATGAATAATGAGGGGGTTTTGTACTACATTTCAGCAACTACAGTCTGTTTGTTAAAATGTACAAGTTTTTGGCACCAAAATATAGCGCGTAATACTTTTCTCTACTACATACAATCTATGTCTACAGCTGATAATGTATCGATTTTTTTTTGTTGCCAACGCGTTGTACGCTTAATGCTACATATTAGGTGTACATAATATTAATACAATGTAAATGGGTAATATATTTAAGGCTTTGACCACGGTCTCAGTTTTCAAAAAAATCGGAGTGTATTTCTACTGACGTTATTGAGTTATAATGGAAGACACTAACAAAATATGAATGGATGATATCGCCTAAAAGTTTCATTCTTCATGTGCGCATATCTTCCACAGAACTTGACCTTAATGCAAACTTTTTGTCAATAGTTAAGAAAACGAAGCTCTCTTTCGCGACTTTTGATGACTACTTGGCTAGTTACTAAAATATCTGAAACCTATAATGCTATTCCTTCTAATCATTTTAAAGCAACAAGTTGCTCACAGCGTTTCGACAAACACCTTCTGAAAAATGCTTGAAGGGTGTTGTAGTTACCGATCTAAAAAACCCAATTAAAAAAAAAATACCCCTTCTTTTCTTGTCCTTCCTACGAAATAAAAATCTCCAATCAAAAGATCCAATCAAAAATGAAAATTTACTTTAATAGTAATATATGTTGTAATGAAAGCCGACTAAACGTTATTACATATTTAAATGACTTATTTGAGAGAAGTCATCATTTACACCCGAAATGTGCGTCATACGTTACAATTTATTAGGGCTATACTATCCAATCATATACAATTATCTCGTTACTTACTCATTGTTAGCGTCTTCAAACGGAATATGTAGTTCCCATAACTTTATTATCGTCAAGTCGTCAACAAAAGTGATTTAGATAACCGACAATTACTTCAGGTTAATCAAGAAAACAAATATGAAAAATGAAACACACTTTTTCTAAAAATGGTGACATTTTGTAGTTGTAACAGAAATGAAACTGCCAAGGCTTAAAAAGATCGGCAGAAATAACAACTTTTTTTTTTTTTTTTTTTTTTTTTTTTTTTTTTTACCCCAACAATTCAACTTGTCCAATAAAATATGTTGTTAGTGCTAAAATGCATTTTCAATCTTAATAGATAAGCTTAAATGTATATGGTCACATGCATTGCCAACCAATTATTCAGAAACATGCTACTTCACATGGACTGCAAAAGAGATATTCCGAGGTTTTGATTCCTATAAAAACTTCAACATCATTTTCTTTTCCTTTTTTTTTTTTTTTTTTTACTTTATATCAAACATTATAATGAACTCTTCTATCATTCTCTCTCAAGCTGCTCGTATGTCCATCAAAAGACCTGCTATCCGCTCTTTCTCTACCATTCCTGCCAAATCTTTCTCTAACGAAGAAGCTAAAGCTCATCATCAAGTAGCTCCTTTGACTGATTCTACTGTCTATTCTCCTCAAGGTGAAACGCATGTCTCTAATAACACTACTGAAACTACCTTTACTCCCAGTGTAAATTATACCTTTGATGATTAAGTCAAACCTACACATTTCTATTATATAACTTTCCTTTTTCGATTTTCCCCCTGCAATTTTTTTCTTTTTGGAAAAAGTAGAGAAAAAAAAACCTTTGTATATACTTCTCATTATAATAAATAAAACTTTCTTTGAATATGATAATTATCTTTTTCTTTTTTTCCTTGTGAAATCACTGTTTTTTGAATATGAGTTTGCGTTGAGATAAAAATTAATTTGCGCTGACTTTAAAAGAATATTTACGTCAAGGTAAAAAATAGTTTTGCAAAATGTTGTCTTTTCTTCTTTATTAATTTCCACATCTTTGAAGCCATGAGTTCCAGATTAATTGTTTGCGATGTGTGTAAAATAACATTTTCTGAATTATCCAAACTAAGGCTGCAAACTACCGATTGCATTCAACAGAAGTGAACGTTTTAGTAAATGGAGGTGAGTCAAAGCAAGAGTGCGTATTCTTTTAAGCAAATACTGACTATTTTATTTTCTAATAGTTTCCACCAGAGTTTTACGAAATGATGATGGTGTCTTCCTTTGCCCCTGTTGTTCTCGTCAGAAATATGCTTTTCCTGACTCATTGAAAAGACATTTAAAAAAGCATTTTCGAGATCAGGAAGCAAAAGCAACCGCACAAACCGATAACGAGAGTGAAGGGAATCAAAGCTGCACAGACAGTGATACAGAAGTAGATAACGATGATACTGTTGCGGTAATTTTGGATACCGAGATAACCACACCACTATCAACAGCTCAAGAAGTAGTTAAAGAGATCCACAGTACACGAGATTACAAAACCGCTGTTTTGTCAGCTTTCGATGCATTATCTCAACCTAGTGAAGATCAAGAGAAAAAGCTCTTAATAGCAGAATTAGGAGATATCAAACCTGTAGCATACATTGACTATAAAGGAAAAGAACACAGCCTCCTAGCAGCTTCCAAAGTGATAGACAGCTTAACATCATCACAGAAAAAAGAAAAACAGCCGTTATTCCTCGCCATCACACCAAAAAAAAAGGAATCATCTTGACTGGAAACTGAAATCAATCCATCGCCTTCGATACGCAGTGTTGTTTAAGATAGTCCTTACAAGAACTTACTATCGAAAGCAAATTATATTGAACTGGATGAAAGTTCAATTTTTTTAAATAATAGCTGGTTTATAAACCCAATTGCAACACATATTGCCACCAAAATACTTGAAGAAATGATTTTTGTGGAGGGACATAAGGCACTGCTAGTACTCTGTGGCGAGATCTATGGTAGGCTTCCTTCACTCGATGCACACTACGAAAAAACTTCTACTACGAAAGGCAACTTTCCCCAGTCTTCTTTGTCTCATATCGATACTAGGTATCCTAATATAGAGCTATGCTTGATGAATGTTGACAGAAGTCAAAAACTCGTGCTGGGTACCAAGACTATGAATGTTTTAATTACATCGTCTATCCGTATTGATTGCAATGAGAAACCAGTTATTGGACCTTCAAGCTCAAATGGAGTCTTGCCAAGTAGACAAACTCGATTATTGAAAAAACAAAAATTGAAGAGGTTCAAAGAATGATCGAGAAAAAAGCCACGTTTAACGAAATTGGTTCTCGTCAAGTTCTGCTTTATCCTTTTGATGAATTTGCTCAACTACGTCAACTTAGATCAAAGTGATAAGATATCCACATTTCTTTGTTACAGATTCTCGTCGAAATATTCAAATGATTGTCGTACTAGACCTTTTACAATTTGGACATTAGCAGACCGTTCTACAAATCGAGATGAGGATTCTACTAAAATAAAAAGTATTGTCATCTTTAAGCTCAGGTTTTATTTCTTTTTTTTTTTCGACTCAAGTCAAGTCTTATTTGTGTGCTCAAGTAACGTCACATAAATCACCCTCCAAATTCCAGCCAAGAATGATTCCTTTTTTTTGGTGTGATGGCGAGGAATAACGGCTGTTTTTCTTTTTTCTGTGATGATGTTAAGCTGTCTATCACTTTGGAAGCTGCTAGGAGGCTGTGTTCTTTTCCTTTATAGTCAATGTATGCTACAGGTTTGATATCTCCTAATTCTGCTATTAAGAGCTTTTTCTCTTGATCTTCACTAGGTTGAGATAATGCATCGAAAGCTGACAAAACAGCGGTTTTGTAATCTCGTGTACTGTGGATCTCTTTAACTACTTCTTGAGCTGTTGATAGTGGTGTGGTTATCTCGGTATCCAAAATTACCGCAACAGTATCATCGTTATCTACTTCTGTATCACTGTCTGTGCAGCTTTGATTCCCTTCACTCTCGTTATCGGTTTGTGCGGTTGCTTTTGCTTCCTGATCTCGAAAATGCTTTTTTAAATGTCTTTTCAATGAGTCAGGAAAAGCATATTTCTGACGAGAACAACAGGGGCAAAGGAAGACACCATCATCATTTCGTAAAACTCTGGTGGAAACTATTAGAAAATAAAATAGTCAGTATTTGCTTAAAAGAATACGCACTCTTGCTTTGACTCACCTCCATTTACTAAAACGTTCACTTCTGTTGAATGCAATCGGTAGTTTGCAGCCTTAGTTTGGATAATTCAGAAAATGTTATTTTACACACATTGCAAACAATTAATCTGGAACTCATGGCTTCAAAGATGTGGAAATTAATAAAGAAGAAAACGCTTTTTTTTTATTTGTTTTTGTGAAACGCCTTGCGAAACGCTTTTTTCTTGTTAATTCTTGTTTCATTATGTTCAAATCTAAATGAGTATTCAGAGTGCGTCTGTTGAAAGCTCACTCCTAATGACTATTTAAAGATTTCTTTCCTCATTCAAACACTTCTGGAAAAATGATATTGAATGCTTAATCCATCCTTCACAATCTTTTTTTTGTTACTTTTCCAGCCGATTCACATATACGATCTGTGAGACGATCATCTGCCGCCAATGGTGTTCTTCGAACACCAGCTTTTATTTTGACCAAAACTCCTCGATTGGATTCAAGAAAGGAGAATATGGTGGTAAATATATGCACTTATGTCCTCGTTCTTCGATTAATGCTTTGATTACGTTTGGCTTGTGAATAGGTGCATTATCCATAACAATATACTGCCCTTTTATATTATTTTTATCTAGTGTATTCATTACGTTGTTTAGATAGGCCAAAAAGTGCTCAGTCCTTGTCCCAACTTTGCCACTTATTTTTACTTCCTTACCATCTGCCCTTCTTTTTTTAGAAGAAGCTGGTTCTGGTTTTTTAACTCCAATATTTATGATACCTGCTTGAGAAATTGCACCTAATATTGTAAATGTAACACCTTTTCCAGCTGGTACGGTGCTCTTTGCAGGTGTGCCTTTTAATGAACGGCCGTGGTTTCTTTGTGTATGTAAATTGAAACCTGCTTCATCAATAAAAACACAATTCTTAGAAAAATCCATATCTGCATCACTCTTATATTGTGCAACAATTGCTTTTCGTAATGCTATTACTCTGTCAGTATTTCTTGCTGCTGGTATTTTTTCAAGTTTCTTTAACGTAATGTTATGCTTATGTACTAAATGTTTGTGAATGGCAGAAATAGAGACTTTCAAACCCTCAAATTTCTCACAAAGTTTTAGCTTTAACTCATCTAATATAGCAGTAGTATTCTTTTCGATATAGTCAACTAAAAATTTAGAATGCTCCTCAGTCAACTTGTTATGAGGTCTTCCACGAGGTTTAGAATAAGATCCTGGAAGTCGTCTCTCAGGATCATTGTTATAAGTTTTAACGTAATTCTGGGCAGTGCGTACATTAATCCCAGTGGCTAAAGCTGAAGCTTTTGTCGTGAATCCTTCTTCGATATTAAGTCGAAGAGTTTCTCAACTTGTTTAGGAGTATATTTTCTGTAAGAACCTCTTGTTTTAACATTCAAAGCCGTATGTCCTCAATGGCATTGACTCTGCGAAGAGAAAAGCATCTCCAAAAAAAATCTTCATTCTCTTCCTCTATTAAATCTACTTCCATATATTCACGTACATATGATAGAGAATCACTCCCAATTCGTCTTATTTTCTCCATCCATTCTTCGCTCAAATTGAAATGCTCAATTTCCATTTCCTCCTGCTCGTCATCTTCCATATAATCGTCAGATGAAGTATCCATATCGTTATCTGAAATAATTTCTCTATCAGCAATAAATTCACTAAAGCTTTGCATGTTTGTTCTAATATTTAAACTAAATAAAAGAAAAAAAGGAGTAAAATCCTTTACGATATTTTAGATTATTTTATATTTTTTGTTCTAATCTCTTGGCGCAAAATTTATTACTAAGCAACGCAAAACTATTTTTACCTTGACGTAAATATTCTTTTAAAGTCAGCGCAAATTAATTTTTATCTCAACGCAAACTCATATTCAAAAAACAGTAGGTGTAAATCGGAACTGTTAAATAATTAAGTCACACTAAAAAAAAAAAAAAAAACTTTACAAGGTTCAAATTTATTTAATGCTACAATAAAGGAAAAATTTGTTTTTTTTTATTCTTACACAACATACACACACATACACACACACAAAATGTCAACGGACAACGCCATTAAACTTTTCACAGGTAATGCTTCACCAGCACTTGCTAAACTTGTTGCTAAGCGTATGGGGTTAAACCTTGCCAAGGCAACCGTTATCAAGTTTTCCAACCAAGAGACCTCTGTAACTATTGGAGAATCAGTACGTGATGAAGACGTATTTATTATTCAATCGGGTTGTGGAGAAATCAATGATAGTTTAATGGAATTGTTGATCATGATCAATGCATGCAAGACAGCAAGTGCTCGTCGTATTACCGCCGTTATCCCATGTTTCCCTTATGCACGCCAAGATAAGAAGGATAAAAGTCGTGCACCTATTACTGCACGTTTAACTGCCAACATGTTGACAGTAGCTGGTGCAGATCATGTGATTACGATGGATTTACATGCTTCTCAAATTCAAGGCTTCTTTAATATCCCAGTTGATAACTTGTACTGTGAACCTTCTACTATTCATTATATCAAGACTAATATTCCTAACTGGAAGAATGCGATTATCGTGTCACCCGATGCCGGAGGAGCTAAAAGAGCTACATCTATTGCAGATAATTTAGAATTAGATTTTGCTTTGATTCATAAGGAACGTAAGAAGGCAAATGAGGTCAGTCGTATGGTTTTGGTAGGAGATGTGACAGGCAAGATTGCAATCTTGGTGGATGATATGGCAGATACTTGTGGTACTTTGGGTTTAGCAGCAAAAACATTAATGGAGAATGGAGCTGAAAAGGTCTATGCGATCGTAGCTCATGGTATTCTTTCAGGTAAAGCCATTCAAGTCATTAATGATTCAGTCATTGAAAAGATGGTCATTACAAACACTATTCCTTCAGAGGAAAAGATGGCTCTTTGTCCTAAATTAGATATCATTGATATCTCTCCTACCATTGCTGAAGCTATTAGAAGGTAAAACAGTTTTTTTTTTATTTTAATTTGGTTTGATATTAATTCATTTTTTTTTTTTTTTTGTATTATCTAGAACCCATAATGGTGAATCTGTTTCTTATTTATTCTCTCATGTTCCTCAATAATTTTTCATATATTTATAGACCACACTTACACCTAAAAAAAAGAAAAAAAAAGAAAAAAAAAACTAAATTTTATAGATGTATTTTTTAAAAATAAATAAAACACAGTGTGTATTTTTGCTTTTTTATTTTTCAATCTTTTCTTTTTTTTAAAAGCACGACTTAGAATCATGAACCCTTCTTTTTTAAAAAGGGTTCTGTTTGTTTATCAAAGTTATTTCGTGAGGTGTAGTTAAGAGGAAAAGAAGTCCTTTAATCATTCGCAGCCTCAATTAAGTAGTAATTTTGACAGCTACGAAAAAGGAAATCTTCCGACTTATGTGCGACATAATTAAATAAGTATTTATCCCATAAGATGTATTGAGGGTTAAAGAAAAGCTATTTTTTATAACAGCTACATATTAAGTATACAAAAAAAAAATATGTAGCTAGATATGTATCAATTCCTCTACTATATAGTTTTTCATTCCCATGCAATTGTTATTGAGAGAATTCGCAAAAAAAAAAAAGCAAGGTCTTTGTTTTTTTACCGATTTCATGAAGGGAATAAAACAGATCCTCGGCACACATTGGTTACTCTTAGTAGTAGTAGTAGTAGTAGAAGAAGAAGAAGAAGAAAAGAAAAAAGAAAAGAAAAAGAGAAGAAGAGAAGAGAGAAGAGAGAAGAAGAGAAGAGAGAAGAAGAGAAGAGAGAAGCTTTCGAGTGACTTTCCAGCTTTAATTCGCTGGTAACAAGTTTATAATTTATATTTTCAGAAAAAAGGAAATACAAAAAAAGCATAATTCGTACTTATTATTGTTAACTAGTCTAATATAACCTAAATAACAGGAGATTTCACATAACAATAACTTCTTCAAGAATATATGGCAAAGTTTAGCCTACCTTATTTTGCAACTATCTAAGGGTTTGGTGGTCAAACGCGGTTTATAACCGTAATTTGATCTTTGTTTTAGAAGATAGATCTTTCAGGAAGCTTCTCGAACGTTTTGATATTGTGATATGAATTGATTAAAAAAATTACGGCGCACCGCATCATACAACACAGGAACAAATGCCATTTTTGATATGTAGTCAGCATACTTCATAGCCTTTTCAGAGAGAGGCATTTATTATTAACACTATCGAGGTTTACTACTAGATAATGAACTACTTGTTTGTATGTACATACATAATAAAGTAGTCGGAGCTCTATTATGTCTTACTTGGTACTAGTGTGAACATATTTTATATATGTTAAGCTACCTGTTGTATATTTTTATTTCCCCTTGGTAATCAAGTTATATGTAGTACAGCAAAAAGTGAATTTAATAGCAGTAACAGATGATATTATATTTTATTAAGAAGAAAAGGAAACCTAGAATTTAAAAAAAAAAGTTTAAAAGCACACTCTTTCGTCACCAAACTCAAAGGATAATACAGAAACTCTTTTTTTTTTTTTTTTTTTTGTCCTTATGTGTATGCCTTAGTGGGATTCGATAAAGAATTTTGGGTCTACAATTCAAGAAAACTTAGCCTTCTTTGACCCACTCGATGATTTAAAAATGTGAGCCGACAAATCTGAACCGTTCAACAATTTTGAGGATCGTTTTTTTACTTTAAACTGAAAAATGTTTCACAGGCACCATTTCTGCTTGCTTGTTATTGATACCAATTTTTATGGTTGTTAAATAATAATGCTGTCAATATGTAAGCATTTACCAAAAAAAGAAAAGGCTCTCTGGAACGTTGAGAAAACTGTATTTCTTCGGTTACATATCCGAGAAAACGCAAAGCGTTTAGTCCCGTAGAAAAGGTTAAAGGTCCGTAATAAATAAATAAAAAAAAAACCCATCTTTTTCTTTCTTCCTCTTCTTTTTTACTTCACGTATTTTTTAAAAAAAAAATGAGTCTTTCACCCAGTGCGTTCAAATCAGCTAAAGCAGTAGTAGATGTATATTACAAGATTATAGGTGAGAAGAAAGTATACAAAATCAAGAACGAGATATTATATCCTGGACAGCCTTTTGCAAACCATGCTTTACAAGTATCTTCTGAAGTAGTACGTCATACAGACGGAAAGGGAGGGTACTTACTTTCTATTGGTATTCGAGCCTTTAAGCATATTGAACTTGTTCATTTTGAAGCAACTTACATGACCGAGTTAAATGACCAACGTATGATGGCAAACGGCTTCCAAAGTTGGAGTCAAGCGCGTGAATTGACTAAAAATGATAAAATTCCTGCTATTCGTTCTTCTGTTGCTTATCTTACTCAGTTGAATCTCCAGGGGTAAATATAAAAATAAAGAGGGATTAAAATAAGAGACTAACACAAAACATAGCGATTATGATTTCTTTGAACATACTGGTGAAAAAGGTTTAATCCATTCCAACAGTTATACTCACTTTCGTGACGTGAATAATGTAATTTCCTTTTTCGGTTCAGTTTCCGAGAACCTTGGCTACACTTATTTTAAAGGTGACTTTAAAAACAACACTTTGGGAATTTACAAGGACGTGCTTGGAAAACACATGCAACCTAACCAAGAAATCGTATTTATCAAGGTCTTTATGGCCCAGGGACTTGATGCAGAAGCAGCTATTTGGGACAGTTATGCCGAATTTTTTCCAGATAAAAGATCAATTAAAGGAAACGATAATCCCGATCGTCATGTGAATGGTTGGACATCTTGGTATAACTATTATGGTGATGTCAGTGAAAAGATTATTAATGAAAACGTAGAGGCACTTCAAGAACACAAGTACCCAATTCATATTTTTCAAATTGATGATGGATTTCAAACAGCTATTGGTGATTGGCTTTCAATTAATGAAAAATTTCCCAGTGGTATGAAGATAGTAGCCGAAAAGATTAAAAGTGCTGGATTTAAGCCTGGGCTTTGGTTAGCTCCTTATGCTGTTGGATTCACTAGTCGTATTGTAACCGAACATCCCGAATGGTTAATTATCGATCCAGAAACGAAGAAGCCCGTGGTCGCTGGTCCTAATTGGGGTGGTTTTTATGCTTTGGATATGTATAATCCTGGTGCTCGCGATTATTTGAAACATGTTTTTGAGGTCGTATTAGAAGATTGGGGATATGATATGGTTAAACTTGATTTTTGCTTTGCTGCTGCCATGATTCCTAGAATGGGCAAATCGCGTGGTGAAATCATGTGGGATGCTATGGAGCTTATTCGTGAATTTGTTGGTCCCAAAAAGTTGATCTTAGGATGCGGCGTACCTTTAGCTGCCTCCTTCAGAAAGGTGGATTACTGTCGTATTGGATCTGATGTTGCTCCTTGGTGGGAAGGTAAGAAATAAATTATATGTCTTTACTAATTGTAACTGACATTTAAACCGCTCTTCCTTTTTTTGTAGACAGTAAGTTAAAGATGTTACATGTTCGTGAACGTGTATCTACAGCGAACTCACTTGTCTCTACATTAACACGTTGGACCATGTCCGATCGTATGTTTGGTAACGATCCTGATGTAATTATCTTACGAAACAAGAACAATAAGCTGAGCCCTGATGAACGTTATACCCTTTGTGTCTTGAACAATATCCTTGGCTCTTTAGTATTTAGTTCAGATAATGTCTCACTCTACGGTGCTGACGAACATCTTTTATACTCTGCCACTTTCCCCAAGGTAGTTGCAAAAATTCATAGTGTATTAGAATATAGAACAAATTGTTTTATGATCAAATACTTTGTCAAGGATCCTCAAGGCAAATTACGTCGATACACAACCTATGCCAATTTAACCGATGAAGATCAAACCATTTATCTTGCTGAAAGTAGTGACGATACTTATCTCCTGTTTGCTACCGACAATGATATGCACATGACTGAAGCTGATAAAAATGAACATTTGTTTTATCATCCTTCTTCTGCTACCAGGTTAAAACTCCA
The DNA here is from genome assembly GCA_025716855.1 of Pilaira anomala. Lineage (NCBI taxonomy): Eukaryota > Fungi > Mucoromycota > Mucoromycetes > Mucorales > Mucoraceae > Pilaira > Pilaira anomala. The sequence goes on from JAIXMQ010000003.1 coordinate 216,410, forward strand.
TGAGACAAAGACTTTCTTGCATATTCCTGAACCTAAAGAAAAAGACGAATTATTGTTCTTGGGTTCCGTAAGTCATATTGTACCTGGCGCCGAATTAAAAGAGTTTAAGAAGGAAGGTGATCAGGTCAAGGTTGTATTTAATGATGTGAATACAAGACATCGTAAAGTCTATGCTGGTCTTGGTACTTATCTCCATGAACATCGTAATTATGTTCCTCCTGCTTTCAAAGTCAATGGAAAGCAAGTAGATTACGAATGGATTCCTGTTGGTGGTCATGGTGAAGGAAGACCTAAGAGTGAAGTCTTGGCTTTTATTATTGAAGAAGATTATGATATTTAAATTTTTACTTATTTATTGATTATTTAATATTTATATATATAAAATGTATTTTGTACCTTTTTTATTTATTTCTGTGTATAATATGGCCTGATAGTTGGTTAAAAAAAAAAATCAGAACATGTATAATAAACAGTTACAAGCATATGAAATGTGTGAAATAATATCACAAGTACTGTAAAATAAACAATATTGTTAGAGCCTGGTGTGAATTTAAAGATCACGTTAAAGCGCTTATTTTTTTTTTAAATGTACTACCCCTTCTGAAAAACTACCCCGTGTTTGTTGCAAAAATAAAAAATTTATGTATTGTATGTGTGTAATATGTTATAAGATGTGATTAAAATATTTCTTTTAGAACTGTTTCTTCTTTTCATCATAACTAAGACCACCAGGACCAATAGATACCAATAACAATAGACCACCCGTAATACTTAAACATTGAAAGAAATCATACCGTAAGAAATCCCGTTTATAATTTGAATGATGAACGGACCACCAATTATTAACCAGCATATTAATTACACAAAGCAATGAAACCAAGAAAGTAGCAGACCATTTGGCTCGGAATCCTACAACTACCATGCCGCAAGCTGCTAGTCCGACCGAAGCAACAATCATACGTACTAAATTCCACTCACCATTGAAAATAAAACCAAGGAACAACAAAACAAGTAGAACACGACCTGCTAACTGAAAGTATTTGTGTCGCTCATTCTCGGTAAGTTGTGGCAATGATGCAAACACTGTATGTTTGGTTCGTTTACGTAAAATCGATTCAGACATACATAATAATAAACCACCTGTAACTGACAAGTTACGTAAAAAGAACATCTATTTTCCCCATTTCATAAGTGTCTTATTCTTTATAAAGAAAATAAATAAGTAAAAAAAATGCTTACCAGATCAAATACAAGTCCATAAGCAACGGCTTGTCCTGAAATTACTGTAGCTAATATAGCTACAGAAGGCCCCACTTGTCTCTTCAAAATTATGCATGTTGAAAACAGCATCATAGACTAATACAAATCAGTACTCATGTTTCACAGCAAATGTTATATCATTAATACTTACAATGGAATTGAACCCCAAGAAAATTTGTGCTGTATACCAAGGAAAATAACGAGACATTTCTAAAAACATGACTTGATCTTTCCATTGCCACAGAATACGAAAGGCATCTTCATAAAATGTAGCTACAATCAAGAACCGACTGATTGCAGGTAAATGTGGTTTGATAGGTGCATGAACCATATTAACCCATTTTTCTACTCTTTCACTTGTTGACTTTAACGTATTCATTTTATATATAGATAGATAGAGATAAAGAAATAGCGAAAAAAAAAAGAAAATCTTTTAAAAAAGAGCTGTTGTATTGTATTTATAATGATTTTCTATTATACAACAAAAAGCATTCCTATTGACAACGAAACTCATACCTCCCCCCAACATTTTGTTTTATTCTCGGCTACATATTCATAACACAAATGTTTAATCGTGGCAGGAAACCTTAAGCCAATCAAAATTTAACGGAATCTTCTTTCCGCTCTCTCAAATTCTCTGTGTATCGGAATTTCATGCTGTTGCTTTTGAAGTTTCTTTTTTATTGAAAACACGCGTCCTCACTTTCAACTATATAGAAGGAGGGTGTAAATGACCTCTTTTTTCTTTAAACCGAAAAAAACAAATGTAAAAAAGGTTAAGAAAATTTTTACATTAAAAATTCATATTCTTTGTATATATATCAGCGTACACTATTTATTAAGCTCTTCTGTCAACATACAAACTAAAAAATAGTACCGTTTTAGGACTTATTTGAAAATGTACATTAAAAAAAAATTTGACCAAAACAAAAGACAAAACTTATGAAAATGTCAAAAAGACAAAAACTAACAAGAATATTCATTCTTCTGTCTAATAAGAAAACATGGCTATATGTATTGTATGTACACATGCACATATTAGTGGTATCTTAATGCAGAGATGTATGCGTATGTCAAGTGTTTTTTGAGTTGACAGCAGAGTATTATGTATAGAATAATACTTGTCTTAATTCATTGCAAAAAGTATAAAATTTAATACTTATCCATTTTTTTTTTTTTTGGGCATGCGAAAGCATCATTACATTGTCATAAATTAATTATATCAAAAGACCATTACGTGGTGCCAAAAAAATCAAGCTCTTCAATATCAATCAATAGAATATCCTTTTTCTGTAATCTTTTCACAAAATAATACGTGGATTTTATTTTTATAGTATCTGCATAACTTTGTCATTTTTTCTTACAAGTATTGTATTGAGAAGTTGGAGTATGTAGAAAGAGAGAAGAGCAGAATTATATTATGTACATAGTACGGGTTTACAAGCATTATTTTATCACTACTGAAAGTATACACATTATATATGTAGCTCTTTTTTTTTAAAAAAAAAAAGGATTATGCACGTGTTGACAACAAATCTATATGCATTTCTGTCTTTTTGCGGTCTTTCAAGAACTTAATGACAAGTTAAAATAAATCTTTGCCATAAGAACAATTTCAAAACTGTATTTGCAGGAAATCTTGAAAGTAAAAAGCTGCTGGTGTATTTACACCAGATTTTTTGTTAGAAATTTGACGCCAGGATAGAAACGCATCATTTAGATGCTTTTAATTCCTTCCCAATGGTATCATATTGACTAGTTTTCATTTATATTTTATCATACGAATCATCTACTTGACTTTTGGTCCATAAGTAGATACTAATAAAATTATAGCTACATATATTTGGTCAGGATGTACTAGAAAAAGTATAAAATATGTTTCGCAGAAATTATACGCAAGAAATATTACAATAATGGAACTACAATTTAAATATATTTTACTCTGGATGAACTAGAAAAAGTATGATGTATATTAAAAAACTTCTGTTTAAATTGGTCTTGTGCATTTGGATCCCTCCCCCCCCCCCTCTCTCTCTCTCGCAAATAAAAAAAAAAATGCTTTTCTCACCCAAAAATTAATGTTAATCATAAGATATAATTGCGTTATATACATGATTTCATATTCGATTTTTATTTTACATGACAAACTCCCCTCTTACATATCTCCATTTTTAGTAAATAGAAAAAAAATCAGGTTTAATTCTTGAACACACTAACATAGTTTTACGTACACCCCAACGAATAATAATAAAATCCGCACTTTCTTTCTCCCTTTTAGTGTTTGTTGTTCACTTTTCTTATTAAACACTAAAGAAATATGGTGAACGATTACTTGGTACCAGATGATGTCATGGTATACAACACAGACCGAAACGCAGTTCTCATTATGATCGAACACACGCACCAGCCAGTTGAACTTCAGGACGGCATATTTAAACTTATTTCTTATGCACCACACGGTAACTTAGTGAACGGAAACGCCATGGACGATGAATCCAGTGAATTCCAATGGCATGTAAAGTAAGAAAATTCTCTTCCACTTCTCTTCTTTATTATCTGTATACTTATTTTTCCATAGCTTTGTTCATGATACGAATTTACATGAAGGTGAATATATCTCTGCAAGTAACTATAATTGTTATAGTGATAGACTTGACGGTGATCGATTTGAAATTCAAATCCGATATCACAGAAAAATTGATGGTAAAAAAAAAAAGAATATTCAAAAGGAAGCATAAATACGTATTCTAAACATTCTCTCTTGTAAATAAGCTTTTCGGGCACTTGGTAAAATTCTCGGCGGTGCAAGAGATTATATGGTTCTTACAGGTATGCATGGTGATCTTGTCAATTTTCGAGAGAAGGCTCAATTTGACACACAAGGGTAAAAAAGGGTACATTTACTTCTCAAATCTCTCTAACATTTTTTCTTTCGCAGCGTCATGATTGACTGTAGTAGAAACGGTGTACTTCTTCCCAAATCAGTATACTTTTTACTAAACAATATGGCCTTAATGGGCTTAAACATGTTGCAGCTCTATACCGAAGATACATTTGAAATGGAAGGTGAACCCTTTTTCGGCTACTTGAGAGGAAAATACTCTGCCCGTGAACTAGCTTCTATTGATGATTATGCATTTGATCTGTAAAACTAAACTGTTATTTTAAAAAAAAAACAATAACTGATACAGTTTTTTTATAGAGGGATCGAAGTCATGCCCTGTATTCAAACTTTAGGTCATATGGGCCAAGCTTTACAATGGCAACCTTACACACATCTTCGCGATAATCCTGAAGTTCTACTACCTGAATCTGAAGCTACTTATGAATTTATAGAAAAAATGATTCAAACCATTTCACGACCTTTTCGGTCCAAACGAATTCATATCGGGATGGATGAAGTAATAAACCCCCCCCCCATTAACAATTTTACAAAACTTTAAACAATTCGTCTATAGGCTTATGGTTTAGGAGAAGGTCGATATAGACAGCTTTACGGATACAAAGATTCTTCTCAAATATTTGTAGAACATTTACAAAGAGTAACTGAGATCTGTATACGACACAATTTACAGCCTATACTTTGGTCCGATAGTAAAGTATTTATAACTATACTCTACAAAAACATCGATGTTAAAAATATCCGCTATTTTTTTTTTAGTGTTATTTTGTTTGGCTGCAAAAAACAATACACTCATGGGATATTATGATGAGTCCAATAACCCAGCCACACCTGAACTCGTATCCAATATGCCTTCCCACGCAAAACTCATTTTTTGGGATTATTATCATACAAACTCAGACATATATTCTCAAAAGATTCAACAACATAGGGATATGGGATGTCCTGACCCTTGGGTTGCTAGTAACGTTTTTATATAGAATTAAAGAGAATAAACATAACTCATCTTTTCTTTTGTAGCGGCTGTATGGACTTGGAACAGATTTTGGTCTGCATTACCCTTTTCTTTTGAAGCTATACGTGCAAGTACTGTAGTCTCTAAGGACAAAGAAGATGGCGTACGTAACGCATTTATAACAATCTGGGGAGATGAAGGCAACGAATGTGATGTGTAAAGTATAATTTATAATGTGTGTAGGTGGGTACTTACCAATTTATCTTTATTAGATACTCTGCATTACCTGCATTACTCTATTACGCAGAGCATGGATACTGTGAACAACCAGAAGTAGATGTTCAAGCTTTAAAAAGAAATTTTGGTAAGTAAACAAGGATATAGAATACTTTATTAGTCAAGTGATTAAATAAAAAAAAATAGAGGGAATTTGTGGTGCAAATTTTGATGACTGGGTAACTGCATCCAAGGTAAGCTGTAAAAAAAACATGAAAAAGAGTATATTTCGTTGTATATTAATATATACAGATTGACGATATACCTGAAGGTACACCCATTACATCAAGATCAACATTTGCAAGTAATATGAGCAAATGGTTACTTTGGCAAGGTAAAAAAAAAAAAAAAAAAAAAAAAAAAAAATAGGTTATCTATATAAATTATAATATGTATTCATTAAAAATCTAAATCTATTATAGATCCTTTTCTAAGTTTCATGTCTCCACAATACGCAGACGAAGACTTGGAAACACATTATGAAACTATTCAAGACACACTTTCAAAAGCCATTTCCGAAAAGTCATTAAATTGTCCACTCAACGAACGATTAGAATTACCTCGTCGTATCGCCACTGTACTTTCACTCAAATGCTTTCTACGTAAGCGGTGTGTTGACGCCTATCGAAAGAAAGACTATAACCAGTTGCTAGAGATAGCACACGGTCGACTCAGTCTACTAAGACAAGAGGTAGATGGATTATGGAAATATCATCGAAAGTTATGGATGAAGACATGTAAGCCATTTGGTTGGGAGGTACTTGAGAATAGGTACGGTGGATTACGAACTCGTTTGGAGACTATGTATGACCAAATCATAGCTCATGTTGATTATATCACTCATTATAAACTCGATCAAGATGAAGATGAAGATGATGAAAATGAACATAAGCGTATACCAGAATTTGATGTAGATCTAGAGTGTATATATTATGGCTCAAAAACCAATTTACTTATAGACCATGCTCGAGTTGTATCTACTTCTCGTCCAGGATAAAATAATAAAGTCTTTCTCTTTTACAACAAAATACAGTGTATTTATGTAACTATTATGTGCCTTCTCGTCAATTGTTAGAAAAAGGAGGAAATGGGTACAGATAAAGCCCACCATATACAAATAAATATATAGCGACGCTCAATTCATCAACATACCCTACGATTGGATATGTTTATTTAAATTTGTGCTCATATACAATTTTAATTTATGTCACATTTACTAACATATGTAATACTTTTTTTTTTCTTTTAAGATGAGGCTGGTAAGAGTCCTCAAGTATCTCCAAGTTGCTGCTTGGCCCAGAGAGGTTTCAATCAAGTGTTATTATTTAAGTAGGTGTTTCTCCAGAAAAGGTGTCTGGTTCCTTTTTTTTTTGTTTTTTTTTTTTTTTGTTCTCTTTCTCTTCTGGGAGGCCTTTGGTAATGATCTGAAGATAGAAGTACAAGAGTAAACTTGTACTCCTTTCTTTTCAAACGGCTTGAAACTCTTTTTTTTTTTTTAAACATGCCTTTATTCACTTAATAAAAAAAAATTGCTTCTTGATAATAACATAAATAATAACATGGCTTTCTAGTCTTATTCTTGGCAGTAAACAAAGGCCATATCTTCAAATTACATCAGGCTTACCATACATACGTAGAAAAAAAAAAGGCGGTAAATTAATACAACGCCTTATAATATTTTCAATAAGCCACTGTTTACTTTATTTCTCTTTTTTAAAAATACATTTATTAAACATGTATTGCGATCTTAATATACCATGTCGAACTAATCCCGATCGCATTTCTATTGACAAGTTAAAGTTGATTTTATCGCGCTTATCGCAATGTATTTATTTATAAAAAGTTAATGTTTATATGTACAGTATTTTTCTAAAAACCTTTTTTTAGTTCAAGAATGTACAGTTGCCTTAAACTTTACTATGGAAGGAAAAGTAAGGGCTTCGTTTACATACATATTACCCAAAGTTATTTATCTTTTTTTTTTTCTCTTTAGAAACTTCCAACTGTATCCGAGAAATATGATATTGATAAAGATTTATTAAACTGTCAATTTCCCTTAACAATTTTAACTCGTGTTACCATGAATACAAATGAACCTTTAGAACAAGTAATGCATAATTTTATTTTCTATTTTTGATGGATATCTAAACCCTAATCTTTCATAGAATACAATTCAAGAATTAAGAAAAGAGTTTGACTTAATTGCGATAAGGACGAATAGTTTGAATACATTTAAAGAAGCTTGCACGAATTACGATATCGATATGATTTCACTTCCCTGTACTGAACGTTTATCATTTGAATTGAATTCGATTGATGTAAATAAAGCGTTAGAAAGAGGTGTTTATTTCGAATTATGTTATGCAAATGCCATCCGAGGTATGAAAAGGATACTTTCATAAAAAAAATCAACATATTCAATTCCTTCTCTTTTAGATGTTCAAGCTAGAACGTATACAATGCAAGTGGCAAAGCAATTATTTGAATATACTCATGGAAACAAATTGATCGTTTCTAGTGAAGCAGAGATTGTATCAGAAATCCGTAACCCAGCTGATATATTTTATTTGTAAGTGAGATGATAAAGATATTCATGATCACTTTTTAACAATGGTTTTTTTCTGTAGTGCAAAATCAATTGGATTACCTAACGATAAAGCGAAATTTACTGTAGAAAAGAATTGTGAACAATTATTGAATATTGCACGAAACAAGTAATTAAAGGAATTTATTTAAAATAAATATTGTTATGAAAGGCCAAGTTCTCTTTTACTCCATTCATAAGTGACATAACTAAGACTTACAGCCGGTACAACCTATATACAACATATTTTCTCCAGGATTAAAATCTTTTGTTGTGATCATAATAGCAAATTCTTAAAATATTACCTTTAATAGAGTTGGACCCAGCCCTTTATAGAACCCTTTTGGACCCTCTGTATGTAACGTAACTTTAAATGCATCCCATGGAGATTTATATAGACGAGGATGCCCTGAAGTACCTTGAGCTTGTAATCTATATACCAAAAACAAAATTGAGTTTCATCCTATACATACAGAAACGAAATTCCATTTTACCTTGTTCGAACAACATTTAAAGGATATACACTTGTAGCACCTATTGTGCCACTAATCATACCACATGCTAATAATACAAAAATATTTGGCGATTTTTGAGAACCGTCATAATTATATTCACCTTGTGTATATTCTAAATAAGACATCTTCAAAGTCTCATAAATGCCTTTCTATGTTGTTAGCACATTATTGTTCTATTTTTTTCTTTTCTTTCGCTTTTACCTAAATCCATTGCCTGATATGGAAACACGCCTACAAGTCCAAGTGTCTAAAATTATGTTGTTTAATTATCGTTCCCTCCCTTTTTATACATATATGTTCTACTTACCAAACCTGGCCAAAATGCGCGAACACCGCCACGAGCATACATGGATTTCGCAGTTTCAGTTATAACAGAAGTAGAAGATCTTGCAACTTTAGTAGAAAATGCCACAGATAACTTTGGATTTGACAAGGGCGAAGTTTTAATTGAGATCGAAGGCACTTTCTTTTTAACTTGCTGATTATGATTTGTAACTTGATGTGTCATGATACGAGTTTTTAAAGTTTCTAAAGGATAAATCGAGAACTGAGCGCAAATACCAGCCATACCACCTGCAACAAATCGAGCTGTAGTCGGTATCGAATCTTTATCCTCACAATGAAGTATCCTTGCAAACAATTCCTTACACGATTCATACGAATAAAATTTAATAGCGGATTCAGGTATGATTTTCATAATGTTTAAACCGTTGCCTACAAAAAAAGCTCTCCAACCACCGTAACTATAGATGGATCGAACTGCGTTGAAAAAAGTAAGTGGTCGCTCGGGTGTACTGCTGTGTGTCATCAAGTATATTTTTAATCGATCAAATGGGGCTGTACAGGTACGTGATACAGCTCCTGCAATACCTCCAGCAAGTAAATAACCGATAGCATGTCTAGCAGTTTCATCAGTTGTCGGTATAACTACTTCGCCATCTTGTGTTAATTGTGTTGAAGATTCATAATATCTATACATTTCACTCATATTGGATTGGGGTAAAAGCTACATATATATGTAAATATTTTTAGCCGAAAAAGTTGATGAGGGTACTTTATTTATTTTAAGTATATAACTTACAAGAAGAAAATTTTTAAATTCATTAAAATCTATCAACCCATTCCCATCTAAAACATAAAGAAAAAAATCATTAGTAAAACTAGTGAAATGTAAGATAAAACTACCTCTTTTTTTTTTCAAGCAAACAAATACCAATATCCATTAATTGCATAAAATTCAATACGTCTGCTTCATCTATTTCCATGCCCGCTCTCTTTAAAGCGATTTGTAAATCAGTTGGATCTAATTGACCTTCACCACTTCTATCTAACTTTTTAAATAATTTCCATAATTCATTTTCTTTATCGGTTACATAAGCTTTAAATTCATCAAAATCAACGAATCCATCTTGTGATGTATCACACCGAGATAATAATTCGTTGGCGTATTTCGTACGTGCTGGAAGATGCGTCATAGCCGTAAATCCTCTTTGAATCGCTTGACTGTCTAAGAATCCTGTCTTTTTTCGGTCAAGCGTATTAAATAATTCTCGAATACGAAAGTCTCGTTCGGAAGGCGTTTCTGATAAATAAAATTCAGTTGACTTTGGAAGTATCTTCTTTTTTGAACTTTGTTGTTGTTGAGTCATGCTTGTGTCATTTACTGTAAAAGACATTTTTTTTTTGAAATAAAAATAATATTAAGAAAAAAGAAGAAGGAGAGAAATATAAATAAATATAATAAAAAAAAAATAGGGCACAAATATAGCCCACAAAACATACTCTTTCTTCTCTTATTACGTCGTTTGGTCATCCAATTAAATTAGACCCAAATTACTGCTTTGGTTTCTTAAATGATATTGAAATGACAACATACACGCACACATGGTGGACCTATTTTATCTAAACTCAGTGGTTAACTTTTGCCCCTTGTTATTGTTCTAAGATTAAACAGAAATTGCCTCTCTCTTCTCTCACTTCTCTTTCTTTTGACTGACTAAAAACTCGAAACATGGTCAGTTGACTTGGTAACAATTTGAACTTTATTTTTCATAAAATGAGAGATATGATGTAATCGTATCACTGGCCTTAATTTTTTATATATAGATTGCTTTTTTTAGTTCATTACAAGCTGTTTAACTACAAGAATTAGTTTATTTTTCTGCTTTTCTTATACTTGGTTTTCTTTATAATGTAAGTTGTACAGTATAAATTATAAAAAATTAAAGTCCCTAGAAGTGAATGTCTCTCATAGACCGTAGTATCTGATCAGTGCAATGCATGAAATACACATAAAATAAAGCAATCACTTTTTCTAGAAATTTCAGGTTGTTTCGACAATTAGAAATTAGGTCATTATCATAAGAAGGGTTATCTTATCTCAAATGTATTGCCTCAGCGACATACATATTTTATCTCTAACTATTAAAAGCATATATGTATACTCTTTCTACATATCGACACAGCAAGAAGAAGGCCCTGGAATGAGTTGCCCCTCATCATTGAATTAAAGCTTAACTTCTTACAGTCAAAAATAAATATTTAAAAAAACCAACAATGTAAAAAATATTCAAATTAAACCAAAATAACATATCTCTTCATTAATATGAATTAAGTTAAGAAAACTCAGTGGCCTTAAATGAGATCATATGGCGCAAATTACTATAAGCTCTATTCATGAAACGCAAAAGCGAGCAATATAACAGACATTTTTAACGACGAATTGCATAATTATCAACGCGCTCTACCATTGGCTAAAATTGCTTTACGTCGTGAAATTGTAGTGGAACCCAAAGTGACGTGGAACGAATTTACATTTTATTTTTTCTTTCATCTTGATCATCATTCAGTAAAACCAAAATGAACTTTGACGAAATTGAGGAACAGGTACAAACGAATATAAACGAGTTAAGCAAATAAAGACTTCTAATATACATATATATATGTATATATAAATTAGGACGGTATTCGGTTTTCTTGGAACGCTTGGCCTTCTTCGCGTGTTGAAGCAACCAAAGCTGTTGTGCCTATTTCTTGTCTCTATACACCTCTCAAAGAACGTGAAGATTTTGTAGAGAATCCAATTTGGTATGAGCCAGTCACTTGTAAAGCACCTTGTAGAGCTATTTTAAATCCATATTGGTAAGTTTTACCACAAATATACCTATATATTTCATGCATATTTAAAATATCATCATATTAGCCAAATTGATGTACGTGCAAAACTTTGGATTTGTCCATTTTGTTTACAACGTAATGCATTTCCACCTCATTATAAAGATATCTCAAATATGAATTTACCCGCTGAATTATTACCAAAATATACAACTATTGAATACAATATTAATCGAGTAGCTCAAATCCCACCTGTCTTCTTATTCGTTGTCGATACTTGTCTTGAAGAAGAAGATTTAAAGGCATTGAAAGAATCTTTGATCATCAGTTTAAGCTTATTACCTGAGTATGCTTGGGTTGGTTTAATCACATTTGGTACTATGGTAAAAACTATATTCTATTCATTCATTCATTCAAAAAAAAAAAAAAAAAAAAAAAAAAAAAGGCTTTATATACTTAACTATCATGATTTATAGACTCAAGTCCATGAGCTTGGTTTTGCTGATTGCCCTAAATCATTTGTTTTCCGTGGAACAAAAGAATACACAGGAAAGCAAATCCAAGAAATGTTGGGCTTGACAGGTGGTGGTGTTGTCCGTCCTACTCAAACTCAACCAGGACAACCTCCTCAAACTTCCATGGCTGCTAACAGATTCTTATTACCCGTCAAGGATTGTGAATTTGTTCTTACATCTATTTTAGAAAATCTTCAAAGAGATCCTTGGCCTGTTGCGGATGATAAGCGTCCTCTTAGATGTACCGGTGTAGCCACAAGCGTTGCTGTAGGTCTTTTGGAAACTACTTTCCCTAATACGGGAGCTAGAATTATGCTCTTTAGCGGTGGTGCTGCAACGGATGGTCCTGGACAAATTGTTAGCTCAGAATTAAGAGAATCACTTCGTACACATCATAATATCGAAAAGGAAACTGCTAAATGGTACAAGAAAGCCACCAAGGTAGCATATATACATGTATATATATATATATAACAGAGACACTAAAATTACAAGTTATAAATCTAGTTTTATGATGCATTAGCAAAACGTGCTTCAACCAATGGTCATACAATTGATATTTTTGCAGGTTGTTTAGATCAAATCGGTTTATTAGAAATGAAATCAATGGTAAACCAAACAAATGGTGTCATGGTATTATCCGATTCATTTACAACAGCCATCTTCAAACAAAGTTTCCATCGATTATTTCAAAAGGACGCAGCAGGACATTTAATGATGGGATTCAATGCGACTATTGACGTTCAAACCACACGAGAATTAAAGATTTGTGGTTTGATTGGACATGCAGTATCGAATAATAAAAAGACGGCACATGTTGGAGAAACCGAGATTGGTATTGGTAATACCTCTTCTTGGAAGATGAGTTCAATTACACCTAGTACAACACACGGTATTTATTTTGAAGTCGTCAATCAACCTGCACCTTTCACACCTGGATCGCGTGGTCTCATTCAATTTGTTACACATTACCAACATTCAAGTGGACAATTCCGTCTTCGTGTGACTACAGTCGCAAGAAACTTTGCAGAAGGACAAAGTCCAGAAATAGCGAACTCATTCGATCAAGAAACCTCTGCAGTATTAATGGCACGTATTGCAGTATTCAAAGGAGAAGTAGATGATGGACCTGATGTATTGCGTTGGTTAGATCGTATGTTGATTCGATTATGTCAACGATTTGCAGATTACCGTAAAGACGATCCTCATAGCTTAAGATTATCCGAAAACTTTTCAATTTATCCTCAATTTATGTTTCATTTAAGAAGATCTCAATTCTTGCAAGTATTTAATAATTCACCTGATGAAACAGCATTCTATAGACATGTACTGAATAGAGAAGGAGTTGATAATTCTTTAATCATGATTCAACCTACCTTAACTTCTTATGGATTTGATTCTCCTCCCCAACCTGTACTTTTAGATTCTGTATCCATTAAACCGGATACTATTTTGTTATTGGATACTTTCTTTCATATCTTATTGTTCCATGGATCAACGATTGCTCAATGGAGAGATGCTGGTTACCAAGATCAAGAAGGCTATGAAAACTTTAAACAATTGTTGGAAGCTCCTGTCATTGATGCTCAAGATTTATTGATGGATAGATTCCCGGTACCGAGATACATTGTTTGCGATCAAGGTGGCTCTCAAGCTCGTTTCTTGCTTTCTAAATTGAATCCTTCTAGTACACACGCAAGTGGTAGTGCTGCAAATGGTGCCGTTGTCTTGACTGATGATGTCAGTTTACAAGTATTTATGGAACATTTGAAAAAGTAAGTTATTTTATATATACGTGTTTCATTGATTTAACCCATCTTTTTTCTGTTTCTTGATAGACTTGCTGTTACTGGTAGTTCATAATCATAATAATAAAAAGTCTTTTATTTATTTATTTTCATTAAAATAACTATAGCCTCATTTTACTTTTGATATATAGACTAGTATAAACTCTAGTAATTATCTTAACTTTCTCTTGGATGAAAATACTGTTCATAACTTGGCTAACAATTGGTATTAAAAAAGTTTATTTATTATCTATAAAATTGAGGATATTATAGTTCAGAAAAGTTATGTAAATTATGTAGCCTTAGCCTTCATTCCAAACGGCAAGTTTTAAATCGTTATAAACGAATACCGTTCTAAAGCTTTGCACTGAATAACTATCTACTAATTCTAGCTACAAATTAACTGAAATGTTGTAAGAACCGAAGAAACACCAATATATATTATGATTCTAACTATTTCTTCTTTTATACATTTTGTTTTGTGTTGCATAAAACATAATTCTGTAACTCCATAATTCAACATCTGAACTTAGCTTATAGACTTCTCCTATTTTCAATAGAGTAACGATGAAAGTGTGAGAAAGAGCAATATTTGTATGTGCAGGCTGTTAAATGGCTGTGAGTGTTTTTATAGCTTTAAATAGAGTAAGTATTATACCGTGATTATGACAAAAAATATTTGTCATTTAAAGTTACTATTTTATCTTGTTTTTGTTTCCTTTATTAATTAAATGTAAGACCTATTTCATAGTATTTAATAAAAGTGTACACATGCAACACAACAGTAAACACATTTTGGGATAAACCTGACTGTTTAAATATATATTTATACGTAATCGGCGGCTTTTAGGGGAAAGGAGATGATGAGGGTTAATATGATTTATAATTCAAAATTATAACACGTATATGTTAAGCTAACGAGATTTGAACTGTTGCAACTCTGTAATTAAAATGAAACATATTTAATTAATGTGATAATAATCCTAGATATAAAAATTGGAACTAGAGTGAATGGTATAGTATCTTTTTTTATGTATTTTACGTTTATCGTTTTAAAATTGAGTATAAGGTGTGAAAAAGGAGAATAGAAGTCGATTCAGTATATATTAAGATTTTTATAACTTTATGGTAAAGCTACATACGATGATATTATAATTTGGGATTATCAGTATAAACTCTGACAAAGTTCACCGATCTATTGATGGATATGTAGGTGTCATCACGGAAATAGTAAAAAAAAATTGGTTATAAAAAAAGCATCTACTCCTATGTATACATGTAATATATCTTATTTAAGAATCAACTTATTGTTCTTTCAAAATTAAAATGGTGTGTTTATAGAGCGTATCTTGTTTTATGACTATCGTACAGACTATGTATGCATTCTCGATCTAAATAGTCAGCTCAAGACCAAGTAGAAGAGAAAGAAATAAAAGAGCCCGGAATTGGTAACTATTTCAACTGAAGTATTTAAACTAATACCCTTCAAATTGTTTTTAAAAGGGTATAATAAAAACCTCCTTAGTCATGACCAGATTTCTTACAACGTTCTCAATAATAAAGTTCAAAAAATATGTGTTTGGCATGTGAGCTTAGTTCCTTACAAATTAAATTTGTTTCCACTAAAAAAGATCGTCCATCACCCTATAAAAAAAATCGCTATTTAAATTAAAACATGTTTTTAATACCTATCAACAAATTACTAAAATTGTTATATCATGTTACGATCATTTTAAAGACCAGATAAGAGAGAGAGAGAGAGAGAGAGAGAGACTAATGAAAGTTGGTAAAAAGTATGGGGAGCATAATATATACAACTACTACATTCATGGCACAAGATGTCATCCAAAATGACAAAAAAAAACTTAATATTTATTGCTTACACCATTTAGTGATCGCTGGTTGCGCAAACAAAATTTTCTGGTTTAACGGCAATACAAACAATCTTAATTTAGAAAAAGCATAAACGAATAATGTCAAACTATTTTTTTTCTGTCTCCCTAGAGAGTTCTGGACCAGCTTGGAAAGCATCGCCATGACAACTTTCCCATCAGGCGTTTAAATGAAGACCAGTTCTCATGAAATCATCTAACCGGTTATTTCTCGATTTTAAGAGTGCCCTTTTTGTTATCACACAGCTTTTTTATGACTCTCGAGTATTTTCTTTCTTTCAACTTGGACCGTTAACTAAATAGCGGGAAAAAAGAAAGCAATAAATAAGAAAAAGGTTTTTAGTTAAAAATATGCTTGTGAAAAAAAAAAAAAAAAAAAAAAAAAACTATTTTTTTAAAATTAACTGACAGATCTAGAATAAATAACTATTTTTAAAGGAACCGAAAATAACATTTTTTTAAATAGATAAGCAAATTTAGATACATGTTACTTAAATATCGTACAATACCTGTTTAACAATCATGAGACCTTCGATGGTGTTCAAAAGATTCTTTTTTTCCTAGTTTAAAGAATGACAAAAGGGCACTCGTTAGAGTACCATTGATGGTAAAAAAAAAAAAAAAAAAAAAAAAAAAAATACCACCCTTCAAGGTGGTCCTCTTTGCTTCTTTACTCTTTAAACTTACTTAAAAATAGGAACAAACATTTTCTTTTAATTATATTCATATAAATCATTTAAAAATAATGGCAAAATTGTCCAAAAAAGAAATAGCTAGCATAGAGGAAACTCAAAGACTATTAGATATTGAAGGCGGTAGGGTTGAGATAGACGTGCATGAACTGCCATTTCCTAAGGAAGGTTAGTTTGTAACAATTGTTTCCTACACAAAAAGAAAGTGGAACAACACTGCACCTACACCTAATCGTTTTTTACGTAGTGTACCTGTTGCACCTGTTGTACCTACTGTACCTGCCATACCTACTGAATCTGGTGAACCTGCTTTACCAACTATTACAACTGATCTTGAAGACAACGTTGGAATTGACATTGTTGCTAATGACAACAATTTTAATCAATTAAGTAAAGTCTAAAACAGTCTTCTGAGCTTCCTTTGGTTGGCCAAAAGTACTTGAAATACGCTGGTACTTGCGGTTTACCCGACTATACGGAAGTACTCCCAGATGATGATGAATAATTAAATAGATGTCCCTGTGGTAACACATATACTAACAAGGTTTAATTTTACATCTACCTCGGCAAGATTTTTTTAAAAAAAACATTTAACTCCATTCTAATTAACTATATTTTCAAAGTGGAGGCCTTACAAGGTCTCTTCTTTTGTTTGTATAAGCCAAGTACATACCTTGGCAAAATTGAAGTTCTTGAAGGCCTGTATGATAGGTTGATACGACGAGAACTGTGATTGTACTATTTTAGAGATTGACTAGAGCAAGCTTGGTAAAAGAAAATACCATAGAAGTCATTGGGTAGAATAGGCCTAGATTGTTGGTGGTGTTGAATTAAGGCCTTAGCGTAAATGTTTTCTTCTGATGGTTCTAGATAGAACAGGCGCCACATTAATCAGCATTATTGAAAATTATGTGAAGACAGGTTTAATTGTCAGAACAGATTGCTGGAGAGCATATGAAGCTTGGTCAATCTTGGTCTAAAATTTCAGCATCATCATACTTATAATATTTTAAAATTCCAAACTTTTAAAATAAAATTTATCTTAACGTAACTACATATTCTCCATTTAAAAGATAAGAGGTTATTATTTTGTTGAAGCTCAGCATATCTTCCAGAAAACACTCTTTTTTTTTTTTTTTTTTTTTTTTGTCGTAAAAAGATTACGGGTAGCTGTATAAATTATATCTAAAAGATGCCAACAAGTGGATCTACTATCTGGTCAGGTTAATAAAAAACTGAACGATGACAAAAAGTTTTGATTGGTGGACAAAAATTTTGAAAGCACCAAGGAATCCTTGATTCTAGCCGAATAAAAAATTAAAAAAAGACCTTTTTTACTTATTTTTGAATTGAAACGGAGACTTTTTTTTTTGCAAAAAGCACCGGTTTGTAGTTTCGAAGCATCTTTTTTGTTCTTTGCTATTGTTGTCGATCATATAATAAATAAAGGCAAATAGGTTTTAATTTTCAGGTTGAGGCTTTTAAAAAAGAAAAAACTTGTTTTTTTTTTGCATAGTAATATTAATAAAGAAATATGTATCATCAAATGATGCACAGATATACTAGAACAACCAATATCTATAAATAATGAAAATAATTTATTCTTTTTTTTTAAAAAATAAATAAAAAGTATAACACCACGAATTTACACAGAATAATAGTAATCTTGTGGAATGATGTGAATAAAATAGAAAATATTGTACTTCGTACAAGTTTATTTAATCATGAGATTTTACACAATTTTTATTAGGTAACAAATTATTATATTTAGATGCGAAGAGAAGAAGGGGAAGGGAGGAGGGGAGAATATAATTAAGGAGAAGATTTACTTGAGTACTACCATTAAATTCTGTTATATATAACGTTATTTTTTATTTCTGTCGCTCTTCTCTTTCTCTTTTTCTTCCTCTTTATTTTCTTTTTGTCTTTTTTAAAACTATTGTGTGTAGATCATCATGAAATACTTGTCAATTATTACCTCTATCGCACTCGTTTCCCAGTTCGTTTTGGCCCAGGAAGGCTCTACAGCACATGTCAGCACTACTGCCGGTCCTGCTACTTATTCTTGTGACCCAAATACATGTAAAATCGAAAACAACTGTCGTTGTGCTTCTATGGATCCTCCTGGAGGATTATCTCCTGCTGATATACCTCAGGTAAAGAGAAAAAAATATTAAAAGAATAAGAAAGAACAGCCAACTTAATTAAGCTTTTCTTTATTTTTTGATAGTTTGTTACTGTAACGTATGACGACTCAATTCAAAGCAACTTGATGAAAACTGCACTCAGTATGGTAGATGTAACGTATGTACAGATTATCCAATTACTATTTTTAGGTTTTATGCTAACCTAAAATTTATAATTCGATTACAGCAACCCTAATGGTTGTCCTGGTCACGGTACCTGGTAAAAGAGAGTTTAAACTATATTTAAATTACCATTTAAGGATGAATTACCAAAAATACTTATATGCTCTTTCATATAATAGGTTTGTCTCAATGGAATATACTGATTTCTCATTGGTTCAACAATGGTATGCTGCTGGTAATGAAGTCGCAGAGTAAGAAAAACTAAAGTAACTATCTCTTCATTTAAAATAATTTCTAATTATCATTTTTGTGTTACAGTCATACCTTTTCTCATGTTGGTTCACCTTCTGCAGTAGAAATTTCAAGTGCGAGAGAAATGTTAAATGCTTATGGTGGTATTCCAGTCAGTAAAATTCAAGGTTTCCGTGCTCCCTTTTTAAATTATACCAAAGAGACTTTAGGTCATGTTGGTGAACAACAATTTGTTTATGATTCAAGTGCTAGTGCTGACACTGCAGATATTTATTGGCCATATACTCTTGATAATGGTATGGCAAATGATTGTTGGACTGGTATTTGTGATCCGGGTCAAGTCAAAATACCTGGTCTTTGGGAAATTCCAATGTATTCTGTTCATAATAATGCCAATGTTCCTCAATTGATGGATGTTTACTTGGCTGGTACTGCAGAAGAAACTACCCAATGTAAGTTAAGACTTTTATAATCCTTTATCATTATTTTGTTTTCACTAATGCGTTAAATATATATATATATATATACATATTTATATAGGGAGTAAAGCTGAATTTGATAAGCACTATAATGGTAAACGTCAACCATTTGGTATTTATGTACATCCAAGTAAGTTATTGTTTATTTATTTGTTACTGCTGTCTCTTTTACTGTGCTAATATAATTATTATCAGCCCAACTAACTCTTACCGATGAGACCAAAGTGAAACTCGAGGCACTTCTTAAATTTATCAAGGAGATTTCTACTAAACCCAATGTCTGGTTTGTTACTAACCAACAATTACTACAATGGGTAAAGAACCCTGTTAAAGCTTCTGAACTTGGAGCTCAAGATTATATGCAATGTAAACAACCTGTTATTGCTAAAGAAATCTGTAACGGCCTTGATGATGATCACAATGGTGTTGTTGATGATGGTTTAGTGAACAGGTAAACTTTTGTTTTTTTTTAAAAGCAAAAAAAACGAGGTAATTAATTGTATTTAATTTTTTTGTTACAATAGTTGTAACTTTGGTACTACAAGTATGAAGACCTGTTTCAATTGTCCTGCAACGGCACCTCAATTATCCACTCCAGTACCTGCATCAGCTGTTCAAAGTGGGGCTCCTAATTATCGTTTCCCACTTGGCGATGGTTGCGAGTAAGTTTTTAGTGTGTGTAAAGGTTGAGTTTATTTTCTTTTATTTAACGCCTCATTTCATTTAATTTATTAGTACTACTTGGTGGGATCCCGTTGGAAACACTTGTCTTTGTACAACATCTGATTGTCAAGTAAAGAGTATGGCAGTACCCAAATCAAATTCAAGCGATGTTACTGTTGCTGGTGGAAGTACTAGTAAAGACAACAACAAAGATAGTAATGCAAATGGAGTTTCTTCTAGTCATACAACATCTATTCTTTCGACAGCTTTTGTGGCTGCTTTACTTGCTGGTCTCAATCAGCTTTTATAGACGTTTTTCATCATCATTTTTTACATCACCATCAAATTATCATCCTCCTCCTAATACAAATAGATAAACACTATAAATATATACTTATGTAGCAGCACAATTTTAATAACATTTCTTTTTATTTTAATAAAAAATATAAATAAACCTTTTTCCTTTTCCACGTAATCATCATATGATGTTTGTTGATAATTTATGAGTTTAAATGTAAAAAGTGTGCAGCTTTTACTTCTGTCATATAGTTCAAGATAAGAAATGATTAAGGCTAAATGAAAATCCAAGAGTAACTAGATGTATTAATCTATGTTCGTTGGGACATGGTCCTCCCTGATATCATGCAGGATCGCCAAGAAGAGCAGCTAGTTTGTAAAGAAGGGTTAACTACGCTAGAAGCCGAGAAGAACTTCAGTAACATAAACATATCAGAAAAGCTTTTTATGTATAAGGATAAATAAAACTTGTTTAATAAATCAAATGAGACCATTCTAAACTTATTTTTTCTAAAATTTATGATAAAAGACTTGTAAAGATAATTAAAAATGATATATATGCTTGTGTAATGTGTTTTTTTAAAAAAAACAAGAGTAAATTATAAAGAGTTCGCAACCTTTTGTTTGATCTCTAAAATGGTATTTAAAAATTCTGGATTGCTATTAAAAGAAAGAGAAAAAAAATCAGTTAAAATCATGCAAAGGATCTTTTTTCTAAAAAAAAAAAAAAACTTACTTTCTGTTTTCAGAATTTGCAGATGAAAGGTTAAAAATACCAGCCATCATTTGTTCAGCAACGGCTTGAGTAACATTAGGTGGGAAATCACGTAAAATATGAAGACATTGAATGATTTCATTCAACATGACATTTTGAGTTGCGGCACAGATACAAAGTCGTAATAATCCAACTACTGTACGTTCCACAACCAACACACTTTGTTTTTCTGCGAATCCTAGGATACCAAAAATATATTCAGTTGCATATGGCCTATAAAAAACAAAGTTTAACAAAAAAAACATGTTTATAAAAAAAAAAAATGAATAAAACATACCATAATTTATCAATACGATTGGCATTACGCACAGTAATTGTAATCATAAGTTCCAAAAATAAAACAGTGGCCGGATCATAAGGGATAGTGACAGTTGCTTTCTTCATCACCTCGGTATCATAACCAACAGATCGAATAGCAGCTAATAAGCTTGTCAAAGTATCTGTCTGCAATGAACTTATGTCAGTGAATAATTCTTCTAATTTACAAGCTGCAACACAATCCACAGCACACATTGTACTTTCTACTTCTTCCTCTGTAGGATCACGACTATATGATTCATCATTGGAATAAGGTGATAATAAATAAGATGAAAGGGTAGATAAAAGTGAACCATCACGACGATTTGTTTGCTTTGCAGGTTTAGGACTCTTGGGCTTTAGTGGAATACTTGTTGTACCAGACAAGAAATCTTCCACTTGTAACATGGAACTAGGTAACAGTGAATTTAAGAACAAGTTGCGAATAATCTGTAATACTTTGAGCCATCCTTTACGAAGAGAATCACCATGTCTTGTCACAATAGCAAACATGACAACTGCTGCTAATTGTCCCTTATAGTTGCGACCAAATCGTACGGCTAATTTACTTACTACGTATTTTTGTCCGGCTACATCTACAATTGGATCAGGTACAGAGGTATTACCGTCTGTATTCTCGAGTAATCCAGTCATGGTAGCTAAATTGACAATAATACTATCAAATACTTGATGAAGTTCAAAATGTGCGGCCAAAGTAGCACAGTGACGGAAACCGGTGATGGCCTTTTGTAATGTATCGTCATCTTGTGCTGTACTAAAGACATAAGAGATAGCAGCGACAACAGGTTTCCAAGATAATTCAAATACGGCTTTATCATAAGAGGATGTATTGCATTGAAGGAATTTGCCGCAGTTGGCAGATCTATGTTGTAATTGTTTCCAAGCATAATTAAAACCCATTAAACCATCATGTTCTTCAGGCATCAAAATCTCGTCTTGTTGAATATGTTCAAAGATTAATCGTAAATATTCTTTAGGAAAATCGCCATTGTTATTGACACCACGTACGTTACGTACATATTGATCCAAAGACATTCTAGCTTGACGTCTAATTTGAGGATTATGTTGATCTGTATTCAGCATGATGACGGAATAAGCTAAAACTTGAGCTGCATCAATATTATGAATTTCTTCTGGTCCAGATTCAAAATAGGCTTCAGCAAACGTATCGGTGACACGAATAATTTGTTGAGATTCACCAGGTAAACGGAAGGTCTCTAATACCATACGTAACGCTTCATCCATACGTTTACCAATAAAATCGAATTGTCGCATATATACCTTGAGTGTATCAAAGTTCTCGGGGCGACCCAAAAATTCCCCCAGACTCTTTTTATCCAATTGTTGTGTGGATCTTAAAAAGTGTGAAAGACTGACGTCGTAGTTTCCTTCTTTATCGGGAGTAATGATACCTTGTTCAATCAAGAACTTGATACCCTTTTTAGGTGATTCGTTGAATAAGCTAGATCCTTTCAAAATAATTCTCTTTCTTGCTTTACGTTCTAATAATTCGTCTACACTTGTTAAGTCCTATAGAAATAAAATGTAAAAAAAAAAAAGTCAATAGGTAGTTCAAATCATAACAATAAAAGGAAAATGCCTCCTTCTTACACATACAACATATTCATCATCAGAGTCCTATAAATTTAAAATTTGTATGTATCTTGTAAGTTGGAATTGTCTAATATATTGGTAAAAGAATCATATATTTACCTCATTATTAATACGTTCTACCATTTGACCAATAAACATTAATAATGTATCCAAGCAAAGTACATGTGAGTTCATGATTGAATAGCTTTGATGATCTGGGAAAGAGTTCTAATGAATTTATTGTTAGTTCCTTCAGTAACAAAAAAAAAAAAAAAAAAAAAAAAAAAAAAAAAAAAAGTATTTCTTTTACCTTGCTTAAGAACTGAATTAATTCTTCAAAAAGGTCACCGCATGTCAAATCACAATCATAATTGTACCACAAATCAACCATGAATGTAGGCATACGAGCAAACTGTAACAAGCTTTCCAATAACAATTCACGTACTTCAGCTGTGATAGCCAACTGTTCCGAAGTAGAATAATTTTTACTTTGTCTAGGATAATCTGTTGATTTGCCCAAAAACATATTGGGAGAAGCACTTCGTACTTCTACAGTACCTACACGAGCTTCGTTATCTATACGCGAAGAGACAAATGTGATCTTTCCCTCGTCATCCAAATCCACAGATACGTTACGATTAGCAGCACCTGGGCCAGTAGGAGAGGATAACCTTTCGATCAAGAAAAAGATGAATAACTCTTGTTGTAATTTTAAGTAAGGCTGTAAAGTATCAAATACAGTTGAAATGACACGCAATGATAATGATAGTAAAGGAGTTGAATCGGTCTTTGCTAATTGAAAGACATGTTTACAAAAATTGTCTGTGACTAATGAGCGTAATACTTCAAAACGTGCAATACTTCTTCCTCCTACTTCAAATGCTACATTTAAAATACTGAGTGCCATTAATCGCATAGAGTCTGTGTGTTTGTGTTCGTGTGGATTTAATAATGAAATTAAGACCCGAAGTAATTCTCGAATTGCTGGTAATCCATAAGATCTTACTGATACTGGCTCTACTACTATATAAAAATACCAAATTGGTTTCCAAGTTTAAAGATCAAAGTCTTTTATAATGCTTACCAACTGTAGATTCTGCAATGGGTTCTTCAGCTTGAGAGGATTCGGTCTCAATCTCTTGTGGGGTTTCCTCGATTTCAGTGATAGATGCTTCTGTAGTTTGTAAAACGGGTGAATCTGAAGGCTTTGGTGTACTCATATGGGGTTCAGTTGTTTCCTCTGTGTTGTCGTTGGGTGTATCAACAAATTGCCATTCGTCTTCTAAACTTTTTAACCTTTCAAAGATGGCAATCACCATATTTGTCATGACATGTTCTGCTGATCGTCTCAACATTTCTAAAAACAATAAAAAAAAAAAGCTCAAAACTTCAAGTAAAAATAATAAAAATAGAAAAAACTTACCACTTAATCTCATTTGACAACACATACTAAGACCAGTTTCCATCATTTCACAAACAGCTTCATCACTTAATACTTGCCCACATTCACTTGTGATCGCCATTTGAAGTACTTGCAACATGCGAAGTAAGACAAGTTCATCTGAAGCAGCATCTGAAGCTTCAAATTTACAATTGGTGGCGGCTGACGATATTTTATTCATAGCGGCAGATACTCTAGGATTATTGACACCTTAATATATATATACAAAAAGTAAATCATCATTGTAAATGCACATAAAATATATATGTTACCTATAATGCCATAATGCAAGAATTTTTCTACACTTCCTAATGCAGTACGTGCAATGGGACCTGTTGTATTACCCGATAAAATAACTTCAAGAAATGGATCTAATAAAGAGACAGCATCCAACTCTCTTACATCTTTTTTTGTTGTCTTGATTTTAGTTTTTATTTATTTTTTCGATTATAAACAATAAGCATACCATTGACATTCTCCAAATAAGTTCTTAATTTAGTAAATCCTTCCATCAACGGATTTTCCTGTTAAAGAGGAATAGAGAGATCAGTTTCTGTATTTCTTTTTAATTACAACCATGAACAAACCTCTTTTGCGTTTAAATCTTTTGCATGCATTTGTGCACTACGTAAACCCATACTATTACCTAAACCACCCATTCCAAGTCCAGTTACGCCCATACCAGACCAACGTGCATTTTTGCGCATAGCACTGGTCACAGCTTTAAGAAGTGATGATTTTAGTTGAAGATAATTATTTTTAGAGTTTCTATTATCTATTTACCGATAATTTCTGCGTGTACAAGCTGAGACCAAGTCAATTCAGATTTAATTTTTGTTTGAACCATCTCTGTGCTTCTTCTGGTTAATGTTCCAGGTCCATCTAAAGGTGAAGCATGTGGCGATCGAGGTCTCTCTGCTGTCATTGCAAACTGTTGAGTAGAATATGAAGAAACCATTTGTTTCTTATTGTTTGCAAAAAGAATAAAAAAAAAAAAAAAAAGAAAAAGAAAAAGAAAAGGAAGGGAAAAACAAATATTTTTATTTTTCATTAAGGTGCAAACAAGTGTTCCTGTTAAAAGCCAGCACATGTATGTAAGATACTTGACCACTGATTTTACTAGGATCATTTATCAACGATTTGGATATTCATTGGAGTATCTGTACTAATGATATGAACAGGTCCAGGACGATCATTAAACAAGTCATTTACTTGTTCAAAATAAGTACGAGTAGGCTGATACCACTCTTGATTTAATTCTCTCCAGATATCACCTAATAAAACACCGCTGGCTACAATCACACGAC
Source organism: Pilaira anomala (assembly GCA_025716855.1). Lineage (NCBI taxonomy): Eukaryota > Fungi > Mucoromycota > Mucoromycetes > Mucorales > Mucoraceae > Pilaira > Pilaira anomala. The sequence goes on from JAIXMQ010000003.1 coordinate 242,336, forward strand.
ACTGTGTTGTTATCATTTGATCCTTACTTTCAACTCTGGCTCGAATTTCTACCTTGATCTTTTCAGTTAAAAAGTCAGTTTGAACAAGTGATTTAAAGTAACTGAACATGGATTGATCTGGGTCTTTGTACTCTAATAAATCGATTACTAATTCTGTATGCGTATTAAATGATACTGGTCTTCCTGTAAGAAACATTGCATTTTCAAGCTGAATATCTCCATGATTTTTAATCCAATCTAAAATTTCAGGTCTTGTACCATAGAATACCCAACGATCCGTATTCTCATTACAAGAAACTGTAATCTTGTTTTGTAATTGAGGTGGTGTAATCACTCTACCATCTGTATTAAAACTTTAAACGTCAGTGAAGAATACTTTATTACTCTTTGGTTTCCCTTCTCTATTTTTTTTTTTTACTAGTTTCATATCCATATGTAAGAACCATTATGTTTTCGTTAAATAAAAGTGAAAAAAAGAAAAATGTATAAAAATTTACTCACGCCATAAAACCCTGTATTTGTGATCTCTTTACTTCACATTATTACACATGAAAGAAAATAGGCTAGGCTAACCGAAGAGAAAAACTGGTTTAACATAGTTTGAGTTTACTTTATATGATTTCCTAATAATGTGTACTTTGTAAGCATTACAGATAGGTACATAGTAGTGATGCTATATGTTTCCAGATATGGGGGCCTTATATTTATTTTATTTTAACAAAAAAAGCCTAGCTTCAGAGTACACGAAGGAGAATATTATTCTCACTGAAAATTGGATTCCATTAAGTTGTTACAAATTACCAGATAATCATCATTCAGTGAGTCAGAGATCTTGTCAGTAAAATGATATTTGTATCAGTATTCGTATTGCAGTGGGAATTTCTATTGATATTTGTATCAGAATTAGTATTATTATTATTGCTGTTGGAATTGTTGTCAGTATTAGTATTAACCCTATAGAGCTAATTTATCGAAATAAAATAAAAAATAAAGCGTTAATATTCTGGAAGCAGTTTTTTAACTAAAGAGTTTGATACCCCCCGTCCAAGGCTCTCGATCCCCTCACAAGTTAAGGATTGCTACTGTCAAGGTTTGTTGCGCAATCATACCTGCGGCTCTTCGATTATACACCAGCACTATTTGTACTCTTTTTTGGAAACCCCAGGAATGTTTGCGTCCCCCATTTTCACTTCTAAAAAAGATATAGTGGGTCAAATAACTAAACGTACTTGAAACACGGATTTTTACCATAAATTTGCTTTTCGCCTTTCCTACAATATCCAAAAGCTTTTTTGTCTAATATTTCTAAGCAAGTGTGTAATGTATTATGTACATATAAATTCTGTGAAAATAAGAGTAAACTGTTCATCCACCAGTGATAATCAACCCTCGACCAGCCATCAGCTCGTTACTGCGAACTTAAAAAAAAAATTAGCTAGTTGGAAAACTTGTTATACCAAAAGGAACTCTTTATCAATTACGATAACTGGAATCTGCGTATAATAATAAGAAAAAGTGGAATTCAAAAAAAGATCAATAGCTATTTCATGTTTCATTTTGTGTAATATTTGAGGGAATATAAAAAAAAATATGTATATATATATATTTATTTATGTAGCAGTAACAATTTTATGAGTAGCAGTCCATTGATAATAATACAATAAAGCAATAGTAGGTTGACCTACAACACAGAACACGATCCAAAAGATAGTATTACCAAGCGCAGTGCCTTTACCTCTCCATTTTTCTAACGGATGTGTGATAGCAATCAAAGGAATTTGACCCAACATACCAAAGAAAGCAAATCCAGTGATTGAATGCGTTGGAATACCTACCAAAACTTCATGTAATACAGCCGAGACGAAAAAGACAATCAATTGACAAGCAGCGGGAGGTACACCACGTTGAACAGCAGGAATATAAACATGTCTTTTAAAGAAGAGATAGACAGGTCGATTCCAAAGACGCCAATAAGTAGCCAAGTTACCAGAATTCCACCAAGCTAAATAAAATGTACGATCTCCAAATCTCAACACTTCACTTAAAGCGTTTAAAAAGGCATGAAATAAAGCGTAAAACATGAGTAACCAGATAACAACAGCTGTTGTAGATAATTTCAAGACACGTTCAATGATAGTCACATAGTTCTTTTCTTCTAATGCCTTGATGGAGTTGGCTAAAGTAGGTTTGGCATATTGTTCTGTCAAGACGTACATCATGACAAGACAAGTGACTAATTCACCTACACGTTTCATAAAGAATGTCTTTCGGAATTCGGCAGAGCGTGGATAAGAGGGTTGATAACATAAGGTTGGGGCAAAGAAAAAGTATAAGAGATTCTTGCCGTTGATATTGTTGGGGTAAGCTACATCTGCCGTATAAAAATCGTCTGTCTTGCCACTTACAAATGCTTGTCTTAATTCGTTATTGACTAGAGCGTAAGAAGTTAATTTTAAAAAGGCAATCAAACAAATCACAATAAGACCGGATCCGACTATAAGAGGTAATACGAGAAGAGAGAAATAAAAGGGGTTAATATATGTATACATTTAGACACACCATTTTTCTTTTTATATTTACCAACTGGATGATAGATTTGAGTATAAGCAATATAAGAAGGAAATGTCAATAAAAAGATAAGGTGAGAGATATGAGTGATAGTGACAACACGTTCGAGAATAGCGAGTTTTTTTAAAAAGTCAGGTTTAGCGTCTTTAGCATGAATTGCTAATTTACTTATTCCGTACTCTATTACCAAAGAAATTCCTAAACTTAATGGAACACAAAGCCAAGCGAAAAAGAAGAGACCGTAATCTCTATAGGGTATATAACTATGAGGAATTCCAATTAAAAGACCATATTTCATCCAATTCTCGATCACTAATCTAATATTACTAGCGCCTAACACGAGCACTATACGTAAAAAAAAAAAAAAAATTAGCTTCACTAATAAAAGATGATAAATGTATATACTTTACTTCCTAATCTCAGGAACCCACTATAATTCTCGGGTGGAGCTTCTTTTGATAATACGGATGCTTTTGTGATAGTATGAATAGGTAATGTATGTGAATAACCTTGATATTGTTTCTTCTTATCTTCCTTTTCTTCCGAGATAGTTGAAACTCTTTTACTAGTTATATGCAAGTCTCTTCGTTGTCTTGAATCTGATTGATCATCTTCACTATCTGTAACAACCTTTAAAGGTTTTCTTCTTACGCTTGTCATTTTTTTTTTCTTAATATTATAAAAAAGAAGTAAAGGAAGAGAAAAGAAAAAAATAGTTTATCTCGTTTTTTATAAAAAAGTTTTTTTATTTGAAACGCCGTGTAAGTTAAAAAGTAAATCACATGTGTTATTGTGAGAGTAAAGAGTGTAGATACGACAATAACAATACTACTTTTTTGAAACATTTTTGTTGTCATGGTTTTTTTTTTTAAAAAAAAAAAAGGAGTAACATATTCAAACTCTTTAAAAAAAAAAAGATCGATTTTACCTTTAAAATAATGCGTATTATATGAAATTTAATCAATAAAAGATCAAGCATTTTTCACATGTTGCATTTTGTTTTTAAAAAAAAAAAAAATGCACGTGTAAAAACCATAGAAACCAAAAAAAAAAATTAAATAGAGCAAAAATTAATACCCCGGCACCGTTGCCCTTTCGTCTTTTAATAAATAACAAGAAAAATCATGCTTAAACAAATCACACGTCGTACATACACATCTTTAAATAGAGCAGGACCTTTACCATTGGGAGATAAAGCCAAACAAAAAGAAATGCTTGACTTAATTCGAAAGAAGCAAGTTAGTAACGCTAGTAGTAACGGTACTGATTTACATGAAGATGCCATCAAGAAACCTAAACCTGAATTTGAAGGTGATGTCAACCCAAAGACAGGAGAAGTCAATGGACCTAAAAATGAACCTGTCAAACATAATGACTGGAGTTATGGTGGAAGAGTAACAGATTTTTAAAAGTGAGAGAGGGTATTATTTTATTATTTTAAATAAAAATTATAAGGATTTCTTTAATTTGGCTTGTCTTGCCTTTTTTCTTTGATGATATTGTTTACGATAAGATTCAAACCCTTCTTGGAATTGTTTAGGTATTTTGGTTAAAAAGCTTAAACCACCGCCTTGTCTGTTAAATTCTAAATTAAATGCTTGTAAAGAATTGTTGCAGTGAGGTACAAATCTATATAACATGAGTTGTTTTATCAAATGATGGATGTGATGGAACTTACTTTTGTGCATAAACAATCTTTTCAGAGTACATGCCTGATCTGTAAAAAAATACAAGTCCACCTGCCACTGCTAATAATGCAACTGTATTTATCAAGTGGAACATAAAAACCTAAATAGTTTTTTTTTTTTTTAATAAGATTTGCTTATTCCACTTAGTACTAGTTACCTTGCTTGGGTCGATAAAAACAGCATAAAAGAAATAGGTTAAAATAATGAATAGACTAACCAATAAACCTAAAATCCAATTTTAGTCTTTTTAAACAGGGATAACACAACTATTTGTTTTTTTTTTTTACTCTCATATTTTCTTTTTCTTTTTAAAAGTCGAGTCATATTTCCACGTAACCGTTCTTCGAAAATAACAAGATCTCGATAGGTAGCTTGGTTATTTTGACTTGTTTGTTGTCGACTTGAAATACCATCTTGACTCATCTTTTTTTTTTTTTTTTTTTACAAAAAAAAATTAATTATAGAAAAGGATAAAATAAATACTCTTTTTTCTTGATTTGTTAATGCCGACTTAAAATATGACTACGTTGTGAGAATAGTGAGTTAAAGAGAGAGAGAAAGAGAGAAAGAGAGAGAAAAAAAAAAGTGTGACGTAGTCCTTATTGTGCCCTGATGGCTACCTCTTATTGTGTACATACATCAGGTGTACATACAATCAAATAGAACAGAGATTGTGTCTATTAACCGAATATTTTAGTCAAGAGTTATAAACCCCCGAGATATAAATGTAGGAGATAATTACAACGTTTTTAATTATTCTTCACTGAGAATATATTTTTACTTGTTGATGGCACTTATCTGTACCAACCCATAAAGAGACTTTTTTCTTTTATAAAATCATACAGTGCATCTATTCTTAAATCGAATTTTTTTAAAAAACGGACATTCCCAATTTTTGGGTTTAAACTCAGTTTTTATATAAAAAAGTTACTAATTTAGGAAGTTCTCACAGCTTTTGATAGTTTAAACCAATAAAAACACATTTAAATTTTTTGTTTGAACTCATATAATGTGAGTAAATATTTTTTTATTGAATCAAAAGAAGTTAATCATGTGATTTTAAGATTTGGAGAACTTCTTCAATTCCAGTTTTGTAGATATCTATATCTGAATCCTCTTCCTGTAACATTTTAAAAATTGGTGTAACCACATACTGCAATATCATTTGCTGTTACAGCTCTGATTTGAATTTTGGCTCTCAAAATAGTCGGACATTTCCGAGTTGGCCCTGCTATTAAGTAGATATTTTATCAACTTATTTTGAAATTTTTTGTTATCAAAATTAAAATTCTGTTTTCATACATCTCTTTAACAAGTTTAATTTAAAAGATCAATGTTCATTCTAAATGATTAAATTACTTTTTTGGTAGTAAATTTACAGTTTTATAAAAAAAAGTAGCTAGGGCTAAAAATTTTCGATTTAAGAATAGATGCACTGTAGAAGCAAAAAGATTTATCTGATCACCGCAAAACCAAATGAAGCAAGACATTTGGGAAAAGAGACTCTCTTACTTGTAAATCGCGTCATAAACTTCAATTACCGCAAGAGCTTACATTTTTATTTAGCTCATTGTTATGTATCAATTTGCTAAAAAGTTGAGTATTAAAGAAAATACAAAAGATGTGGTACCAATCAAAAAAAGAATTATGCAAAATAAAAAAATCTTAATTGAGATAGTTACTATGTAAAAGACGCGATTATAATATATATATATCAAGGAAAAAACACGACGTATATATAACAACTAAAAGGGTAGGCATATAATTCAAATGCGTCTTTTATTTTTTTTTTTTATTACCGAGACAATCATATTTCATTTGCTGAATGAAATATAGGAGGAGGGAAAACTCACGAGAAAATGAGTCAGAGAACATCACGTAATTAGGTAAATTTGAAGAAATTTGACAAAAAGTTTAAGCCCGCTATGAACCTGTACACTGGTGCCATTAAAGCTACTATAGATTAGGAAATGACCGATGAGTGATGTATTTTTTTCATTTCAAGTAAAAAAAGTAGTGATCTTTATTCAACTACCGCCGCTTACTTTCGCAATAGCAATCTGGAATTTTTTTTTTTAGGGAATCATCATCATGACGTATCTTGTTTATGTTTGCATAATATATAAATAACACGTAAAATTTTTCACTTCATATTCTTTTATCTTTATTATTAAATTATAAATTATATATATTACCAAACAAAAATGTCTTTCTTAGCTAAATCTACTACTACTCTCTTCGCCTCTGTTCGTGGTGCCTCTACTGCCTCTACTACTTTTGTTCCCGCCGCCTCTCTTCATCTTTCATCTGTTATCCAACGTGAAACTGTTGTTGATAAGGCTAAACATGTTGTTGAAGACGTAAACAAGGAAGCCGGTAAGAAGCTTGGCAATGCTATTGATGGTGCCGAAAAGTTAACCAAGGAAGCTTCTCATAAGACTGAAAACCTCAAGGAAAATGTCACACAACACGTCGCTTCTGTGAATAAGGATTTTGGTAGTAAGGTGAGTCAAGTCATGGATGACGCAGAGGATGTAGTTGATGCTGCTTCTCAAAAGTCTCAAGAATTAAAGCATGATGCTACCAAGAAGTCTCAAGAATTAAAGCGTAATGCATCTCAAAAGTCACAAGAATTCAAGAAGGGTGCTGAAAATGTTGCTTCTGAAAAGACTGAAGAAGCCAAGAGAAAGGTTCCTAGTGAAAAGACTATTCTTGAGACTGTCAAGGAAGGTGTCAAGACCGCTGAAAATATCGTTGAAAAGGCCAAGGAAGTTGTTGGTTTAGGTGCTAAGAAGGCTGAACATTCTGCTGATGAACTCAAGGATGAAGCTAAATTAGGTGCTAAAAAGGCTGCTAACTATGTTGATGAGACAAGAGCAAAGGCCTCTAAAGAAATCAAGGATAAGTTTTAAATAGTTCCTCTTCTCTCTCCCCCTCCTCCAATTCTGTATATAAAACAATAAACGATTAAATAAAACAGCTCTTTTATTCTATTTTTTCCTTTTTATTTTTTTAATCGGTTTCGTATTGAACTATGATGGTTTCTTCTACATATGTATTTTCTTCTAATTGACCAGGATGACAATCCTTTTGACAAACGAATACCAAGATAGTACCAAATTCCATACCTACATTCCAACTATCCAATACAGCCTTTGTATCCCTTTTCCCACTTGAATTTTCTACTACAGTCTTTTGTTCTTTGGTAGCATATTCAGTTGTAGGTAAAATGGATAAAATATTAGGCATTAATTGAAATTCAAATACGCGAGGACCATGACAACGTTGACAACGACCTGCTATTGCTTGTTGTTGTTGTTGATTTAACATGGAATAAAACAAAGGTTGACCATGGAACGCATAACGTACACATTGTGCAGGAGAACATTCAACACGTTCAGTGAATTTTTTAAATTGTTTATCTACACCACGAGGTAAATGTTGCTTTTCGTATGTCTCGCCTTGCCATGTTTCTCCTGCTTCATCTACTTCCATTAATAATTCCTTTTCCATATCTAAATATTCTTTATATCGACTCATATCGATTCCCATATTGTCGTAATTGTCAGTTCGTTCTTCGTCAATGTAAATGTAATATCCTGGGAATTGTGGTAAAGCGTTCATATCTACTGTGGGCTCAGGTGCTATATTGAGTTGTTCCATTTTATCAATTAGGGTATCTTGTTTTTTTGTTAGGATGGAAGCTAATGTAGGTTTTTCAGCAGCAGCTGGCTTTGTACCGAATCCAGCAACAGGTTTCATGCCGAATCCACCTGTGGTACCAAATCCACCAGTTGCAGGCTTCATACCAAAGCCACCCGATGAATTGTTTGCATTACCAAATGATCCAGCAGAGTTTCCCCATAAATCACCTAATTGAAATGTTTGTTGACTCGCTGCTACTGCCGCTGCCTTTTTCTTTTCTTCTTTCTTTCTTTTTTCCTCTTCCTTTTGTTTTTGTGCTTTTAAATAAGCTGTATCAACTACATGAGATCGTACAACCGAGAAACTATATAGAATAATTATCAGTTTGTTGTTATTTAATATTTAAAAAAAGAAAATTCGATTTATTACCTTCCTTCCTTTCTCATACAGGCACGCTTATTACAACCCCAAACGTAAAGTACACGGTGGTAAGGGGATTCAGGTAATGGGACATAACTTTGAAAGATCAAGTACATTGGGTTTCCACAAATACGACAAGTACATACTTTTGAAGGTGGAAGTGTTTTGGGATCGAGCCAAACCTAAGTACAGACAATGAGTAAGAAAGTTATGTATTTGTGTGTGTGTGTATGCTTTTTATCTAACTTACTGGTAAACCACCAAGTTTTGTGACATATGCATCGTTATCTAATTCAATTTTTCCGTCGGGAACCCCGAGAAGAATAGGTGTTTCTTTCTTGGCTTGTTTCTTGTTGGACATATGTTTTTGTTTGAAAAGAGAAAGGGTTCTTTTTTTTTTTTTTTTTTTTTCTTTTTTTGGATTATGGCAAGAAAAAGCGTCACAATCGCAGTACAGGAACGACTTGACGTTTTTCCAGAATAAAAACGCACTGTTGTCAAAAACTAACTTTAATATCTGTAAGTAAGCTTTTATCAACAAAAATATTCGTAAAGAGGTTGATTCTTATCAACCACTTGGTCGTTCAGAACCTAAAGCAAGGTCAGTTTTATTTTTCAATTAAAAATACTATCTTTTTTTTTATTGATATATATCTTTTTTATCCTGTGAATAAAATGAAAATCTGAAATTTGATTGGCTAATAAACCGGGACAAAACTGACTGGCTGACAGTGGGGTTTTAAAGTTTATTTAAAAAAAAAAGACATAATTTAAGTAGTTATCTTAAATCTTAGCACTCGCTCCAAACACAATCTTGGCTTCTTCTGAAATAAGATTGATGTCAATTGGAATTAAAGGTTGTGTAAACTCCCGTGTGCAACACCAACGGTTAGCAACAAATAAATCCTGCTCTGCTCCTTCTATTTTATTGATAAGATCAAATGCTGCTTGTTCAATAAATAAGGCACCTGCTAACGTTTTTCCTAAAGCAAAAGTCAATTGACGTGCATTTGATTCCATCTCTATTTTACTGCTGGTTGATTTGATGAAATCTGAAATATTGTCTAATGCTATCTGAACTCCCTTTGCAGCTTCAGATAATTTTGAAGAAGTTTGAACAGATCGATTCATCTTTTCTTTAATCATCTACAACCAGAATAATTAAAATAAGGACTTATTTCTGCTTTTTTTTTTGAAACTTACCTTTTCAAATGTTAATATACATTGACCCTTTGTCTCCTTCATAACACGAAGTACATCCATTGACAAGACATTGGTAGTACCTTCCCAAATGGTATTCACTTGTGAATCACGTAATTGACGACCAATTCCAACATCTTCCATATATCCTTGTCCGCCCAATGCTTCCATGGCTTCACTACATGCATTCACGCCTATTTTACAAACATAAGCCTTTGCAATAGGTGTCAAAAAACGTAGAATAGCTGCATCCTCCGTACTATTCTCAACGCATTCGGTACGACCTAACAACTCAATACAATAAAATGAAATTTGAGCACCGGCACGAAAGATGAGTTCGAGTTCAGCTAATGTAGTGATATGAAGGGCTGTTTTATCCAATGTGTTGTTAAATGCATGACGCTTAGTTGCAAAATCTTTTGCAAGTGCAAGAGATCGACGAAGCGCACAAACAACGCCTAAACAAGCATAGATACGTGTAATATTTAAGATGGATGCGATATTAGGCACACCTCGACCAGGTTTACCAACCTTTTTTTTTTTTTTTTTGTGAAAAAAAAAATAAAGATTAACTTTTTTTGACGAATTCATTAAATATTTTTTAAATATTTATGTTTACCATCTTGGCTTGCATTCCATTTAATTCAAGTTCTGCAGTAGGTAAACCTTTTGTACCGTACTTGTTTTTTAAACGATGGACTCGAACACCGTTTAACTGACCATCAGATGATCTCATATCAGCGATATAAAGTGAAAGTCCTTTACTGCCTGAAAGAACCGTACCTTCATTTGGGTCGATTGTTCTTGCTAATAACATGGTCATATCAGCCGTCGTAGCACTTGAAAACCATTTAAAACCAGAAATTGACCATGTGTTGGTTGATGCATCTAATAATTCTGCTTGCGTTTCGGATTGACCTACATCACTACCACCAGGACGTTCAGTCATCCATTGTCCACTTGTCCAGAATTTCTTAGGATCGCGGCTGTATATATATATATATATATCATGGTTAGTTTTAAATTGAGAAAGTGTATGTACGTATGGCTTTTATATATATATATATATATATATATATATATGTATAAAGGTACCTGGTGAGTCGAGGGAGGTAAGTACTTTTCATTTCTTCAGTACCCAACAATTCAAGAACACGAGCAGCACCATCTACTTGAAAAGTTAAAGACTGTATTCAATTGAGGTATATAAATTGTTTATTTTACCTGTCATGGATAAAGGACAAGAATACATGGCAGAGGATGGCATATAAAGATATTGTTTTGCAAATTGATAAATACGAGAATATTGACCATATTTGCGTTCATATGCAATTGCAACCAGACTATATTTAGAAAAAAGGGGATTACGATATAATACAAAAAAAAAAAAAAAAAAAAAAAAGTATTGTGCAATCTTTTTTACCCTTCTTCAGCAGCTACATCGTTTAATTCTTTCCAACCTTGAGCAGTTGAGATTTCATCTACACGTTTACACCAAGCGTCATATTGCTTTAATTGAGGATAGTTATTTGGTGCATCAACGTTATCTCCCATAACAAGAATATCTATGGATCTTTTAGTAAAAGAGAAAAGAGTAATAGAGATATATTTAACTACCTTTGGTGACTCGATCACCAAATTTAAAAAGGTCAGGCTCAATTTCAGTTAGTATAGAAGCAGGTACGGACTTTCTCAAGATGTTTTTCAAAACGATATCATCATCATATTGGTTCTTTAATTGTGGTGGATCCTAATATATACATGTAGGTCTATATGTAAGTACATGGATTTGTTCATACATATTATTTAAATTTAAAACCTGACGAAATCCAGTATCAGAAGTAGCTGTAGGAAAAGGCTTTTGAGTAGTCATTTTTTTTTTTAAAAAAAAAAAATAAATTGATGGGAAAAAAAGAGAGAGGAAATTCATTTGACACATGTGGATTAAACTTAATTCCCACCCTCAAACTTAACCTCCGATTGAAAACTTTACAATAGTTACATATAACATCTGTCCATAATTTGGCCCGAGACCTTTTTACAGATTCCCTTTTTCTTTTTGCATAGTTTAAACAACTCATTTATAGTAACTAATATGAAGAGGTATAATTAACACGCACTTTTATCATGGGCAGCATTCAACTAACTAGTCAATTGTGTTATCAAGTTTCTACATTAATTAAGTCCATTGTTATCATATTTTACACTTTGCCCCTTGCTTTTTTTCTAAAAAAAAAAAAAAAAAAAAGTAAATGTGTAAAACATATTCATTTTTGAATTGTATCTTACATTTAAAATTGCTTTACTTTTATAAATTGAGCTGAAAAATATCAAATAATTACTTCTTATACAGTTGACAAGAAATATGAATAACGAGGTGATCCGTCATATGCTCAACAATAAGTGTCATACCGTGAACCAAATATAACTTATAAATCTTTGATTTCAGCTTGTTGACTTGAGACGCATTTAATCAAAAAATTACATCATTGTAATAAGTTCCAAGATTTATAAGCAAATTATGAGCGGCACATTGCTTTATTTAAAAAAGTTGATCACGCCAATACATGTTAAAATGTACCTCGAGTTTCATTTCTACAACATGCTGAATAGTTTTAAATCCTGCCATATTAATACCAAAGAGTATGTATGCCTAGAGAAGCTGGACAACCCTTTGATGCAGCTACATTGATCCATTCAATCGCTTTAGCTTTACACCTAAACCTTTACAATAGAGTGCTGCAATTTTTAAAGGCCCTGAGTAGAAGCAATCCCTATTTCGGACGTTGTTTTATAACAATCATAAACTGCTTTATAGTCTAGAAGAACATTACCGATTCCTTGCCGATGTATACCACCCATTAATAAATAAGCAGGCTCATCTTCGCTGTTAACTTTAAGCTTTAAAAAAAACTAGTGCTGATTACGTTACTATTATGAGAAAAATTAATTGATCATGTAATAAAATGGCGTCTTTATTTATTTATTTTTTTATCATTTGTGAAGAGTGAAAACCATGTATAAAAGATTACATGAAATTGTTGCCACTTTCTCATATTGTGCTATGTATAGACAGTATGATTTCAGAGAAAGAGGCTTTTTTTGGATGAAATGAATCAAGCTTTTTTTTTTTACAAAGGATGATTGTGATAACAAAGCATGAATTTTGAATCTCGGTCCGAGCTTAAATTTTATTGGCTGAAAAAAGATCAACAAACCTGCAAGAGTTTACGTACTAAACAGATAAGAACTTTTTCAAAAAAAAAAAAACCTTTTCTTCTTTACTTTTTTCTTTGATAGTACTCTTTTGCTTCTGGTGTATTCCCTCTTGCTTGCCTTCTATAATAATTCAACATTATATTAGAAGGTCTTCATCTCGTTTTTGCTGGTACCATTAGTTTTGGTTAGGGCCGACGGGTAATTTTTTTTTTTATTTTTTTTTTATTTTACTTGATATTTTAGGGACATGGTTTTCCGTTCTGCCATGGACATGTCTCAACAATGTTGTGTAATGGGTATAAAGTGTTGTATGTGTACGTATTTTTTTCTTCTTCTTCTTCTTCTTCATATATTTGAGTCTTTTTTTGGTGGCCACCTTCTTGTTTGGTATGTATACAAATATATTGCTTATGATTCTATTCACTAACCTTGTCTTTTTTTTTTTAATCTTTTATGTAGATTTTTAAGTTGTCTCTTTAATAAAATATATAATGGTATGTATATTAATTTTAAAATTATAAAAGTATCTTTCTCTAACTCTTTTTTTTTTTTTCATTCTATAGTCTTTTGTCTTTTGTCCCAACTCCTTGAATAATCCGGTGTCGTTGCTGCGGTGGATTGCGTGTGGACTTTGATTACGTGTGGACTTTGATTACGTGTGGACTTTGATTACGTGTGGACTTTGATTACGTGTGGAATTTGATTACGTGTGGAATTTGATTACGTGTGGAATTTGATTGGATACTTAATTTAATTGGACATTGGAATTTAATTGAACATTGGAATTTAATTGGACATTGGAATTTAATTGGATATTGGAATTTAATTGGATATTGGATTTTATTGGATACTGGATTTTATTGGATACTGGATTTTATTGGATATTGGATGATTATTTGGGTAAATTGAGTTTTGTAAGTATTCGGCCCTTTAATGGGATTGAAGATTAAGGAATACGCGATTCTTTGTGGTGAATACATTGAATTTGGAACGTAGTTAAACTTCAACAGTTTGCTATTATTCTTTTCTCTTTGTTTGAGATGAAGCTGGAAGTATAAGAGCTCTCAGGATCCAAAGTTGCTTAACCAGAGTAATTTCGAGAGGATTCAATTGAGTACTATCAATCAAAAAAGTCCATCTGTCTTGTCTACATTGGTTTCTCTCTCTCTTTGGGTGTTCTCTCTAAGCTCCCTTTTTTTTTTCTCATGGCTGGTCTGGCTTAAACACAACTACAAGAGACTAGCTTCCACGTTTTCGCCTTTCTTTCTCACTGGTGAACAAGGCTATGATACTTTGGACAAGCAAGCTATTACCATTTAAATAGCTTTTGGTGCATATCATTCAACCACAACATTATCAAGTATCACTGGTCTTCTTTCTAAAGCTGCAAACATAAATGCTTTTTTTTTCATACTATAATCAAAACCGCTCTATTAACAAGTATCACTGATCTTTTCTTCTTTTTTAACAAGAAACTCTTTAGATGGTCAAGACATAATGATCATTCTACTTTAATAAAATACTTGTTTTTGATTATGGTACCTATTACATATATATATAAACTTGTCTTGGTATTTAATCATTCTTTTTCTTTGCTTTTTATTTTAAAAATAAAAGAATACAAAAGGTAGTCGAGTAATTACCTCTTTTGACATATACAGTAAGTTACTCTATAAAGAAGTAGATTACTTTTAAAAAAGAATCAAGTATAGCTTACAATTATATTATTGTTATTGTTAAAGAGCTATAGACGTGTAAAAGAGCCAGTTGTTCAGAGGAGCAAAGGCTATATGAGCTGAAGCCTTGAAGAGAGCTATTTGAAGTAGAGTTGTGAGTAGACGAAGTAAAACATGTAATTACAATATAATGCTAAACCCCCCCCCCCCCAAAAAAAAATAAAATAAGGATAATGAGGTTGGGTACATAGTGTTTTCTTCTAATGGATACTTTTTTTATTTAAATAACATATGTTAATAAGGTTTATTGAGATCTTTTATAAAAGGTCTTGTAGTATTATATCCGTGCGCATTAATCGCAGCAAGTAGAGATTTCGCAGTTGGACAACCCTTTGCTTTCGCCTTATAAAGCCATTCGAGTGTTTTGACTTTACTCTTTTCTACACCAAATCCCTTACAATAGAGTCCTGCAATTCTAGTAGCTCCGCAGATAACCCCCAAGTCAAATGCTGATCTGTAACAGCTATACGCGACCTTGTAATCTTGAGACACACCATCCCATCCTTTTTGGTAGATTTCACCTAAAAGATAAAATGCTTCGCCATCTGGTCGTCCATGCAGATCGGCGTCACAAGCTTGCTTAAGCCATTTAATTGCTTCTTTTTGATTACGTTCAACTACAGAACTATCTTTATAAACTCTGCCTAGAAACATAGAAGGAGAGATATGTACATGTCTTGAGGCAAATTCACCATAATAATGTGCTCTTTGGATATTATGAGGACTCTCTTTGTGTGCTTTAGCGTAAGCTGCTAAAAGGCCTACTTGGGAATTATAAATACCAGATAAATTTGTTTCAGATAGCAAAATCCAAAGAAGTATTGCCTGAAACTTTTCAAAATTAGGAGTTGTATCTTTATAGTCTCCTTGTACAACTAAAACAGGTACAGTTGCGTCTAAATGATGAATACTGACCATAAAATCTTGTGCTTTTTTTAAATTCGTTTGATCGGTATAAGTAAAAACCACTTCAAATTCCTTGTTTCCAAACAAGTAACGTTTTCCTTCTTCAAGTTGTACTTTTTTATTATTATCCTTTCTAGCCAATTGATCGTACCAGAAGAATGCCTTTTCTAGATTTGCTGATTCAAAATATGAATCAAAGGTATAAATGAATCCCATATTGGCTATAGCATATGGCCATTCTTTCTCAGCCGCTAATGAAATCTCTTGAAATCCTGTAGGTTTGTCTTGTGGGATACCATAATCTCCATAAAAATGTATTGTACCGATCAAATAATGTGCTACGCGGTTATTCCATTTTGATGCAGCTCTTTTAAATAATTCCATGGCTTTTGTTGGTTTACGTTCTTTTAGTCCGAAGCCAGCAAAATAAATAACGCCGGCAAAGAGCAAGGCGTTTTCATTATCATAATTCGCACCCTTTTCAAAGAGATTCAGAGCTTCAAGGTATTTTTTATCGTTTAGTTCTAATATCCCGTTGTAAACTTCCATATCACCAAGTTTAGGAGTGTCTGTTATATATAAAGTTTAGCAGATAGTTCAAAACTAACATTTTGTTATGACGTTAACTATTAACTTACTTGAAATAGTATACTTGATTAGCATTATTAATGATATATGAAAAAAAAAAGGAATGGAAGGGGGGGGGAGGGGTAATAAAGTTTGAAATTTGAAGTTTTCAGGGTTATATAAATTTTGTTTTAAACAAAGAACCAACATCCCATACAAAATTATGCTGTTTGTAACTTTTTTTTTAATACTATGAACCAAACAATATCATTGTAATAATACTCTTATAGCAGTGAGTTTATTAAAATAGTTTTAATCGGCTCTTACTGATGCTGTTTTCACAGCAACCATTATTGTTCATTATACTCTTAACCTTGAACTAAACACATCATTTTCTGATGTTACACCATAGAAGTAAGCTCTACCAAAACTTGAAATGACTTGTGACCAATCGGTCTTCGTTAATAAGGCAAGCCAAAGAATTACAGATTGTTTATTTCTAGGTAATAGATTTTCTATCTTTTTGGTTAAAAAAAGTAGAGTTTTTATCCTAATCCTGAGACAAAATACCCAAGGAAAAAACGAGTTTTTGACAGGTTGAATCAATTCGAAACGCAAAGGGTTGATACATCAAAACAGTCACGTAAATGTAAAAAGTGTTAGTGCGTGCAAAAGAAAGTTTTTTTTTTTTTTTTTTTTTTTTTTGTGAACTTCTTTGCTTTAACATAAAAGAGACAATGGAAAACGAAACAGAAGGTTGTACACATATTAGACCTGAAGACAATGCCGAGTGCCCTTTTGACTGCAAGACGTGGTTAAGACCGTTTCCTTGGAACACGAGTAACGCGAGATTTGAAAACGGAAGTATTGTTGAGTTTATGGAACTTTTAGAAAATTTACCAGACGTCAATAAAATATTTCAAGCACTTGATCTCGTTTACGATCAAAAGCTTTTTAAGATAACAGAGAATGCTATTAGAAACGAACAAGACTGGAAAGATAAGTTGGTGGATAGTTTAGTTCGAATCAAAAGTTTACCTAGTTTAACAAGTCCGAAAGAGTTGGAAGTATTTAAAGAAGTTGTGTCAAATAAATTGAAACAATACGTTGCTAAGATGGAGGCCAAATGCATGCCAAATGTATTGATTATTACACCAAAAGAATCAGATGAAGGTCTGAAGGTCAAGATGATTTATAATAACACTAACAAAAGAAAGCAACAACTGACTTTTGATGATTTCGCGTTAATTCATAAATCTATGCCTGAGCTTAAATCTTTAAATATCGATTCATTGAATATGATAGTTAGTGGTGAAGAGCAAGTGATTGTGAATAATAATGATTTAGAATCAATTAGTATTAGTCTCGCATCAAGTATTAATAGTCCAGTTAGTCTATTGATCTTTTTATTACAATCTTATCATTGGAATGTCAAGACATTTAAATTGGAAATGGAAGATGGTAAAATCAGACAAGATGAATTAAACGATGATGAAAAAGCACTTGATAGAGCCTTTGGAGAAATAACATTTCAACTTGAAAATTTGGAATCAATTGAAATCAACAACTTTTATCATTCAATTAATATCGCTGCCTTTCTTCGTAATCTTGGCTCAACTTCATGTAAATTAAAACACGTCACTTTATTAGGACAGCCTGATTCAAAAAATGTTTTTCATTATATGGTTAAAGATCATGCAAACACCTTACAATCTTTAACTGTATCCACATACAAATATCAATCAGTCTTGGATTTATCCAAGCTAAAGTCGTTGAAAAAGCTCTCTTACAAATGGGATAGTCTTGATGAACAGTTGGATATCTTAAAAGTACTTATGGCTTTACCAAATTTAGAATATCTTGAATTGGGTCATAATCGAATTCAAGGTGATTGGGTATTTCAAGTTGTCAACGCGGATATTTACCCCAACTTGACTACTTTATCACTTTCTAATGTTAATATCAAAGAAGCAGCATTTAAAGATCTCAACCAACAACTTCCTAACTTAAAGAACATTTATTTGACACAATGTCGTATCGGTACAAATCGACAAGAAACAGATAACACAATTACATTCGGTAACTATATCTTGGACACACTTGTTCTTGATAATTGTAAATTATTCTATTCTCGTAAAGAAGCCAAGCCAAAGGGAAGAACGATTGTAAGATACATGCTCTCAATGGAATACCATGAACCCTATGCAGCTACAATGAAATATGATTCATCTGGAGAAGAAAGTCAAAGTAAATTATATATTGATGAAGGATATTTTGTTTATGACGTTTCTGGAAACTTGCCTGAAATCTCAAATGCAAATGTCTTGCGTATCAAGGCAAATATGATTCGATCATTCTCTATCTCAAAGAATGCTTCTGAATATGTGGCGTTCTGTCCTGAGAAGGAGATCACGGATTTAAAAGAGAATTCCTCAGTTATCCAGCCAGAGAACCATGCCGCGTTTTCTGTGGAAGAGCGTGAAGTTGTGGAGATTATAGATGATTCTGATGATGAGGAAGTGATTATGGAAGAGACACGAATTTCAAGTGAAACACATGTTGAAGAGAAAACACCCTCTGTAAACAAGAAGCATCTGTCAGGGCTTCTCGAGGAATCTATGTATGATATAAATATGGATGATATAGCTGATGACATAGATATGAATGAATTAGGATTAAGTCAGGAAGATTTAATTATGGATGATATAGCGAAAGATGATGCTCTTCTTGAGGCGATGGAATCAATTAAAGATGATATTTATGTTATCTCGGAATCTGAAGATGAAGAGGATAAAATCGAACAAGATATTCCCGATATTGATAAAGAGTTACTTCAGGAAGAAGAAGAGCTCCAAGAAGAGCTTCAAGAAGAAGAGGTTGAGCAAAATGAAGTAAAAGAAAAAGAAAATGAGCTTCAAGAAGAAGTTGCTCAAGATAAAGAAAAAGAGATTGTTCAAGATAAAGAAGAAGAGCTCGCTGAAAATTTTGCTGAAGAAAATGATATCCCTAACTCAAGTGACCAGGAGAAAGAAGATTCGACTCAAAAGGCATTCTTTTCAGACGATGACAATGAACCTGTACCTGAAACAACAAATAATGTGGATGACCAATTATCAGCTACTGAAGAAATACCTGAATTACCTCCCAACGTTCAAAATCTCGATGAGAAAGATTCAGATTATCAACCAGAAGAGACACCCGATGAAGAAAACGATATTGAAGAAGAAGAAGAAGAAGAAGAAGAAGAAGAAGAAGAAGAAGAGTCTGATTCTGCCGATAAAACTCGAAATGATATTGATAAAAGTGATGGATACTCAGCAAACTCTATTTCTACTGATATCAAAGAAGCCAAGAAGAATAAGAAGAAGGATTCATCTGATGAGGAATATGCAAGTGACCTTAATGTGACTCCGTTGGTGAGTTCAGAAAGTGAAGCAGAAGATGAGATGGTTGCTGTACGTAGATCATCTAGAAAAAAGCCAATGCATACCAGAGGTGGACCTTCAAGAAAGAGAGCTCGATTAGATCAATCTTCTGATGAAGAAGATGAAATGGTTTTAATTGAGGTTGATTCTGAAGTTGAAATTGATATCGACGAAGAAACTGAAGCAGAAGTTGATATGGAGGCGGATGAAAATGACGAAGAAATTGATATAGAAGCAGACGAAGATGACGAAGAAATTGATATAGAAGCAGATGAAAATGACGAAGAAATTGATATTGAAGCATATGAAGATGATGAAATTGAAATTGTCAGGGATTCAAACAAAGATATGAAGCATAGAGCAATAGTAGCTGAATTTCTTGAAAATTGTAAAGATTTTAAGGCAGTTGTTCGTGTCCCACTTCACAAAAAAGCAAAGATCATATACGAATAAAATTGCTCTACGTATGTTATCAGATCTTACTTGATATTTCAAACACTGTAAGATTAAAAGACTGTTTTAAAAATAAACAAAAACAGACTCATACCTTTAACTATTTTATAATCTATTTCTTGGTTTTTTTGTTCATGCCTAAAAAAAACTTGAGCTTTTTACAAAATATCAATATGTGGTTAGAAGGAATTATTTTTCTGCATATTGTCGGTCTTCAATCATACAGTCAAAAAAAAAAAAAGACAAGCAAGTAGTTTTTGCATTCAAGATAAGTATTGTTTATTTTACATGAGGGACAAAACAAAAGGAGGGAGTGGGCATTATTTTATCCTATTCATTCTACCCTAAAACCGAGTGTCATGGTCTTGACCGAATGTCTGTAAGTAAGTAGGAAAACCTGTTACACATTCTTCGTATCTCTTGATAACCTTTCAATTAAACCATTAATGTGCATATTTTCGAGGCTGATTCCAAGTGAAAGTTGAAGAAGAACGTCAAGGAAACTAAGTTTCAAAGACATGAGATTCAGTTAATTTGTCATGCTTGATATGATCGAAGATCATTTTTATAAATTTGAAGGATAATAATTCAATAGCCATATTAGTTGAAGAGCGAAAGATTAACAGTACAGGATGAAGAAAGAAAGAAAGCAATAAAAAAACATTTATAACGAATAGGTGTCTTTCAATTATTAAGTGTTGTGATAGTGCTACGCTTTCCAAAAAAAAAAAGATATGTAACGCCAAAAATATCTCCCTTCAACAGGTTTTTTACTTAATGTGAGCGTTCAAATGTCTTCATTGTCTCCTAGGCGTCATGGACACTTATAAATATAATATAAAGACAAAAAATATTATTTATTACTATTATTTTTTCTTTTTTTTTAAAAAAAAAAAAGAAAGAGAGAGGGAATGAAAAAGGATATAATTATGTGTGTGTGATATGATTTTTTATATGCGATGGAGGTAATTCTTCTTTTTTTTTTGTATGAATACGTTTCTAAATGGTGTATGAGTGTGTGTATGTATATATATAATTTTTTTTTGTTATTAATGCTTCTTTTTAACAATGGGCATTTTTGCATCATTATTTGCTTTTTTCATTTTAACAACCACATGGTTTCCAGCTTCATCTACACTGATATATTTATCTCCGTCTACAAATCCGGGTAAAGGAGATCTAGATCGACTACCTGATGATTTGCTTGAGGATCTTGTTGAGGCTAAACTACTACTGTTTCCTGCTGCACCTCCTCCACGAATTGTAACACGACCTGTTGGAGAAGACGATCTGAATGTTTGCAAGTAACCTTCTTGGAAAGGAGGGGGTGGTGGAGGAGCTTCTTGTTGACTTGTTGTGTTATCGTTGGATGAACTTGGTCTTGAACTAATACCTTCTGTAAGTCCGTGCTCTCTTAAAAATCTAATAATAATTAATGTTAGTTTTTTAGTTCAAAATAAAACACGCCAGATTAAACAACTTACTTGGATAATTCAACCCAACCACCACCTACTCGAACCATGACAAGCTGACTAGGTAATATACGACAATAAACAAGTCTTGGGTTTTCATCACCAAACCAATACTTTCCGACTTGATCCGGTACAATCTTGACAGTGATACGATAAGGACTTGCGTTCACAATATGACTCAATTCAATATCCAATGCATTTCTAGGATCAGGTACATAGGAAGTACGGGATAATCTACTTGCAGAAGAAGAAGCCGAGATAGAGATCTTATGTTTATTCGTTTCATCCACACTTCTTCTTGGGAAGGGAGAAAAGTATCTTCTACTAGGAGAAGAAGGAGGATATCTCTTGACGGTAGGAGAAGCAGCAACAGCTGGTGAATGAGAAGGAGGAGGATGTAAAGTATTTCTTGTTGTTTTTCTTGGAGTTGATTTGGCCATGGCTAACTTAGTAAAGAATTCATGATCCAATTTTCCGATACAAGTTTGTAATTCACGTTCTCTTGCTGCTGCTGCCGCTTGTACTTGAGTCCATTTCTTGACGGCCTTTAAAAGTAAAGTAGCGACACGTTCGTTATCACCAAGGAATTGTTTTTTGGATTCAACAGTAGCACGATCTAATGTCTTGTTGATTGAAATTTGGTGCTTTTTATAGACAGCTACCAAAGATTTTAATAAGGCTTGAAGATCTTGTTTGACGAATTTGTTATTGACCATACCAGAATGATGAGGAGATGCGTTTTCAATAGCAGCCAAGACAATTTCAATTTGTTCATCAAATTCAGTCATGAGTTCAAGGAATTCAGAAAGATCGCCTTCATCAGAAGCTTGTTTCTTTTTAATTGAAAGTAATACGTGCAATGCATCAGTATCGGTTTTAAGTTTTTCTTGAAGTTGATTGATTTCTTCATCTGATTCGTATGCGGTTAATAATGGAGTCAAAGATTTAGTCTTTTTATCCAAAGTCTGGTAAAAGTCTTGACAGAGTTCATCGAATTCGTTTTCTTCTGATCCTGTACCTTGTAATTGTAATGCGTTCACACGATCTGTCATATCTGAAATCAATAGAATCAAATCATTCAATTTGGTAATAATCTCTTGACGTTTCTTGACTTGTTCCATTTCTAGACGTGTCTTTTGTAATTTATCAACAAGTGCTTGATAGAGCGCTTCAATCTTTTCTTGACTGGTTTGAACAAATTCCGTAAGATACTTCATACGTGCCTCGGATTCTAACAAATGCTTGAATTCGTATTGAGTAATACCTGATCCCATCATTGTTAATTCCTTTTTGTTTTCTTCTAAGGATTCTAAATGAGCTTCTAAATCAAGCATAGTCTCTTGAGACATGGTGTTATCTAATGATTTTGAGGTATAAGTATCCATCTGCTCGAGTAAAGTAGATTCAGAAAGAGTGTATTGAGACACAAGGTTAGCCAATGCCAAGCATTCCTTTTCAGACAATGTAGTTTGTTGTAATTGATCTAATACGGTTAATACAGGCTCAATGAATTCATTGACTTCTTGCTCGGTACAGCCGAGTTTTACAATTGCAATACATTGGTTCAAACGTAATGCATCTAATTCATTTTGTACACCATCATAAACACTTGAATTCTTAGTTGTAATTGTAGAACAAGCATCGATCGTAGCTTGAATATGATCAGTAAAGCCAACTGAAGAGATATGTTGGTTTGAAATATCTAACTGAGCTTGACAGGTATTACATAAGCTACGTACAATAGATTGAACATGATCAATTAATCTTGTCTTTTCTATTTCAGTGACTTGATGATTTAAATCTGATTTGAGTTGATCTTTCAAGTGAATACATTCTGTACGTTGATTTTCAAAAGGCGTTGCATTGACTGTATCTTGACTTAATTCTTCTACCAAAATAAACAAGTCTCCATTCAATGATGTATCGATTTCATTTAAGGCTTCTTCTAGTTGTTTATACTCGAGATGTGTTAAGCCAGGCTTGTTTAATGTAATCTGAACTTGCAACAAATCTTTTTTGATAAGAGATAATGCATTGAAGTGTTTAACCCATCTTGAAGATCGAGAGACCAAAGCGGCTACTGAGGTTTCAAAGGATACAAGAGTTTCCCATTTATTTGAATTTGGAGCATTTTCAGTAAAGGTAGTATCTTGAGCTAAGATAGTATTGTATTGAGCCACGACATCACCTTGCACATCCTTTAAATCTGTAACGGCGTCACTTGCTTGCTTGTATTCAGTAACCAAGGCTTGATATTGATCTTCTCTTGCTTCGACAGTTGATTCAGATTGAACTTGGCTATAGGTTTCAAGCATCTTTGAAAGTTGATCGGTGTAGCCTTGAATAGATTGTAACCATTGAGAAAGATCCAGCAAGTACTTTTCAACTAATTGACCAAGATGCAATTTATCTTGTAATTCAGTGATTTTAGTTCGCATGGAAGCCATTATCTCAGTTCCAGTCTTGAAAAGAGAATCGAACGAAGTGAGTTGATCTTGATTTAATAATGATTTATTGGATTCTACATCTACAAGTAAATGTTGATATTCTTGAGTTTCTAATTTGCTCAATTCATCGTCCCAAGCATCCAGTTGTTGTTCATTGGCATCTGATACAAGACGAGCATCCAATTGAATTAAACAAGTTAACCAGGCTTGAATCTTGTTCTCGATTAATAAAGCGGTTGCATATTTGGTAGTTTCAGCAGCTTCTAATAAAAGAGTGTTCCAGGCTTGACTGAGACGCTTTTGAGTTGGTTCAACAATAGTTTGTACTTCTTGTACCAACTCGTGATGTCCTTCATCATGTACTTCTTCTTGATCCAAAGATTTATCTTGAAAGGCAGTAATGCATTTATCAAAAGTGGTATTCAAAGAAGTAAAGACACTTTCATTACTCTTCATGGCTTGTTCTACACTATCTGCTTGACTTACAGCTTCCTTTAATCTTTCAATATCGACCTTCTTTTCTTTCTTGATGGAGTTACTTCGATTTAAGATCTCTTGTCTTGAACCAATCCAGGCTTCAGCTACTTGAGCTTGTTTCTTGTAAGAATGTAAAGATAATCTACGACGGGAGACACGTTCTTTAGATTCTAATAGTTGTTGAAGACCAGAACAGATTTCATCTAAGCGAGTATTTCTCATCTCGATTGTTTCTTGAATGACACTATTTGTGGTTTCATCCTTCAGTCTAGCTTGTGTAGAGATGTTTTCCAGAGTACGAACAGGGTATGGAATGCGAGTTGCTAAATTATCTCGAACGTCTTCAATACCAGCCTTGAATTTATTTAATCTGTCAGTGTGTTCTTCCAAAAGACTTGCGATATGGACAGCACCGTGTACTTTTGTAGCAATGAATTCTTCTCGAATGAGTTCAGCGGATTGTTCAAGTTGAGCTGTACGTAGAATAAAAGCAGCTACTAAACAACGCTGAGTGACGACCTCGTTTGAGAAATCCAGATAGTATTGATGACGATCTTGAGCTGAGACAATCTCTTGCATCTTTTTCGAAAAGGTATTTGAAAGTGGTGAAGTGTTATTGTATTGATCATTGGATTCATTCACGAGTGTATCGAATTTGGATTTAATAGGAGCAAACTTGTTTTGTTGATAAGATTCAAAATCGGTATAGAATTGAGCTAATTCAGTTCTCAAGATAGATTCATCGTCTTGATCTAGATCCGTTTCAGTTGTATGCCATCTTGCCTTTTCTTCAACAAAGTGTTCAATCTTGAGTTCAGCTTCAAAGAGATACAAAAGAGCTTGTTTGACTAAATCTTCCCATTTGATCTTTTGTTTCAAGAGTTCAAGTTCTTTGGATCTTGCGGATACAGTTTCTTGAAATCGAAGGCAGGTTCTTCCAAGCGATTCCATGCGTGCCTCTAAATGATCTGGAGTTGCCATGGGTCTCGAGAGCTTTGGAAAGTATTCTACAAAGGTGTCATAGTTTAATTGGATACCGGGTAAAATAGATTTTTCAAACTTGTTCTTTTGTTGAATCAATTTATTCAAATCTTGTTGTAGATCATGGACATGGTCTTCTGAAAGATCGTCAAGAGATATCCATTGATTCTTTTTGGTAGTGAATTGACGTAACTGTTCATTCATTTCTTCCAATTTGATAATACCCAGTTGTAAACTACTTTCCCAACTTGATCTCATACTGGCAGCTTCTAATGTAACCGCTTGATCAGATAATCCACGCTTCAGTTGTGAGAGACGATCCATGACTTCACCCAAATGACGTGCAGCAGAAGATACATCTACCGATTGATTCTTTTTCTTTTCAACCGAGTCTTGTACCAATTGAGCAATTTGATCATGGAGTATTTTCAATTTATCAGATTCAAATGATTCAACCTGTAAGAACAAATCCATTCTTGATTTCTTGAGTTCATCAATATGAAGTCCACGTTCAAGAAAGCTTTCAGCCGAGACATCGAGATGTTGACGTTTTAAAGTCTCGATCTGTTGTTCAATCCATCTACCGAGTTCACAAGCTTCTTGTTCATATTGAGTGACGAGCGACTTCATACGGTTTGCATCATCATAGACTGAGAGTAATTGATCAATGGATTTCTCAAGTGCTCTTAATTCTTCTATCTTTTTATCGAGTAAAGATTTAATTTGAGCACGCACTTGAGATCGATAAAGACCTGCAGTCTCGGAGAGAAAGGAAGGAGAACGCAACCAGTTACCGTTGTAGACAGGGTAAATCATGTTCTTTCCACATTCTTCCCAAATACTCGTGATCTCTTGTTTGAATGCCAAGATGTGTTCTTCAAGACTTGTGTTGCTATTCTCGTCTTCTTTTACCATGATTCTACGTGTCTTTTTCAATACGACGTCTTTGATTTTATCACCTTCATGATGTGCATCTTGAACACGTAAAAGAAATTCAGTAATAGTTGAACGTTGATTCATTAAATCCAAAGTATAAGTCGAGAGTAATTTCAAATCATCAAACTCAAGCATTAAATCGGATTGTTTTGAAACGATAGAATCGGGTATATTTGTATTCAAAGCAGTATAACTTTCTACAAGGTCTTGATAGGTTTCAGAAAGCGAAAGGATATGTCTATCACCTAATTCAGTGAGTCTATCTTGAATGAATTGTAACGATTGCATGTTTTCATGATCATTTGCATAAGATGGTTTTTCGATATTTTCTTTTGCAGGATCAAATCTTGCTTTTTTAATATTGAAATCACATAATTTACGACCGATAGTATGTAAATGACTATTGGATTTTGACCATTGAGTTTCCCAATCGAGTCTCTTTTTCAATACCTCTAATTCAATACCTCTTGTGACAATGAGTTCCTTGAGTTCTTGATGTGTTCTTTCTAAACTTTCGAGTCCGTTAATAAGTCGATCACGATCAATGGATACAGCATTCGAAGCGTCTACATCGTATTCTAAAATTCGTACAGTTTCGAATAGTTTTGAAAGTTCGTCATTTTCCATTTGTTCTAATCTAGATGCAATTCCATCACGTTCCTTTTCAAGACGAAGTAAATTCTCTTCATCTGGCGTTTGATGATTTGATATATTTTGTTTTGATTCATCTGCAGCAGAAGAAGAAGAAGGAGAAGAAATGGTGTTACCGTTTCCATTGGTTGTATTATGTGTTGTTGAGGTATAAAGTAAGAGATCAAATCGAGTTTTATTTAATAACTTGATACGTTCTTCCATCCAGGTCCGTACACGTTTCATTGCATCATAAGATTCTTGTGTTCTCTGTTGTAATGACATGACTTGATATCTAGACATTAGTAACTGATCTAAACCATCTGCAATCAATGCTAATGACATACTGTAAGCACTAATAGTACTCTTAATATGCTCATTTGTGAATTGATTATCCTGAGCATCATTTGCTCCAATGGCAGTAGACATCTCTGGTACAGTAGGATAAGGTATCGCTGTATCAGCATTTGTGATTAACCTTGCAGATTCTTCTTTAAAGAGTTGAACTTGTTCAGTATAAACATCTTCATCTACATGAGCTTCTTGTAATAAATGATGTCTTAACCTTTCACCTGCATCACGTAACTCTTTGAATTTACTGACGGTATTCATCATCGAGAGTAATTGTTCAACAACTTTTCGACTGAAACCAGAACGTTTCATTAGATCTTCAAAACATTTCTCAAAACCTAATTGACGTACTTCTAAATAATCTGGTAAAGTCTCCAAGGATTCCATTTCTTGATATGCGTCTAATACGTTTGAGTAATCACCATGATCAAAATCAGCGATTTTACGTTCAAGACTGACAAGAGTTTTGATGACACTTTCAATCCCTTGTTCATTATCCTGTTCGTAATTGGATTCTTCCTTTTCAGACCAACGTGCTTTACCTCTTAAGAACTCATCTAATTCACCATCTGTTTTTGCTATCCAATTGACAGCTTGTCCAAACAAAGCTTCCCATTTGACACGTAGCAGTAATAAATCTACACGTCGAGTTCGTTTTGATAAGAGATGAGTGAGTTGATTCAACATGTTGAGTGTTGTCAAGGTGATTTCAATGGTTGAAGCATCTGCAGGAGATAAATCATGTCGATCTGATTTATGAAAGATATCTTCAGACGTTGTAGCATTTTGAGTCAACATCTTGACATGAGCGCGTAACCTGTTCATATCATCCGAATCAAAATGTTCAATTTCTTGCTTTAACCTTTCATGTTCTTGATGTATTTCCATGACACGTTGATCCTCTAGTGTTAAATCACGTGAGATTGGATTAAATGTATCAGCATCGTTTCGATCTTCAATTGTCCTGATCTGTTGATCTATCCAGGTTCGTATCCTCTCAGCCTCTAGAAACCAAACACGTACTTGGTCTACCCAATCTCTTACTGTTTCATAATGATCTTCAAGGTCATCTAATAAGTTTACAAAACGATCAAAATAAGGTGAAGTATCGTATCTTAATAAATCCTCATGAAATTCTTCTCGAATGCCTTGAATGGAAGTATTGACGATATGTATACGTTGTTCAAGACTTTGAATTAAATCATCTGTGACGATGGATTTATTGACACCACTATTGGACATGACTTGTTGCACTACATCTAATTCATCTCGAATGGCTGTTGTAATTTGTCTAAAGGTGATACCTCTTTTAAATAAATCAAGGTCAAGTTGAATTTGACGTATGGTATCCAATTGGTTTCTAGGTATACTATCTAATGAGTTTTCTACAGTTTGAATAATTTCTGAAGAATTGATTGTTCCGTCCAGCGGATGAACTGAAATTTTATTGGATTCGTTTGTATAATTTGAATTGTATTGAATTTGTTCTAATCGTTTCGATAGGATTTCCCATTCTGCTTTTAATTGGTTGTATCTTGTAGCCAAAACTTGTTTTTCTGAACTGGATGGAGATAGTTTAAGAATGATCTCGTGTGCTTGATCCAATAAGATTTGTGATTTTTTGTTATCTTTTAATTGTTGTTCAATCTCTTTTTCTTCTGTAGATGAAGAAGTAAGTAAAGAAGATAGTGTATCAAGTTGTTCATGTACATCGTCTGTTGTGATCAAGACTTCAGGTTGAGGTGTACCTGGTGCTTCATCATGATGCTCTATCTTTTCCACTGGTTGTTGTTCTACTTGAACTTCTATTAATTCATCCGGTGGTGGAGTTATATTATCTTCATGTTGTTTCACAAGTGAAATATCAAGCATTCGTTTTTCCAATTTTTCCTCTATATCATTCAGACTGGAAGATGAATTCATGACTTTATACATTTCACTCACGTACATCATGACAGAAGGTTCATGTGGATATTCTACATCAATTAAATCCTCGGGTTCTAAATACTTTGGTACATTTAAATGAGATTCTGCTATATCGAATGCCATGGATAATAAAGTCTCCCAAGTTTCTTTTGAACCCAAATTATCTAAATAATCATGTTGAAAAAGAGTTGGAATCAAGTCTGGATCATGTCGATGAATTAATAAACAAAATGCTAAGCCGGATCGCCATGAACGAGAGAAATCTTGTATTCCATTGATAATCCTGTGTTGAATATAATCACTGAGTTGTGATCGAACCCAGTAAAGTAATGCGAGTTTTGCTTCGGCCATTGGCTTTGTTGTGCCTGAACGAGACGCGCTTACACTAGGGACAGGAGAAGGTGGAGGCACTTTGAGCTAAAAAAAAAAAAGGGAATTTAATATTGATATTCATGAATTCAATTCTTTACATGGTACTTACATTATCTTTCCCATCTAATTCAGGTTGATGATTTAATAGGATAGGATGAATCTGATACTTCAACATGATGAAAAAAGTGATTGCTAGCGTACTTTTGACATCACCATTCACGATGGCTTCACTTGCAACAGCAGGTAAACTATCGGCACCCCATTGTTCCTGTAAGAACTTTAATGCTTGTGCAACATTCGAGAGTTGATGAATTCGCATACTACCCCTCTCTGGTTTCAACAAAGGGTTATTGGCAACGACGGATAAAAGTTTTAAGAGTCGTTTACCATCTTTTAGATCTTTTGCGATAGAAGATATATGATCATTGACTTGTATTAATTGAACATTAATCCATTTTGTGAGAGTACGAATTTGGATCTCTTGATAGTCTGAACTGATATTCTTATTTAATTCTTCGTCTTGGTGTAGTGTACGGTGTGTTGTTACAGGTGGTATAAGATGAGATGAAAGTCGATTGGAAATGGATCTATTAGGAATTTGCTCTACTACTTGATGTAAAGTAGATTCAGTATTGTTTGTACTGTTTGGATGAGACTTTTGAGAATCCATTTCTTTTTCTGTTTCTTTTTTTTTGTTTATGAACTCCTTGTTTATATGTTGGTGCTAATATTCAAAGATCCCTTTTTTTTTTTATGAATTTTGGTTTTGGTTTTTTTTTTTTTTTTTTTACAGATTCATACACATAAAGAAAGAAAGTGTAAGAGAGAAAGAAAGAGAGAATATGAGGGAACACAAGAATTTCTTTATTTGGATGCCAAAGACGAGGGAAAAATAGAAATTAGCGTGCTGATGGCCCTTTCAAAATAGAGAAAGAATGTGCTTAATAAAATCTTCTTTCCAACTCCTTTTAATAGGAGTAGAATATATAAAAAAAGATGATACAAGTTTCATACTTACGTAAAAAGTGTGTACAACTGTAGATCAAATACATAGTTGTTTAAATATCATACTGTATTACATTCTTCAATTACTTATCCCTTTTCTCTATTGACTGCTTTCTTCTATTATACATACATATCTGTTATATAAAGAAAAAAAAAGCAATTGATTCAATTGAACTCTTTTTATTCTTTGTCTCCACGTTAGCAGTAAGTGGAATTTTCACATGTATGTTATAAACAAAACAAAACAAAACAAAACAAAAAAAAAATAGAATTAAAAAGTGTTTCTGGATAGATTGCTGATGTCATATTTCAGGGCAACTTTTTTTTTTTTCTTTTACATAATCTTTATATATTCCTGGCGACTATTATCTAATTCTCTTTAAGAATAAACAATTATTGAAAATGATGTTCGAGAACAAGGCGTATCTTATTGTGGACACGTTTTTTTTTTGTGTAGCGTATGTTGGTACACGTTTAATTAGCAGGTCATTGAATTTTTGCAACCGTGGTGTATTATCGTTGGAATATAATGTCTATGTTTACATAAATAAAAAAGCATTTGATCTTATTGTACCTATTTAAATTCACGAGGCAAAAAAAGAAAAACTTGAGGAGGATGATAAAGAAAAAACCTTATAATGAAATGGTAAGTATACTTCTTTTTTTTTTCCTAAATGGTTCCTCAAGGGACAATAAAAAAAACCAGTAAATAACAAGAAGGAGTTTTTCTTAAAAGAAAAAAAAAAAAAAAAAAAGAGGAGAAAAAGATAAGTATGATATGTAAAAGGCAATTGAATGAAATTAAGCAATTACGAGAAACGATTTGGATTTTAATCTGGCGACTAGTGTGTAGTAATTACTCTTTCTTTTTTTTTTTTTTTTTTTCTATTATGGTTTCTCACAAGCTAATTCTGTATCTAGAAAAAGATTTGGCCCTGTTTATATTTTGTTAATTTCTTGATCCTTTTTAAACAACTACTCTCTACTATATAGCTTCATAAAACCGTGGTTTTCATATATTAATATTATAATATCAGCAAGTTATAATCAACATTAAACTATTTATTTGCTTTTTTTTTAAAAAATCTAGTGCAAGTCTGTAAAGTTTATTCGTGTCTAAATACAGTACTTAATAATACAAGTAAAAGAAAAAACCAAAAAAAGATAACGAAGAGAAAAAATTAAGGATGAGGCATTGTGATGACTGAAGAGTGGTTTTTGCCCAAATGGCTCTGGACCTGTCAAAAAAAAAAAAAAAAAATAGAAAAATTCAAACAACGGCGGGTGTAACTATGTAACCTTCGTCATTTAATCCGTGCAGGACCATTTGTTACTATGGAAGTGGTAGTTTTCTAAAAAAAAAAAAAAAAAAAAAAAAAAAAAAAAAAAAAAGTTCACTATAATCAAAAAGTGAGAAGAGAGAAAAGAGCAGGTTTGGGAAAATAAATCAATTTTTTTCCCTCTCTCACATTCCTTGATAAGAAGCAAAAATAATATATCTCAATAATAATAAGTACAAAAAAAGCACATTCTTATTTTTTTTTTTGCCATGCGCACTTGTTTATAGGGTTTTACTTCAAGACATGTATCACTTATAATATGCATTTTCAACAAATTATAAGAAAATGCCTTACTTTGGTCATGCTTAAAGCTCACGCGATTTCAGATAAAAAAGATAAAACGCGAGTATATTTTTTTTTTCTTGTTTATAGCTTACATTATGACCTGAATTACTTTTTATACGATCTCTATACATTTATATGAAAATATCTGGAATGGAAATGTCTTAACAAGGTGTGATATTCTCTCGACAGGTATATGATTTTTTTTTTATATTACTTGTATTAAAATATAATTTCCCTCTTTACAAATAGATGGGCTCCTGTTACTTTATACGAACGTTTTAACTAGTGCTTTCTTGGCTTTTCTTCTGGCTTTTTAATTGATTTGTAAATCACATAAAATTGGCTTTCTGCTATAAAAATCATTTTTTTACTTTTTTAGTAAGAAGTATGAGTTAGCTTTTAAAAACCAATTATTTTAATTGCCATTGAGAGACTATGATTCAATAACTGTCATTTTGTTTTTTAGGTTAGTGAGATTCGTGACAAGTCGTATATGTAGATCTAACTCCACTCTTTTTTTTTTTTTTCTGTGTTGCCCTATATATTGTACCACAAAAACATTGTTCGCTCGGTATAGTAGTTGAACATTTTTTCCATTTTAATTAAATAGAAATTACCCACGGGTGATAAACCAAAAATGAGAGAGAGAGAGAGAGAGTGGAGTAAAAAATAGAGAGAAGAATCTCAGAAAATGCGGGGTAAATAGCAGATGAGAGTACAAAAAGGTCATTTGATCTGCGTAGTATTATTATGTTGAAGCGCGTAAAGTATTTTGAGCCTGGGAAAAAGACCGAAAAAAAAAAAAAAGTCATCTGCTATTTCAAAATATTATTTATGGAACATATTGTGATCACACAATAACTAGAAATCTTTTTTTGTAATTAAACAAATATTACACGTTTCAGAATAATAAAAGAATTACAATAGTAAAACGTTTTTTTTTTTTTTTGTTTATTTCTTGAAATGACATCAAGAGTTTTTTTTTTAAAGTTATGGTCGATAAGCCAATGATTTAATACTTATAAAAACTTGAAACAAAAATTTTGCTTGAATATAAAACTTATTAGAATGACGAACGTACGATTTATTGAATGATATTAGTCACTTCTAAATGGTTACTTTTTACTTTCGGAGGTGCGGAAATATGATCGAGAAATTCTTTTTTTAGTGCATATAAAAAAAAAAAAAAGGTACACACTACAAAAAGTAAAAACAAAATCGTTTTGGAAAATCCTGTCATTTTTTAGATTGAAAATATAATTGTAGATTGTTCTTTTTTCTTCCATTCTATACAGGTATTATAGACATTTTGAAGTAATAGTAGTTCATTTTGAAATTTATATAAAAAAGAGCCCTGTACGTTCCACACATCCATAGCCTTGGTTTATCTTTTATAATACATACATTGTCTTTTTTTTTTGACGGATCAAGCTAAAAAAAAAAAGTGAGAGAGAGATAAAAAAAAACCGTCAGTTCATTATCATATTATAGAAATATATATATTTGTAATTATACATCTTTTAAAAAAAAAAAACTATAGTAAGTCTGGTTACTGAAAATTGTATCTGGTATTTTTTTTTTTTTTTTTTTTTTTTTTTTTTTTTTTTTTTTTTTTTAGCGTCAAAAGTTTCTTTGTTACACTGGAGACTTCCCCACTTTTTTTTTTTATTTGAACAAATCGCAAGCTATTTACTAATATATCATGAACTTGTATTTTTTTGAGTTTAGTTGACTAAAAAAGCTTCCAATTTCTAGTATGAAACATGTCATAAAAAAAAAAGAATATGGGCGTACACACACATATAACACAGAATCTTTTACAGTTCTTTTTTTTTAAACACCTTGATTAACACAAGAAACGTATGAATTATGTCACTTTTTATAAATCCGAGTATAATATTAGATGTGTTAAATGTATAATACTTGGCAACATGGTAATTGGTGATATATATATATTTTTGTCATTTAAATATTGTTTCACAAATTGAATTCAATTTGTTATAGACTGATTCTCATTATTTTTAGAAGAGTGTTTTGTGTTGCGTTTCTCTTTGAACGACGTAACTACTGGAAAAAGAGATAATTTTTTTTTTCTTCTTATCATTCTATTCATTTTATGAAAAGAGAAAAGGGGAAAAAGATGGCTTTCTCAGAGTAAAAATATTGAAGGAAACACCAAAAAGCTTAATTTTTATTACATTTAACAAATGTTGGGGAATAAATTCAAAAACAATTCCAGCCTCTTTCAGCATTTGAACTTTATTCTAAGTCACGTGAAGACACACTAAAAGCTTATCTTTAAGTACCTGATTTTATCAAGGTTTATTGTTGTCTGCTATTTAAAATTAATACATGACGGAAATTACTCGATTTGAACAAAACTTTAGATCCCCCTCCCTCCCCTTTACATGTACATCAATGTTTATTAAAAAAAAAAAAAAAAAAAAAAAAAAAAAAGGGGTATTATATAAAACGATTTACTTTTATATCTCGTTGTCAAGTGACAAAATGAGAGAGACAGAGAGAGCGAGAGACAGAGAGAAAGCTTATAAAAGCAGGCAAAAAAGAAATCCTCGGTTCAATTGAAACTTTAAATTATTTCCTTTTTGCCAAAAGAACCAATGAATTACCACTTTATAAAAAATGCAATGCATGTTACACCATTTATATAAATAATAATAATAATAAAAAAAAAAAACGGGTCCACTTTTCACCGTTTTTAGTAAACGTGGCAAAAAAAAAAAAGCAGAAAAAAAAAATAATTTTTTTACCCCACATTTTAAAATAAAGCATATAGAAAATTAACATATTAACATAAAAAAAAAAAAAAAAATACATATAAACTTTTTTCTTTAAAGTCTAAAAAATTGATCCGTTCTATAGACAACACCATCGCCACGAACCAACAACAATGGAATTTTCTTCTTCAAACCTTCTTCTTCCAAGATTAAAGTCGGACTATTTAAAAGGTCTTTTTGATCAGGTACATGACAACTGATTGAATCTCTTGATTTAAATTCTGTCATGGTTGCTTGAATATCTCCAAACCAAATCGTTAAATCTCGATTCAAGTTTTCTCCTGAAAGTGATAACGTTAAATCCTTTGTATTTGTTTCTGTCACGATTGGAAACGGTGTAATGGTATTGGATGTATTAGATAATGTAGTGGTTGCTTGTTGAACAAAAGGTGTATGAAAATTACTTGATTCAGTGGTAGTAGTTGTTTCTGAAGGTGTCCAGAATGTATAGGAAGCACAATCTGTACCTACAATCGTCCATACTGCTGCATCGGATACATCTTCTGTCCAACATGCTCCTTCTAATCCACTGGAGTCACTTGAAAGTGCTGTACTACCTCGACGTTCAGATGTTGCTGTTGCTAAACTACCTCGACGATTATTTCCTGTAGATTTCGTGGTTTCTGTACTACTGATCGAACTCATCCTACGACGTACTGCTGCTGCTGCTACTACTGCTGCTGTAGTTGCTTTCTCTACTGGTTCTTTTGTTGTTGTCGTCATATTATCCAATGTTAATTTCACATCCAATTCATTTGTTGGTATGGACCAATCTTTAGGTTGACAGGTAGGTATCAAATGTCGAGTATAAGTAGTTTTATGCATACCCACTACATCATTTAAACAAGCTAAATAAGTGACTGGATGACAAGATTGAGGTATTTTATAGTTGGGTACAGTAGATGATGCTTTAGTAGGAGGAGAAGAAGATGGATGATGGTATCTTGCTGCTTTATTATGATGAGAAAAGGTTGGATCTTGAACGATTTGAAAAGCGATTTTATGTAATTGAGAGACAGGATCACCTAATGTTTCATCACCACATTCACCACCTGTCTTACCCGACATATCATCTAATTGGTTTCCACCTAATACAAAACTTCCTTTATCTACTTTACGAATGACCATGACGGGACTGACTAAGCCTGTAGAGACACATTGAAGGACAACAGGTTGGTTATAGTGAATAGCGACCGGTTGTTGGATTGAGGAAGGTGTTTGTAAAGCGATGGCGGGTGGTGGGGGGAAATTAGGGTTGTTTGGATGGTGTTGGTTTGGACGTGGCATATGTGTCGTATCGGGTGAACGGCTCGTGTCTACTATCCAGATCACAAATGGGTCCCAGGAACCTGTTCTTGCTACAAAGCAAGTTCCGTTTGTATTAGAAGATTTTGTTGAAGAAGATGAAGGAGAAGAAGAAGAAGAAGCATTGGAGGATTGACCGTTGGATACACCCAAGTATTTCGTGGAGACTGTTTGAGATCGAATACGATTAAATAATGAAATGGTTGTACCATGATGAATACAGACTAATATAAAGTAAGTAAATACATGAGAGAGAGAGAGAGAGAGAGAGAGAGAGATTTTTTTTATTTTTAACTTACGTTCCATGTTCTTGATACTTTGTCGTTTTTTACTTGGTTTTGAAATGACTTTAATGCCTTTAGAAGGAAAAGTACCCAACTGTAAGCCATTACCTAACTGAATCTTTGCTAAAACCTCTACCCTTTTTCTTTTTTCATCTGCATCATTAATATAGAGTTGCTTGGAAACACATTTGCCTGTAACAACAGTGGATGGATGATTTGCAGCTACCATGGCATTATCAATTAAAGTACCTGTAGGTGTTTGCCATTCGATCACCCCGGTTTGATTAATAGTTTCACCCGAGATATGAATCGTAAGTTTAGGACAACTTAAGTTGGTTGTGGATTGATTGAAAAAAGCTTTCTCGGATTTTTCTACATTATTATTATTTGGTGTCCACCAGTTAGCACCTTTTAATACGGTTGTAGGTGGAGGACATAAGAATCTTTTGTTTGTAATATGTTAATAATTTTTTTAAAGAGGAGTTTTTTTTTTTGTTGTTGTTATTGTTACCTTTTCTCGGTTCCATAACTCTTTTGTGCAACACGACTTGTTAAGACCATGATGGTTCTTTCACCAGTAACGGGCAAAGAACGATCTTGAAGTTCCCTTTTGATTAAATAATCTTGAATTAAAGGTTTTAAGGCACAAGCATTATTTGAAGTGGTGGTATCCCAATCTTTTGTCACTGTAGTTTGTTGCTGTTGCTGTTGTTGTGGTGGTTGTGGTGGTTGGATAAAAGGAAGAATTGGTTCAAAACCCAAAGAGGCCGGCTGCATTGGAGTGATAGGAGGAGAAGGAGATAAAGAAGAAAGAGAAGAACCGAGGGTATGAGTTGGAGAAACAGGAGATAAAGAATTTAAGCTACGTCTTTGTCTCTTTTGAGTATGCATTTTTTTAACTTGTTCTTGTTCTAATAACCAATCGGCCATATTATTTATTTCGGTAGTGATAGAAGAAGGAGTGATATGATTAAACTCTTCAAGTGATTGAGATAAAATATCTGATGTTTCAATAAATGACATGTCCAAATCATTCATTTCTTCTCTACTATTATTATTATTATTATTATTATTACTATTGGAGTTTTCTGCAACCAGTGCTTCAAGAAAACTTGTAGAAAAAAAGTTGGAAGAGGTTGTAGAAAGCGTTGGAGATAAAAGAGAGGTAGCAGCAAAATTTGGATCATCTTCTCTTAAGGACATGGTACGTTTATGAATAGGTCTATTGGTATTATCATAGATTGGAGGTGGAGGATTTAATAAGAGATGAAGATCATCCCAACAATAAGAGGCATTTGTAGTATTATCCAAAGTATTTAAATCAAGTGAAGATTTTGAGAAATCAAATGAATGATAATCCATTTCACCAATAGCAACTGAATGACGACGAGAATTTGTACCTGAAACTTCGTGAATTTGGTGTTGTTGTTGTTGTTGTTGTTGATCGAGAAAAAAACCATCGAAATTGAATTGAGTGGCTTCATTATTTTCTAATACAGAAGGTGAAGAAGGTGAAGAATAAATAAAATCTGTCCAAGAAGATGCTGAATTATTTGGCATAGATGAACTTAATTTATTTTCATCTTGTTGTTTTCTTTTTCTAGAGTCTGTTGTAAACATATTCGTGCCAGCAAATAAGATGTATTAATAATAATAATAATAATAAAAAATAAAGAAAAAGGGAAAGGGAAAAAAAAAAAAAATAGAAGGGTTTTTAATAGTTTTTTCTCAAACAGTAGTACAATCTTTTTTTTTTTTTTTTTTTTTTAACCCCACATTTTTTATCCCAAAAAACCAATCAAGTAGAATCCGGACTATCAAATAATGAAATTTACCGTGATACACATGATCTCCCTGAATAGAATAGTTCCCGCCATTCTTATACCACCGAGCAAACGGGTAGTACTACACTCAATTGAACAAAAAATACCCCGCAATAAATTACATTTGACTAAAAGTAAAAGATATAGTTTTTCTTTGTGTAATTCAATTACGTCAGGTATAAAATCTTAAAAGTAGAATAATAATCATAATGCAATTTAACATGATGCACAATCATCCCTTTTTTTTTTTTTTTTTTTACATGTCTCGTTACACTAATTTTGCCTTGTCTGCGTCAGGATAATTGAAATAACAAAAACATGTACATATCGAGTTTGAGACCATTCAAGTGTGCAAGGGGTGTTTAAGAAAACTTTGCATTTTTGTTATAGTTGAACCGAAATATATACTTTTTTGTGTATTTGACTTTCCGCATTTTTTATGTGCCTCTGCTCTGCTGGCTTCATTTATTTTTTAGTGATGTATTCCGTAAATAGTAAAAACGATTTTTTTGTTAATGCAACTCGACACCTCACTAAAATGACAACTTTTTTGTTCCCTTCCTAATTATTGATTTTAACTAATGTAAAATAACCATTGGGAAAGTAACACGTAACCTTTTTTTTTTTTTTTTTTTTGGACCCGGACGGATAAACTGGTAACGATAGCGAAAAAGGGTGATTCAGTAATGTAGATAAAGTTGATGTTTTTTAGCCAATAAGAAAAGATTGTTTACTGTTTACAAAAGGAAATAAAGGGTATTCTTTTTTTCATATTAAGATTTGAACGGTTTCTGTTTATGTAGTATGTATGTTTTTTTTTTCCAGGCATGAAACTTTTTTGGTATTCAAAGCCCGTTTTTTTTTTTTTTTTTTTTTTTTTATATATACATCAACCACCACCAAAAGTTTTTACTGTAAAAAAAAGTTTCATATACATATATAGTAACCAAAACGAATGTCAAATTTTAATAAAATAAACTTCTTTACTCTATTTCAGTGTGTTACTTACATTTTACAATTACTCACAGGTTTTCTTTGGTAGTTATGTATTCTCTTCTTTGGTTTTTTTTTTTTTATTTGAAAAGAGTCACTCTATGAAGAAAGGGTACGCTTACTTTTTCTAACCATGAACGATCCATTACTAGAGTTGAAGTTGCTCTTGGATTTTACACGTACACAGTGAAAAGATACTGTCGAATATGTACTTGGGAAAGAGGAGGTGTATAACTTGTCTCCAGCGACAATTTTTCCGAGGAATATTCGAATCCCTCGAAATTTATGTTGTATTTAACAAGTTACCATAGTTATTTGGGATGAGCATGTTTTAAGCTTTACTAGCATTGTCTGTGGGTAAGATATGGCTCAGTCATTGCATTGATATATATATATATATATTTTTTATTGGGACATAAAGGGTTCTCTGGTTTTTTCATTCATTCCCATTAAGTTTCCCCTTTTTTTTTATTATTATTACTATTATCGGATAAAAATGTATATATACTATACATTTTAAGCAAACTAAAAGATACGAAAAATAATGAGTGAATCTAATTGTTTTTTACACTGAAATCTATTATATATATATATTTTTTACCTGAACTAAATAACTTTCAGCAACAGTTCTAGCACGAGTATTCACACTTAATTTCATTTCAGAAATTTCCTTATCCACTTCTTCCATAAAGTGAACAATAAAGTCAACCAATTTATGTTTATACATTTGTTCTGTATGATTATTGGTAATCAAGAAAGAAATATCATAACCCTAAATGATTAAAAAGTTTTTTTTTTTTTTTTTTTAGTCTTTTTAAAAAAAAACCCCATCTTGTCATCTTACTTCAATAGGTTTTCTACGTAAAATAATAAAACTTTCTGCTCTCAACATCAAGAAACGAGAGAACTTATGACACAAGATACGTTCGAGGTCGTCTGCTTGTTTAATCTTGATACTCACACGAACTGAATTAACTGAAGGTTCAATCAATACTTTCTCATTCTCGTTACGACTAATGACCAAAGGGTTCAACAATACTTCCTTTGACTTTCTATTAAATACGTTAGTTCTTCTTATATATATATATATATTTCCATCTTCTTTACCCAGATTCAATTTCAGGTGTATTATGTCTTTCTGCTACTTGAGAAGAAAAGTTATCTAAACAAAGTGCAGCTGTTAAAGTTGAACGTACTGCTGTAAGGTATGGACGAAGTGTATTGGACTATTTTTTGTTTTAAGAAATCAGTTTATTTTATTTTTTTCTTTCTACGCGTTTATATTAGTTATTATTGTAATATATACCATAGTTTAAAAATAAAGAACAAGTTAAAAGATAAAAAAAAAAAAAAAAAAAAAAAATGTATATAGGCGTTATGTTGAGAGAGCGAAAGAGTGCCCCCCCATTTCGTCACTTTTTTTTTTTTTTTACCCGGAGTTTTAACGATTTTTGTTAAAATAGAAAGAATATCAATCTTGCCCGGTAGGATAAAGTTGTTGGTATGTATTCTACCACAAAGCGTTTAATCTGTTTCTAGACGTTCGTGCGTACTTGTAATTGCATCATTTTCGTGAGAAATGTAAGAATCACAATTGAATACTTAGAAAAAAAAGAAAAAAGAAAAGGCATACTCGGTTTACTTGCTTATTTTTTTCTGAATATTACATATTTTGTCTGTGAGTGATTCTTCTGATATTCTAATATATATTCTATTGATATAATTATGTAATAAAAACAAAAGAAGGGGTTTTTTTTTTTTTCATATGATATGTAATTTATATATGTATCTAACTATCGTTATCAAATGTTTCATCTAATATACACACAGACCCAAAATATAATTCCACGAAAGAATGTTAATCAGATTAGAATTCTATCTATGCTGGTTTTTTTTACGTTCCTCACCTTGAATATAAATTTTAATTCAAACCAACTTCCTCGTTGTCAAAAAAATATATGTTGTCAAATTCTTTAAAATCAAATAAATACAAGGTAAAATTGTCTACAATTTCTATTTTTTTTTTTTTTTTTTTTCCTTATACTTTATCAATAATATCTTTATTTATATGAGATTCTCACTTGCTATTGTTGCTTCAGTTCTTTTAGCTCAAGCGGTCTTTGCTGAAAATGCTTCTGTAGTATCTCAACAAGCTGCATCTGCATCTGCTCATGCTGCCTCTGCTAGTATCGATGCCATGGATAAGCGTGGTATGATTGATTATATTCGTAAGGTAATCTTTGCTGAAAGTGTTGCTTCTGCCGCTTCTGCCGCTTCTGCTTCTGCTGCTCCTGTCTTACGTGAAGCTGCTTCGGCTTCTATGGTAGCTGAACTTCCCAAGTGGCGTAAACGTGCTGCCAACAAGCTCAAGGCTAATAAGAGATCAGAGGAGGAACACGATAAGAAGCATTCCAAGGATGAAGAAGAGGATGCCAAGGACGAGAACGAAGATGACAAGGAAGATGACAAGGAAGATGATAAGAAGGATGCCAAGGGCCATAAATCTCATGGCCATGTTAAGCGTATAGTTCAAGATGAAGAGGCCTACCCTGCTGGTTATCACAGGAATAAGGCTCACAAAAACAAGTATTCATCTATTACTTCTGACACTACCCCTATCAATGTACCATCTTCTACTACTAGTGGAATTCCTTCTTCTATTGATACCTCAGTTCCTATAACTGATTCTGTTGTCTCTAGTAGCGTTTCAAGTGGTGTTCCTTCAAGTGGCGTTCCTGCTAGCGGTACACCTTCTGTCCCTGCTAGTGATACACCTGTCCCTGCTAGTGGTACAGCTTCAGTTCCTGCTAGTGGTACACCTTCAGTTCCTGCTAGTGGTACACCTTCAGTTCCTGCCAGTGGTACACCTTCTGTCCCTGCCAGTGGTACACCTTCAGTTCCTGCCAGTGGTACACCTTCAGTTCCTGCTAGTGGTACACCTTCTGTCCCTGCCAGCGGTACACCTTCTGTCCCTGCCAGCGGTACACCTTCTGTCCCTGCTAGTGGTACACCTTCAGTTCCTGCCAGTGGTACACCTTCTGTCCCTGCCAGTGGTACACCTTCTGTCCCTGCTAGTGGTACACCTTCCGTCCCTGCTAGTGGTACACCTTCCGTCCCTGCTAGTGGTACACCTTCTGTCCCTGCCAGTGGTACACCTTCTGTCCCTGCTAGTGGTACACCTTCAGTTCCTGCCAGTGGTACACCTTCTGTCCCTGCTAGTGGTACACCTTCTGTCCCTGCCAGTGGTACACCTTCTGTCCCTGCCAGCGGTACACCTTCTGTCCCTGCCAGCGGTACACCTTCTGTCCCTGCCAGCGGTACACCTTCTGTCCCTGCCAGTGGTACACCTTCTGTCCCTGCTAGTGGTACACCTTCTGTCCCTGCTAGTGGTACACCTTCTGTCCCTGCCAGTGGTACACCTTCAGTTCCTGCCAGTGGTACACCTTCAGTCCCTGCCAGCGGTACACCTTCTGTCCCTGTCAGCGGTACACCTTCTGTCCCTGCCAGCGGTACACCTTCTGTCCCTGCCAGCGGTACACCTTCTGTCCCTGTCAGCGGTACACCTTCTGTCCCTGCCAGTGGCTCATCTTCTAGTGGCATTCCTACTGATATCTTACCTACCGATGCCTTCCCTGTTATTCCTTCATCCACTCCTTCAGGCTCATCTTCCACTGGCTTGCCTTCCACTGGCTCATGCCCTGCCGGTCGTGCAGCAAATGGTTCTTGTTCTTCAAGCAGTATTCCCAGCAGCAGTCATAGCAACTCTAAACACCATTCTTATACTAACGGCTCATCTTCCAGCGGCTCAGATACTACTGGTTCATCTTCCATTGGCTCATGTCCTGCCGGTCGTGCAGCAAATGGTTCTTGTTCTTCAAGCAGTGTTCCCAGCAGCAGCCATACTAACGGCTCGTCTTCCAGCGGCTCAGCTACCACTGTTACTACCAGCCCTACAGGCATTACCGTCACTACCGGTACTCCACCCTTTACTGAAATCACTGATGTTGTAATTCCTCCTACTGGTTCTTCTACCACAGGTTCTTCTGCCACAGGTTCTTCTGCCACAGGTTCTTCTGCCACAGGTTCTTCTGCCACAGGTTCTTCTGCCACAGGTTCTTCTGCCACAGGTTCTTCTGCCACAGGTTCTTCTGCCACAGGTTCTTCTGCCACAGGTTCTTCTGCCACAGGTTCTTCTGCCACAGGTTCTTCTGCCACAGGTTCTTCTGCCACAGGTTCTTCTGCCACAGGTTCTTCTGCCACAGGTTCTTCTGCCACAGGTTCTTCTGCCACAGGTTCTTCTGCCACAGGTTCTTCTGCCACAGGTTCTTCTGCCACAGGTTCTTCTGCCACAGGTTCTTCTGCCACAGGTTCTTCTGCCACAGGTTCTTCTGCCACAGGTTCTTCTGCCACAGGTTCTTCTGCCACAGGTTCTTCTGCCACAGGTTCTTCTGCCACAGGTTCTTCTACCACAGGTTCTTCTGCTACTGAGTCTTCCACCACAGGTTCTTCTGCTACTGAGTCTTCTACTACTGAATCTTCTTCCACTGGTTCCAGCACTACTGATACCACCAGCTCTACTCCACCTTGTGCTCGTGCAGGCGGTTGTAGCAATACTTCTGAAACCTCGGCTTCCAGTAGCACTAAGTCTAGTTACGGTAGCCACGGTAGCCACGGTAGCCACGGTAGCCATGGTAGCCATGGTAAAAACGGTAAAGGTGGTAGCCACGGTAAAGGTTACAGTTACGTCCATAGCTCTCCCGCCAGTGAGTTACCTTCTAGTGTAGCCTAAACATGGGTTGTAACCGGAAACATGAAGAATAAGAAAACTTATATCCACACATAATTTATTATAGATTCTCTATCCCCACCTCTTATTTATTCTTATACAAAAAAAAATAAAATAAAATTTTGAATTCTTAAAATGCAATTATAAAGTCTTTTTATATTTATTTTTATTTTTTATGGAATAAAGCAATTTAAAATAGCTTGAATTGGAAAATAACGATGAGGTGGTACTTGATGAGAATATAAAATTTGTAAATTTTTATCAATAATTACTACCGAGCGTATCATTTCAAGTGTGTCGAAGTTGATGGATTTGAAGGATGTTGAAATTAACTTATCA
The DNA here is from genome assembly GCA_025716855.1 of Pilaira anomala. Taxonomy (NCBI): domain Eukaryota; kingdom Fungi; phylum Mucoromycota; class Mucoromycetes; order Mucorales; family Mucoraceae; genus Pilaira; species Pilaira anomala. The sequence continues at coordinate 286,713 of JAIXMQ010000003.1, forward strand.
ACACTATCGGAAGCTAATTTATATAAAACCTGTTAGGAATTATGATGAATGAATGAATAGATCTTTTTTCCCTTCTTTTTACCCAACATGAAAGATGGTACAAATGATAGACTTGATGTTGTTCTTCCAGGAGTAGCATAATAAAAATGAATTCGTGGCTGGTCATGAGTAATTACAATAGGAAGTGCACCGTTTTGAACAAATTTTAAGAAATGTTCTCTACATGTAACTATAAAGTTTGTGGTTCTTCTTTAACTCAGAAAAAAATATATATATACTTACTCAATATGACTTAAATCTTGTTTTGATTGAGGTGAACTATGTTTTAAAAATAAAAAATAAATAAATCAACAGGTTCATATATTTATGTAACTATTTATTTAAATTTACAAATCAAGTGGACAAAAGAAAAGTATGGCGTGGGTTGCTTTCTGAAAAAGATCAGATAAATGTACACTTTTATAAATTATACCGTTATGATACATGGGACATTCGAAATCATGTATTTTACTTCGATTCAGGTTGGGTACTTTGACTTTCTCATTAGAATCGGTGGCTTCTAAATTATTGAAATCGACTGAACGTTCCCGTTTTTTATTAATCTCATCAAGCTCCATTTTTAGAAATATATATGTTTTTAAAAAAGGTAAAGAAGTAAGAAAAAGAAAAAAGGGCTGGGTTAAAGCTTTATTTATTAATGCATATTTTTAAATCACTGATTGGAAAAATAAATAAATAAGGAATAGAAGCATGTGGCGTTAACTTCAAATTTATTAATCCAATAAAACAACTTCATCTTCATCATCAAGAAGAATCACATCGTCCACAACTGTATGTGATGTCTTTACTTTTTTATGTGCTTCTTCTTCCTCTTCTTCCATTTTACGTTTAATGGGTAATTTAGGTTGGATTTTAGATAAAGGACTTGTCAACTTTATCAATTCATCTGTGTCACTATACATAAAACATTGAGTATAAATAATCTATATAAACACCAAACCATGCATGACTTACATTGATTCCATTATCAAATCAATTTCATCACCGTCATCATTTGTTACACGTAAAATTGAATCTGCCTTTAATCCAACTTCCTTTAGTGGTAAATCTGCCATATCGTCAAAGTCGACATCATAAATCATTCTAATAATGATAATAATAAAAGGTGATTAAAACTCGAAAGATAGATACATAAAATATATTTTTTACCTGCTTCCATCCATGATTGCAATTTCATCTTGTTCCATACCGGCTCCACCTTCTTCTGTGGACAATACAAGAACCTTGTCAATCAAATCTTTTAATGTAGCTTTTTCGAAATCGACGGAAACTGTTGCGCTTCTAGACTTACAAACGCTACAAGCAGGATTGGGTTCTGAGTTTGCTTCAGGAATAAGACGAGATGAAGTATGAAGATAAACCTATGAAGACAAGATGAATATCCTATTTTTTTTTTTTTTTTTTCATTATTGAATATACTTTACTCTTGGATTATTTTTAAATTGACCTTGTAAAATACCAAATGCTTTCAAGATTACTAATCCTGCAATAACAGCATTGGTGGTAGCAATAGCTGGGATAATATTACCTGCCATAGCTATATTTTTTAAAAATAAAATTCAGTTTCTCTGTAATATGTCTTTTGTTGAAAAAAAAAAAAAAAAAATAAATACGTACATTTAACATCGAACAAACTATTCGTCTTAATAGCAAATATATGAGCTCTCAAATTTGAAGCAGCAGTAACAAAGTCCATCGCATCATCATCATCTTTATCAAAAGATAAGATAGCATCTGGTTGTGTCTCTTTCTCCTTTAATAATCGAGTTGATAATTTTGTGGCGCTCTCCTTGAATACCTCGAAATTTTCTTTCAAATCCCAAACTTTTCTGTCTGCTAATCCTTGATTCTCTGTTGCTTCTGTCATCATCTCTTCCAAGTCATCGTAATGTAATGGTGTAGGCTTTTCACGTTTCTCCCACATCGATTCCATTGATAATAATCGGTTAATATCGGTTTCGAATACTTTGGTGAATATTTTTTTAGTATAATCGGGAGATCCTGCAGCTTCCTTAATTGCCTTTAATTCCTCGGTTTCTCGTTTTAAAGCAGCTATCTCTTTAGCTAATATTCACTGATATGTTAGTTTCTTCTTCTTGTGATACATGTGTATATATTCATATCTTTACCCATTTTATCAGAATTGTCTGGTTCAAGTGTTTCTTCATCTTCAGAATTACCAAATAATTGACTATTCTTTTGAGGTGAGTGATGTTCTTATGTATTTGAACATTATAGTTTTTTTTTTTTTTTTTTTTTTTTTTTTACCTGAATAAGAAACTTTTTGCCCATACAATACAATGGATAGGTGCGCTAGGAGTGCTTCGAATGGTACAGACAGGGTATGTTTTGGGTGCGGTCTTTGGTTGACAATCGAAGCATTCGGTCTCGTCCTATATGATTGTTAGTTGACAACATTTGACTTTTTAAGGTATCCCCCCTTTTTTTTTTTACTTTTTTAATAACATAGGCTTGACCAAAATAACCCTGGGTACCTGATTCAACAAGTGGAACGTCAGCAGCTAAACACATTGCGTTCACATGTCTACGAGCCTCTGTTAAAAAAAAAAAAAAGGTTATCAATAAAACTATTCAGGGACGGTTTCTGGAAAGGTTCGTACCTAAATTATCTAACGCGTTTAAGACCATAGTAAACTGCTTAAACCATTGCACGTTGAATTGAGGCTCTTTGATATTGCTTTGAAGCGACTCAATGTTGACAGAAGGGTTAAATCTATGAGCTGATTCTTTCGCGACCTTTTTTTTTTATGAAAAAAAAAAACATTACTAAACATTTCAAACGTTTTTTGTTTTCGTTTCTTACATGAGCTTTTGCTTGTTTAACATGTTGCTTTTGAAATAAAAACTGTCGATTTAAGTTTGAAATATCAATAGTATCTAAATCAATCTATAAAAAAGTTGATTAAACAAACAAAGAATGTCAAAAATATAAAATAGATACATACGACTACAATGTCTTTGAAACCTGACATAACCAAGTTCTTCAATAACTCACAGCCGATACCGCCAGCACCAACCAAAAGAATCTTACTACTTGATACTTTATCAAATAATTCTTTTCCAAGTGTGCGAATATTATAGCTATCTCTTTCTGTCATTTTGTTTGAAAGAAAGACAAGTAAAAAGAGACAAGATTACAAATAATTTATAGACCGCGGTCACGAGAGATTCCAAAAGGATTTCACAAAAACAAAGTGCATCTAAAGTATGAAGAATATACCTTGAGTCGTGGAAGTTTGCTTATTTTTACTCATGTAACTTTGAGAGGATCAGCAGTATGATAATATTAGACCTGATAAAAACAGGAGTCCTGGAAATATAGCTTTCCCTAGGCTTTTAATGCCTAGATATTGTAATTAACGAGTAACTTTTACAGAGAGAATGTTGCTCGTTTTCTAAGAGAAAGTATAAAACTACGAATGTTTAAACATATAGAAAAGAGAAAATGTTTTGTAAAATGCGTAAAGAGCATTATTTTTTATTGAATCTAAAATCCCAAATATCCTGAATGTAAGTGGTTTGTTTGATTTTAGACAAACTAGAGGGCTACTTTTGCATAAATACGCGTCTTTTATAAAAAAGGAAAATTGGAAATTAAGATTCCTCTAAATCAGAAATTTGTATCAACGCGATGGGTTTTGTTACATATTCCACATAAACCCATCCAATTGATAGGGGTATAAAAAATCAAATATATTCTGTTGTTGTTGGGTACCAATGTTAAACCACTAAGCCTTCTTATTAAATCCTCTGTCAAACAGTACAGAGAGAAGTTTCTATATACGGTTCCAGTTTCCTCTATCGTGAGTGTAACGCGATATTTGGAAGTGTATATTAAACTCTTATCTTTTGGTTCATGCTGTGATGACACATTAAAATGGACAAAAAAGCAATGTCATCCAGTTAAACAGCCGCTGTAAAAGTCACAAGAAAAAATATCCATTAAACTTATTTTTTTTTTTTGCACTTTAAGTATAACCTTTTCTTTTTTTTTTCTTTTTTTTTTCTTGGAAGTGTTTAGAGAAGAAAGGATAAGTGTAAAATATGTATAAAAATTTCAGTTCTACAACTATTCGCCAACTTGGTTCACGTTCCAGTATCAACTTTCGTCATGTCAATCAATTTCATCATCGTCCAGCAGTTTCAACTATTCGTCTTTTAGTAGTTCGAGGTAATAACACAAGAGGACTTCACTTATCTCGAAATCTTGTACGTTCAGAACAAAAGTTGGGTAAAATAACTACAGAGGAAAAGGAAACCATGACTTCTAGAGCAGCCGCTTTGGCTAAAGAACAACAAGCTAAAGCTAAAGCAGCAGGCACTATGTCTGCTACATCGGCAGCTACTTCTATCAAGCCTAAAAAGACATTATGGCAAAAAGTAAAGGATGAAGCGGTTCATTATTGGCACGGTACTCAGTTACTTGGTTTAGAAATTAAAATTTCTTCTTCTTTGACCTGGAAATTATTACATGGTGGAAAATTGACTCGTCGTGAACATCGTCAAGTAAGTTTTTTTATTAAAAAAAAAAGAAAATTTTTTCATCCAGTGTATCCATTTAATTTCTGACACATATTTTTTATAGTTACGTCGTACTACAAGTGATCTTATGCGTCTCGTACCATTTGCTTTCTTCTTGATCGTACCTTTTATGGAATTGTTATTACCTGTTGCACTCAAGTTGTTCCCTAACATGTTGCCTAGTACTTATGAAAGTAAATCTCAAGAGGTAAGTTTAAGGATATTTATAAAAAAGGAAGTTATCGATTGAGTATGCTAAAGAAAGAGAACCATGTTATAGGAAAAGAAAAAGATGGCATTGTTGAAGGTTCGCTTAGAAATGGCTAAATTCTTGCAAGAGACTATATCCGAATCGGGTTTCCCCGGATCTGACCATGAAAAGGCTGCTACCGAATTTGCAGAGTTCTTCAGAAAGGTAAAAAAAAAAAAAGCTTATTTTTTTTTGACTCATATGCAAAAAATGACTAAATAATAATAAAAAAAAAAAAAAAGATTCGTATGACTGGTGAACAAGCTTCTACAGAAGACTTATTAAACGTAGCTAGACGATTCGAAGATGAATTGACCCTGGACAATTTATCAAGACCCCAGCTCGTTTCCATGTGTCGCTATATGAATATCAATGCGTTTGGTACAGATAACTTTTTACGTTTCCAAATCCGCAACCGTATGCGTCAAATCAAGGCAGATGATAAGGTAATTCAAACTGAAGGTATTGAATCTTTAACAATTCAAGAACTTCAAAATGCTTGTGCTGCTCGTGGTATTCGATCAATTGGTACTTCTCCTGGTCGTCTTAGAGATGAATTATCTCAATGGCTTGATCTTCATTTAGAACATCATGTTCCTGGTACTCTTTTAATTCTTTCAAGAGCATTTAGTTATACCGATCGTGGTATGACTACTGAAGAAGCATTAAAGGCTACTTTCAACAGTTTACCTGATAACCTTGTAAATGAAGCAGAACTTCAAGTCTTGGAACAAGTAGGTGCTAGTACATATAAACAAAAGTTGGATGTATTAGAACAACAACAAGAATTGATTGAAGATGAATCTGAACAAGAAGAAAAGGAAGAAAAGGCTAAATTAGAAGCTGCTAAATTGGCTGAGGAACAACGTTTAGAAGAAGAAAAGAAGGAACGCGAAGCTGCTGAAAAGAAGGATGCTTTTGTTGCTGATGAACCTACTGTATCTGATGCACAAGTTGAAAAGATGGAAGAGAGTAAATCTGAGCCTGCTAGTGCTACTGCTGATCTCGCTGCTGAAACTGCTGAAGAAGAAGCATTATCTGCTGAACAACAATCTGAACTTCAAGATGCTTTGGCCAAGTTACGTACCAAGGTCAATGTTTTGGAAGAACGTGCTCAATTCAATGAGATCAAGGTTCAACATGAAGATTATAAGGAACTTATTGAAGAACTTAAGGATTCTACTAAGCGTGAAGCTGATAAGGCTACATTACGTATGGGTAAGAAATTAGAAAAGATGTTGGCTACTATCGATAAGGAATTAGATGCTATGGAGAAAGAGGACTCCAAGGAAGCTAAGAAAGAATCTAACAAGGAGGAAACAACTATGAAAAAAGATTAGAAAAAGAAAAACTCATTTAGAATTAAATATATTTTTTGATTACCCCCACTTTACCTTTATTTTATTGATTAATTCTTTGAATGCGGTTGTGCTATACATAATAGTTGGATGATTTTAATCGGAAGCGTATTACCTAATCATTAAGCTCTACCGGAGACCTGTTGCGCATTACTGAACCGAAAAACTTTTTAGGGTGTAACCTGAAAATTCAAACCGAAATTTAATGTAGCACTGTTTTGACTTTTTACTTCCGGTTTACTTGTATTTCTTTTATTATTATTTTTAACTATCCCCTTCTAAAGTTAATAAGTATAATGCATAATAGACATGCATATGGACCATTTGTAATTCATACCGTTGAAATATAAAAGAGGAACAAAGGCATTTATTCTATTTTACCAAAAAGGAATTGAAAACTTCGATTGTCACACACAAGATATAATTTGTACACCTCATTTAATAAATTTGACTTCAAAAGTCTTGCTTTTCCAATCTCATCGCTTTCTGTTCTCTTTCTCTCATTTTTAAATTATGAGTCTCCCTACCGTTGCAATTATAGGTTCCGGGTATAGTAGTTCTGTAGACCATATCAAATGCGTGCTTTTTAACATAATTCTTCTTATCTTATAGCTTCAGTGGCATGGTAGCTGCCATCCAACTAAAAAAGCAACTGAACATTACTGCACAGGTATTTGAGTCTACAAACGATATCGGTGGTACTTGGAGCTACAACGTGTATCCAGGATGTGGTAGTGATGTTCCTAGTCATGTTTACTCGTTTAGTTTTGACTTGAATCCAAGTAAGTACGATTTATGTCAAAAAAAAAATCATCATTTGACAAAGCTCCCCTCCCCCCCCCCCTATATTTAGATTGGAGTAAAAGATATAGTGGTCAAAAGGAAATCCATCAATATATGCGAGATGTTGCAAAAAGACACGGTGTTTATGAACAAACACAATTTGAAACAGAAGTTGTTTGTGCTTCTTGGATAGAAGAGAACAAGAAGTGGAAACTTGAATTAAAGAAGATTGGTAAAACACCAAACCAAATTAAATATTTTGATTTCCTGTAAGTTTTATGTAAAAAAAAAAGGGAAAGTCGGTATTTCTAATATATTTCCCATTTATTAGCTTCTCGGGTGTAGGAGCACTCCGTATTCCGTATGTACCAAAAGAATTCCAATCTTTTGAAGGAAAGATCATTCATTCGGCTTATTGGGATTCTGAATATGACTTGAAGAATAAAAAGATTGCAATTATCGGCAGTGGTGCAAGGTATATTATAATAACTACTTTCATCATTATCTGTATAGGAACTCATTTTTTTTTTTTTTATTGCAGTTCCGTTCAAATTATTCCTGCTATTGTCAAAGATGTAGCACATATTTACAGTTATCAAAGAACACCTACATGGGTTAAGTCACGTAATCAAATTGTTTTCCCTACAATTTTAAAGAAATTATTTCGCTATATTCCATTCCTCATGTACTTTTACAGAATCTATGAATTTTTTTCAAGGGAATTAAGGTTTGGTGTCTTGGGTAACCGATATACTTTCTTGGCCAAATTCTTTAAATGGTGGTTAACGAGAAGTATGACAAAGGCTCTAGTCTCTAGAGGAAGATCGGACCTTGTATCGAAACTTATTCCAAAAAACGTACCTGGTTGTAAACGCGTGGCAACTTCAGATGATTACTTGCAAGCACTTTGTGAAGATAATGTCACTGTGAATATATCTCCTATTGTAGGTGTGAAAGGAAGAAGTGTAATAACAGAAGATGGTACAGAATCAGAAGTGGATGTCTTGTGTCTTGCAACGGGATATAATACAAATAATATCTTGGGTAACCTCCAAGTGTATGGTAGAGATGGCGTATCTTTAAACAAGTTATGGGATGAAAATACTTCAAAAACTTATAAGACTGTGAATATTTATGGATTTCCTAATTTTTGTATGATGCTTGGTCCTGGCTCTGGATTAGGTCATAATTCTGTCATTACAAACATCGAATGGTAAGTCGTTACTGTAGTTTTATATATATGAGTGTATATACTAAATATATATTTCTAGTCAAGTAGATTATATGATTTCTCTCATGAAATATATGATGAAAAATCAAATCAAATCAATGGAACCTAAAGAGAAGGCACAAGAAAAATTCTCTAACGATCTTCAAACAGGCTTTAAAAATACAGTATGGACTAGCGGTTGTAACTCTTGGTATCTCGATAAAAATGGCGGTATTCAATTCTTATGGCCTAAAACAGTGACAAGTTTCTACTTTATGTTAAAAAGAACAAATTTTGAAGCTGATTATACTATAAAGAACTAAATAATAATAAAACATAAAGAATAAATAGATAATAGATCAAAAAGTAATAATTTTTATTTTATACACAAGGAAGGGAGAAAATTATATGTTAAGGTCTACTTGTACTACTTCCGGTAGCATCAGATGGTGCTGGAGTACTAAGCATGATTTCAACTGCTCTATTTAGATCGTTATGAGCTGATGATAATGCTCTTGTGATTGTCTCTCTTGGGTGATCTGGAAACATAATCACTAATATTCTCGTATGTTCTGGTGACGGGGGTTCTAATTCAGACCCTGCTACATCTCTACCTGTAATCGTATCAAAGTATTCCTATTAAACAAGATGCATGTAATTAATTACATGTGAGATTAACAATTAATTATCAAACACTTACTCGTACGGAAGGTGCCCCACCCTCTGTTGTAGGTGCAGGTGTTTCGGAAGCACTACTACTGCTTGTCGTATTTGTTGATCTTCGATTTCGTAATCCTCCTGTCATAATGTTATCCACAGGAGATAAACCCGTTACAATCGGACGTTGACTTGGCGTAGTTGCTGAAGATCGTGCAATAGGTGGTGACACTAAGAATGGTTTAATAAATCGAATCGTTAATTTTTGAAAGATCAAGGGAAATCTCCATCGTTTAATGTTTCCAATATCCGTTCTATATAATGCACCCGATAATAATCCGCATATTGCTGGTATTAAAGTTTGAAAAGATTGTGATAATGCTAACTGTGTAATGTATGTTAATGAGCGCAGTCTTTGTACGAGTATACAAAACGTACCTGGAATGCCAAGATGTAAAGGAATAATTTATCATTCATTGTGATTCCGAATATTCTGAATCGATAAGTAACTGGTATGATACGATGATACTGATATAGCGCTGAGAATATAAGAGCATAACTAAATCGTGTAATCAGATAAATGTGGGTAGAGGAAAATACATGAACGCTTTCACTTACGGTCCACCCGGTAAACGTTTTAGACCAAAATCCTCACCAAATATTAATGCACCCAATTCCAATAACGTTGATGTCAAAATAGATATGCAAACAAAGGCCTACATATTTGTATTAAAAATCCAGTTTATTCTTAGCTTGTAAAAGTGTATGGAAATTTTTACCATATATTTTGCGCTACCATATTGTCTTTCTATAACTCGCAAAGTATATAATAATATTGACCCAAAAAACACATCCCCAGAGTTTCCAAACGCTATATGTGAAGTCAACAATCGCCAGAACTACTAAAAGGGTTAGAGGTTCTATTCAATTCTATGCTCAATTAGCTAAACTCTTACTTGATGATGAATCGTAAGATGTGGTGTAAGCTGTAAGTGAAAATACATCTTCAAGTTAAGTATGGCTGACAAGATAGAACAAGTTCCAACAAAGAGTACTAGAAACTTTGTCACAGGTACATTGTAAAAGCCTAGTTGTTTCGTTTTAGTTTTACTGCTTGGCTTTTTTTTTGTTTTTAATTTTATACCTGCTGGTCCAATAGCCTGCATTTTCTGTGTATTTCGGTTTTAGTATTTTATAAGATGGTATTCAGAAGTTAAAAAAAAGGTATAAAGAACACTTTCCAGAACGCTTTACTGTTCCATAAAGTCACGTGAATGAATACTATTCACAAGTCACGGTTGGAAAGCATTGTGTAGACTTCATGAAAGTGTGCGAGAGAGAGAGAAATCCCAATATCGTACCAGCAATATTATATATACAATGCAGGAACATCTCAAATTAGTTATGTTAAATCTTAAAAAAATAATATTCAAACTGTTGTAAAACAGTTTCTGCAATACTAAATTGATCGAGCAAAATAGAAGAATAAATGCATATACCTATCTTTGATCTTTTTGTGGCCGGTAATAGTAAAGAATAAAATGAAAGAACCAAAAACTATATAACCAGACAAGAAATTCTGATGACAATTAGCCGGTACGGTAAACATGATTTATATACATTGTTTTGATTAGTTATGTAACAAAATTTCTATGGATGAATCTGTGAAAAGCCTTACATAAAAGATATGTGGTAATGATAATAGCAAACGTGTTTCATTATTCATGTATTTTATTAGATATAATTGATTTTAGACAAGTCAAGTTTATAAAAGAATTTATTTTCTTTGACACATGTAATTGGTTATAAAGATTGCAGCTTGATGCATATACTTTTGAATTTACATCCCAATTTATCATGGTATTGTCTGTGATACCATTATCTAGTTCGCTGTTTGACCTTTTGTCCGCATGTTAAAGATGAATAAAGTAGGCTCTTGGTATATTATAACTAAATATATATTTGTGTTAAAGAGGCTCTTAATAAAATTAAAAGAGGATGTATTTATTTTTTGGGAAAAAAAACAGACCCGGACGGTAAATTTTATGCTGGGAAACAATCCACCGAAGCGGTTACTTTTTCTAGGGGAAAGATACGCGCAACATATTTGAGCACCATATTTTTTTTTTTCACGGACACTGCTATTGAGGTTTATCAGACAATGAATCACTTCTTCTTTTTCTGATAAAATTATTAGAGCTTTGATATGACTTACCACTGACAACATATTTTATGCAGGTTTCAAAGTTGAAATAAGATCTTGTCTGAATAGAGACGTATGTAATTAAAGAAGGTAACGACTAGGAAGATTCATTTTAGAATATAAAAGAAAGAAAAAAAAAAAAAAAACTGCTTGAATGACGTGTGAAAATAAAATGGCACGCGTATATCTTTCCCCCTTATTTCAATTCAGAAGCTAAACCCAGTGTTATCAAAACCACATGCCACAGAAATGCCTTATATATTAAGTGTAAAAGAGAAAATGATTATTTTTTAAAAACTTTTATTGTCTTGCTCTTCTTTCTTCTGCCGCTAACATTCCATATATCATGGTATCGACATAACTAAGCCCTTCTTTGTCGGTTAACTGACAGCTAATGAGAATAAAAAGTGCGAGTGGTACTCCCATAATCAATTGGAGTGGTTGTACTGAATAGGTAGGAATGCAGTTCAAACATTGTAAGGCAATACGAACAGAAATAGCCGTACGACATCTTATTTCAACATGAAAGAAGGTCTAAGATTTCTTCAAAGCCTATCATAGTTGATGTTACATATTTGTAAATACAGGATGATATGTCTTGTGTTGACAGCAAAAAAAAAAAAAAAAAAAAAAAAAAAAAATACCTAATTACTCTAGTATTGTTCCAAAGCCCACGATTTGTACGGGCCAAGTTGAACTGTTCTCTTGTATTTAATTGACTGGTGATTTCAAGTAAAAGTTCATCTGGCAAACAACGAAATACTTTATCAGCACCAAACAAACCATAATAAGAGGCGATGTCAGAAAAGCTGTGGGAGTCGGTTGATTCTGTAAATAGTTTCAGTTCTAGTTATATTGAGAATGATTAGAGATACTTTGTGAGCTGTATATAATATATCTTACCATTAACAATATGTATTATGAAGGTTTCAAAGTTATTTATTTCTTGATATAATCTCTTTTCTGAATCGGGCATTATATAGTAGAACAAGAGAGTAAGAGGGTATTGACGGGAAAGGTTCATGATTTGGAATATATAATAAACAAAAGAGAGAGAGAGAAAAAGTGGTTTAAATAATAAACCTGTTTGTGATTTATTAAAACAATCAAATAAAAGATAGGAGACTAAAAAAGATTATCATGTATTTCATTATGTATATACGGTTAATTGTTATTTTTTTCCCGAGATAATATCATAACAATGAAAAGGAAAGAAATTCCTGATTTTTTTGCCTTTTATAATATGTAGTATTTTATGTTACACTTCCTATAATAACAAAAGGTATTTACAAAAGCGTGAAATATTTAAAAACATTCTATTACTTTGAATATATACCTCCAAATGGAAGCTGAATCAGCTCAGCGTTTTTTTTTTTTTTTTAATGTTTAGAAACTAAGAAACCTTCTGAGAGGGATGCTCTAATACCGCCTTAAGTCTTCATTTTAGGGGGCCTGTGCGAACGATCTTAGAACCAAAGTTTTTTTTTTTTACACTGGGTACCTTTTTCCTGTCTATTTGTTGTTTTAAGCGGTAAATTAAAAATAAAGTTCATACCAGAAACTAGGGGTTGGAATAAAGGGCTTGTCAGATTCTCTCCCTTCTCTCCTTTTTTTTTTTTTTTTTTTTTTTTTTTTTTTTTACATGTTATCTCGATCGATTCGACAAGCAACAAGGCGAGTGCCCTTACTAAAGAGAGTAAATGACATATTTTTTTTCCTGGTATCAACTCGAAAAATAACCCCCCCCCCTTTTTTTTATAGTGTCATTATTCTTCAGTAACTAGTTTAAAAGCATGTTGGAACCAAATCGAGACGCATAACAAGGAAATCAATGCGTTCATTTCACTTAACGATCGTCAGGTACTTGAGAAACAAGCAGTTGAATCGGACGATAGAAGAAGTCAAGGTAAAAATAAACCAAAATTTACGCGCGTGTACACGTTTTCCTTATAATTATCATGTAGGTAGTTTGAAAAGTACGATAGACGGAACCACCATTGCGATAAAAGATAATATATGTACCAGTTTTCTTCCTACGACTTGTGCTTCTAATATGCTTAGAGGTAAAATGATACTAATTTTGAATCCAGAAGAAAAAAAAAATATTCACACATAATATATTAGAATTTACTTCACCTTATGATGCTACAGTAGTTAAATTATTAAATGAGGCAGGTAGTTTAATTATGGGTAAAACGAATATGGATGAATTTGGTATGGGGTAAATGTTTGATCAAACGAAAGAGAGAACAAGAGAGAGAGAAAAAGTTTAAAACTAAGTATATATACATTTTAGATCTACCAATACTCATAGTGCGTTTGGACCTGTGATTCATCCTGATCGTAGTGATGGTATTAAGAGATCACCAGGAGGTAGTTCAGGAGGTAGTGCAGCTAGTGTGGCGATGGATATGTGTGCAGCGTAAGCGTTATTTTATTTTATTTTTTTAAAAAAAAAAGAAGATGTTTCTAATAAATAAATAAAGAGCTTTAGGGTCAGATACAGGTGGATCAGTTCGTATGCCAGCATCATATTGTGGATTAGTTGGATTTAAACCAAGTTATGGTCGATGTTCTCGACATGGATTAGTTTCATATGCAAACTCATTGGATACAATTGGTATATTAACCAAAGATGTGAAATCATGTCTCAACATATATGGTAAAGTATATATTTACACATGTATACTAAAAAAAAAAAAAAAAAAAAAAAAAAGAGTACTTATATATATGTAGATATTATTGATAAATACGATGAAAAGGATCCTACATCGATACCAAACGAAGTGAGAAAAGAATTGGAAGAAGCAACAAAAGGATTTGAATTTAAAACGAATGATTTAAGTGGATTAGTAGTTGGAGTTCCACAAGAATTTTATGTTGATTCACTTTCACCAGAAGTATTAGAAAGTTGGCGTGATGGAATTAAAAGATTAGAAAGTTTAGGAGCAAAGATTGTATCAGTTTCAATACCTCATCTTTCTTTAGCTTTACCTGCTTATTATATTATTGCTTTAGCTGAAGCAAGTTCTAATTTAGCAAGATTTGATGGAATCAAATATGGTAAATTAATTAAATAGAAAAAAGCCCTTGAATTTAATTATTTTCTTTGTTATAAATAGGTCATCGAGTACCTGATAAGGAGCTTTTATATGATGAAACACGTAGTACTGGGTTTGGTGATGAAGTTAAAAAACGTATATTACTTGGTACTCACGTCCTTACCGCTGGGTAAAAAAAAAAGAAACAAATATATATATATATATTGATTGATATTAATTCATTTTATATTCTAGAACATATGAAACTTTATTTTTACCAGCACAAAGTGCAAGAAGGTTAATTCAAAAAGAATTTAATCAAGTATTTCAACAACCCAATGTATTATATAACCAACAACAACAAAGTAAAGGACAAGCGCATATATTACTTGTACCTAGTGCCACTTCTAAAGCACCTCAAATGAATGAATTAAATACAGGTATCAAAGCTTATATTGATGATGTAATGACATTGCCTGCAAATTTAGCTGGATTACCTGCTATCACTGTACCTTCTACAAATCAAATTGGGTTACAATTATTAGGTCAATATGGTTACGATCATCTTGTATTAAGAATTGCTGAAATTATGACCAAAAATAAATAATTTTGTTCGCGCTGATTTAATACACATATAATACAGAAGAAAAAAAAATCTTTTTCATTATTTTCCCCCTCCTTTTTTTTTTTTTTTTTTTCTTTCTGCTTCTTTTTCTTCTTATTATTGAACAAAAGAGTTTTTTTCAATGGATTCTTATTATGAGAATACAACAGAAAGTTTAAATGGAGAAGAATGTGAAGACCCTCACTGTCATGGTTGTCAAAAACCGATTGAAGATGGTTCAGTTGTTCAGTTTGGTGATGGTATCTGGCATTTTGAATGGTATTTTTTTTATAAAAACAGATACTTTTTTAAATAAATGAAACTAATATATATTTGGTAATAAATAAGCTTTCGTTGTGCGAAATGTCTAAAATTAGTAGAATGTTACAGTAACTTGTTATTATTAAGAGATGGAAGTCCTATTTGTGAAGATTGTTCTTATAGTTGTCATGCTTGTGAAAAAACCATTAAAGACGAAGCCATCATGACAGGTAACAACAACAACAACAACAATCGCTATTTTATAAAACTAAAAAAATAAGGGGTGGCAACTTTTTTTTTATTTAACCAGGTGATGAGGCATATCATGCAGACTGTTTCCGTTGTGTTCAATGTAGTAAAAAAATTGATGATCTTGTATTCACACAAACAAGCAAGGTAAGATATATATATATATACACACATGTAATAAAATTCAGTATATTTAATCATTATTATTAGGGTATTTATTGTACAAAATGTCATGAGGCAAGGAAACAACAAAGGATGAAAAGAAGAGATGAACGAAATAAAGCTACAGAAAAATCAACATCTTCACCACCTACACGTCCTAATCCTGGTTATCGAATGTCTTCTACTACATCTATTGTGAATGCATATACGGATGAAAATATTAGAACACCCATATTAGGTATATAAAAAATGATTTATATTTTGTAATTATTTTGATACTCATCTGTTTAGACAACACTATAAGAATCAAATGATATATCGGAATTAAATGATATGTTAATGGGTCAACGCAATAGTGATGAAACCATTCGTAATTCAATTGATATTGCTCCTCCTAGATTGGATTTAGATCAGTCTGATGATCCTCCTCATATTAGAGATTTGAAGAGAGAATTAATTGAAACTAAATCTCGATTATCCGAAGTAGAAGGAAAATTTGGTAAAATTAAGGTAAATACTTCTCTCCTTTCTTTAGTATAAATATGCAAGTTATTCTAACATCTATACACACAATTAGACAATTAGTAGAAGAGCATTAGATGAATTCCGTATGGTCAAAGATAGTTATGCATCCGAAGTGACTGCAAGAAAATCTGCTGAACGACTCAACATTCGACTCAGGAGTGAAGTAACATTTTATCAACAAGCCTCATTATTTAATACACAAGATTTCATTCAACATAGTAAAGAAGAAATTGAAGAATTAAACCAGACACGAGCCGAATTAGAGCAAGTATGTCATCATTTAAGAATCGAACGTAATGAACTTGTAAAAGAATTAGAACATCATTCAGATAATATCGAGAAGCTCTTAAAGAGTCAAAAACCACAAGAGTTGCATTGGGAGCGATTACAGCATGCCTATCAACAACAACTGGATTCAATGCAAAAAGATATGGTTGCAGCTAAATCAAATTATGCAAAATTGATTAAGGGACGAGAAGATATTATTTCAGATATGATCATGTTGAATAATAAGAATGCTGAATTAACTCAATTAAATAATGATTTATCAAGAAGAGTCATGGAAAAAGAACAAGAAGCAAAAGCTGTATTTGCTGGTATGAGTTTCTTGACCACTCCGGATGAAAAGGTTGTAAGTAGTAGTAATAGTAGTACAAGTAGTACTACAAAGAATCATCGACGTAATCTGTCTACAGGTTCTATTGGTATTACTCCTTCCAATTCTATGCCTGATATGAAATCAAGTAGTAGCGTTGCTGCTACTATTACTGCTAGTACTACTACTACTACTACTACAGATCAAAACCCTAAAATTGCTCAACGTGATAGTTTTAATGGATCAGCTGCGCCTAAATTATTCAAGTTTCGAAGAAACAGAAGTGGATCCGGAAAGAAGTCAAGCAGTAATAGTAATACGAATAATAAAGAAGAAAAAATGATTTCAATTCCTTATGACAGTAAAAATCTTGAGCCGGTCTCAGAAACTTTTGTCAAGAAGGAAATTGAACCCATAAGTACTAGAAAACATCATTTTGCACAAACAAAGTTTATTCGACCTGTCAAGTGCGAAGCATGTAATGAAAAAATGTGGAGAGTGAGTGAATTAAAATGCTCAGGTAAAGAAGAAAAAAAAAACACACACACACACACAGAGAGAGAGAGAGAGAGAGAGAGAGAGAGAGAGAAAGTTAAAGTAGATTAATTCATTATATATACATATAGATTGTAGTATGATATGTCATTCAAAATGTGTTTACAGTGCACCTCAAGCATGTATTCGAAAATCAACAGACGCAAATCGACAGGATTCAGATAACGTACGATACATGTTTGGTAACGATTTGATTAAACAAGTACAAGCAGAAAAGAGCAAGATACCACTGATTGTAGAAAAATGTATTGAATCTGTTGAATCCAGAGGAATGGATTATGAAGGTATTTATCGAAAATCAGGTGGAGTAGGACAGATGAGACAAATTCAACAAGCGTTTGAAAAGGGTGAATTGCCCAATTTAATTGATGAAGAGAAATGGAATGATATTTGTGCAGTGACAAGTGTATTGAAACAGTATTTCCGTGAATTACCTAATCCTCTTTTCACTTATGAACTTCATTCCAAATTTATTGATGCTATGAGTAAGTTTTAAAAGATTTGATTTATATAAATATATATATATATATATATATATATTCATCCCTTTCTTTTAGTGATAGCGAATAGTACAGAACAATTGCATACAGTCACTCAATTAATTCAAACTTTACCTATTGAAAACTTCAACACATTAAAATACCTCATGGATCATTTACACAGGTAAAAAAAAAATTATAGAGATAGAGACATGTCATATGGTATATATTAACTTTTCTTAAAAAAGAATTCAATTACGAAACAAGGAGAATTTAATGACATCTAAAAACTTGGCAGTCATCTTTGGACCCACTTTGTTAAGAGACCAAGACGAGAACCGAGACTTGTTGGAAATGAACCACAAGATCGGTATGATTGAATACATTTTGAACCATATGGATACAGTATTTGTAATTGAGACAATCAATAGTAAATCAAATCATAGTGGTGTTGATCACCGTAAAATGCATTTACCTCCATTGCAACCTGGGGATAATCTTAGTACAATCTTAGGAAATTATCAGTTGACTACTCAAGAAACCTCGGCGGCGGTTCCTCCAAGACAAAATGCTGGTTACATTTAAAAAAAAAAATGCATTTGTAAATAAAAATATATTCATATGCAACTTTTATACTTTTTTCTTTTGCGGGCCGGACTTTTTTGTTTGATTTTTTATTACAAGGTTTTTTTTTTTTTTTTTTTTTTTTTTTTTTTTTTTTTTTTTTTGTCTTTATTCTTCTCTTTGATTAATGTCAGCGTACGACCACGTTAAGAAGGGATCATTAAAGTTCAAAGGAGGCGAAACAGTCTCTATAAAGTAAGAAAATACATGTATTTTTATTAACTACGGTAAAGCTAATCTAAAATTAAATAGAAAGAAAAAAAAGTCGAAATCGAGTAAAGAAAAGTTAGAAAGAGCCTTACGTGAAGAAGTTTCTAATAAAGAGAAACAACGATACCAAGATGTTGAAAAGACTGAAGCTGAACGTAAATTTGAAGAAATAAAACGTCAAAGAGTAAGTTGAAGCATATATATATGTAAAAGCTTAAATATTCATTCTTTTATATTTTTTATAGCAAATGGAAAGAGTATCTAAAGCAGCAACGAAATCACATAAAGATCGAGTATCTGAATTTAATAACAAATTGGAAATGCTTAGTGAACATCATGATATTCCTAAAGTTGGACCTGGCTAACATTGCTTAAATATTTGTACAGAGCATTTAATAATAAAACATTTTCATTTTAAAGAACAGCAAAAAAGCGTACACAATTATGTCATTGGAGTTGTCAATGATATAAAAGAGAGAAAAGAGTGCTCAATCAGGCCTATTTACTTTGACTCTTTTTTTTTTTCTGTTTTAAATTATTTTATTTTTTTATTTCTTTATTTTGTAACCATGACTACCTTACAACCGCCCACATTACAACGAACAAGAACACCTCCAGTGTCACCCGGAATCTTGAGAGTAATAAATAAAAGTTTTATTTTGTATCAAGCAAGTTGATTCCCAATCTTATTTTATTCATTCTTTTTCTTTAGATTACAATACACAGTTGCTTTCTTAACATTACAGTAAAACGACCTTATGTCACCATTACCTTGGGAGGTATTTATAAACTCAAAAAAAAAAAAAATCACACATAAAAACAAAAGAAAACTTACATAGTAAATAGACCAAACCTACAAGACATCTATTTCAGAATACGCTGAAGGAAAATGGAATGAGGGATTTGAACTCCGTGTGACATACCATAACCAACTCTTTGATACGATTCAACTTGACCTCTACGATAGCTACACCTTCTTTTTAGATAAACATGTAGGAAGAGCCGAAATACGGATAAGAAATTTGGAAGGTATGCCCGAAGTCTTTTCAAGTTACTACGAAGTGATGGAAAAAAAATTATCCTTGGGTGCAACATCCAGAGTGAGTCGTACATCCAGTATTGCCTCTGGTGTTGGAGCCATTCATGCACAAATTGCGTACCAATATATTGAAAGCGGTACCAGACAAAGACAAGCTTCAGTTGATTTATCTAAAATGAATTGGTTAATTGATCAAGCACTTGCAACAGAAGATGGAGATGAGCCTTTTGATAAGGAATTAATTCAACAGTTTAATCAGAAATTAAAACTTCAGAGAAATACAAGAGATATTCAGTTCAAGAAATTTGAAGAAGATTATCCAGATGAAAGTAGTAGTAGTAGTAGTGACGATGAATCAATTTTACATAATGATGGAAAACCACTCAAATTATCACTCTCACGTGCCATGTCAGAAGATGCTGTAAAACCAAAAGAAAGTACGTTTATGGATACAGTGTCTTCTTTCTTTGGTTACCAACAACAAACAGAACAAAACGTACCACCAGCTGTGACAGAGAAGAAGGAAACATCAGATTATCCTCTTTTAAATACAGAAGAAGATAGTTTGAAATCTTTTCCTATTTTGGATACAATTGGATCATGGACCATGGCGAAAGAAACCAGTCAAGTACTACGTGCAATTGGAAAACTACTTGTTGCCTTTGTAAGTTACTTTCTATATATGCATAACTATCTTTTCTAACTCTTGCATAACAGGGTCAAGGCTTTGAATTATCTAATCTTCAAATTCTGTCAGGATTTAACGTAGTTGAAAAATTCTATAACGATTTACCTAGAGAAAGAACATGGGATCTAGTTCAAGATGTAGCAGAGATCGAAATGGCTTCGTACATGTGGAGATACGCTATGGCGTCTTATGGTTGGAAAGGTTTAAATTTTATAGGAAAAGGAAACGGAATTTTTTCTGACGCTGTACGTGCTCAATCGGATGCACTGTCAATCTGTGAACACTTGGATATACCAAAAGAGGATTTATTAGCCTACGAGTTTCGAACTGGCGCTGCCTTTAGACCGAGTTATTTTATTGCAAGAGATCGAAAATTAAATGCAATTGTCTTGAGTATTCGAGGTACCATGGTAACGTATTTTTTTTTTTTTTTTTTTTTTTTTTTTTTCAAAAAAAAAAAAAAAATTTATTTATGTAAATTGTTTTTAAAAAGTTGATCTATTATTATTTAGAGTACGTTTGATACAATGACAGACCTTGTGTGTGAATATGAACCTTGGAAAGGAGGCCTTGTCCATAAAGGCATGAAGGTAAAAAGCTACTATAATATATATATATATATATATATTGAAAGCAAGATAGACTAAAATTATCTCCCAGTCAAGTGCTACATGGTTCTTTCGTCATATTGCACCTAAATTAATTGCATACGTCAATAAACATTCAACTACTTCACTTTATATTGTAGGTCATAGCTTAGGTGCATCCACTGCAGCCATTTTGACCATCATGCTTCAAGATTATATCAACGAATTTAGAAAAGGAAAAGATGGTAAATTTAGTATTTACAGTATAGGATATGCTCCTGCCTGTGGATTAAGCTTGGATCTAGCGAATAAATACAAGGTAAAATAATTCTTACTTTGTATTAAACGATGATGTGATTATGTAATACGTATAAGTAAATAGGATCAAATTCAATCGATTGTGTTTGCAGATGATTTTGTGAGTAAACTCAGTTATGGATCCATGATGGATGTAAAGGAACTGATTATTGCAGGTGCAGAAGCAGCGAAAGAAATGGGAATTGGACAGTTGTTTTGGACGGGCGAATTGGATAATAACAAGAAATGGAAAAAAGCTTTTGAACGTGTTGCAGAGTGTCGTCGTCGATGCTTAGAGTCCATGTCAAATCCAAGAGTAAAATATATTTTTTTCTTTTATTATTTCATTTCTATTTGACTTAATTTTTCTTTCTTTCAAAGCTTTATGTAGCAGGCACTGTATACCAATTTTGGCTGGTAAGTGATGACATATATATATATATATACACATATATGCAATGAGCTATACACTAATAAGATATATAGGACCCTATTCCTAATAACGAATCACGTATTGTGATAGAACGCGCAACACCTGAAAAAGTATCAACCGAGTTAATTATACGCATGTCCATCTTACTGGATCATTTACCAACAAATTTTGACGTTGCATTTAAACGGGCCTTAGAAACATTAGATGTAGGTCCAGAAAGTGATACTCGATTTAACCGTAGCGATGAAGAACATCGTCCTGAAGTGAAGCATCCAGAAAGACCTGCCATGCAAGATAAGGCATTTGAGTCCGTTGCTGAGCTTGGATTGAAGGGAACTACGGAACGACGTGGTGGTGAAGGAAATATCATAGGTCAAGAAGGAAGAACTTAATCCTCTCTCTTTTTGCAATTATTATATATAACTTTTATTTTGACATTTAAAGTACATATGTACAAATAAATCCCATTTTCATAGAATATTCACTCAAAAAAAAAAAAAAAAAAAAAAAAAATGCCCCTCCAAAAAAAATTGTATTTTCTTGTATAAGCTTTATTTGTGATATATTTCTCTCTCTTTCTCTCTCATTTTTCTCTCTAAGCAACCTTGGGCTCGTTTCCTTCTTGTTCTTCAAACTGATCCTCTTGCGTAATAACTCTTAGAACCGATTTTTTACTTGTTTCTTGTAACTCGCCCGCTATAAGTAATTCATCCAAAATGAAATATGCCTAGATGAAAAAAAAAAACATATCAGCTATTTGTATCTATGTATCATGGTTCTTTTCTTCGTTACCTTTTGAAAGTTGAAAATTAAATCAAGTTCACAAACCTATGACAAAGTAGTTGAGATATAAGGTTTTTTTTTTTCTAATTTTTTTTTTTTTAAAAAAAAAAGAGTAACTAAACTACTTACGTTTCCGAAATAACGATCAAGAATTTCTACATAACGATGAATAATCTCGAGTGTGATGAGTTCGTTATCATCTTGGTTGATACCACATACAAAAAAAAGACTTGCATATCTAAATAAAGTAGGCGCGGTTAAAAAAAAAGTTTCTCTCTCTCTGTATGCTGGTGTTGCTATTGTTAATATTACCTCCTGTATACGATTTTTTGGTCTATTTAAAATGAATGAATTTAACAACAATAGAATGAAGAGTGACAAGAAATGCTTTACCTTTATACTCTAAGAAATTACACATCTTCACTCTTCTAGCTAACACGAGTTGAGTGGCGTCTTTCACAATCTTTGCTTTTTCTTTAGGTGGGATAGTGACAAACCACTTTGTAAGACGAACTTTGCCTTGTCGACTGACGAGTAATAACCAGTTTATCTATTAAAAGAACGAATTTATTTAAAACCATCTCCTTCTTTTTCTCTAGTAGATGAGCTTACTGGCATCTTTTTAAACAAGTGAAAATATAAACAAAAAAAAAAGAGAAAGCGTTTTATAATTTCTGTTCGAAAAGGTTCACAAATTAAAATTTAGTGAAAAGTGCACCTAGAACTTTTTTCCATGACCGGACTCTATTCAATTAATTTTAGAAAGCATTAAAAGTAAATAAAAGGGAAAGCAATAATATAATTATAAAATTTCAGATTTTATTTAATACATTTTTTTTTTAAATATATGATAAGCTAAACTATTATTTTGTTATTTAACCAATGATGGTTTCAGCAACTGTTTCAACAGTTTCGGCTACAGTAGAGATAACTCTTTGGAACCAAGAGCGAGTAACAGGGACTTCAACCTTAGTATAGTATACCTTGGTTTGATAGAAAGATTCAAAACTTTCAGAGAAAATATCAAGAGCACTGAATTCAAGATCGAATTCTTCGTGAGTAGCATAACCACCAGTAGCGGCACCAACGGCACCAGCAGCAGATTGACTGTAACGGTTGATCATGACTGTCTTGGAACCATAATCCTTAGCAGCAGCGAGAATCTTGGGGTTAGAAGAGACGACAGCAAGTTCACTTGCATCGTTCAAACCAAGAAGCATAGCAGTGTTAGTAACTACAGTAACTTCTTCAGGAGTACCATTGTTGATAGTACAAGCAGCAAACATGTCTGCAGTGAACTGAGCGTGCCAGCAGAGACAACCAGCACGAGCGAGATCCATCATAGTACGGATGGTGAAAGCATGAGAGATAGCAACAGCATAGACACCATCTAATTGTTTGATCTTACGGATACTTGCAGAAGCATCTTCAAAGAGTTCAAGCTTGGTCCAGGCACCACAGAGAGCCAAAATTTCAGCTTCGGTAAAAGCACCTTCAATACCAAATTCAACCAAGATTAATCTGAAAGTGATCAAGAGAATAGAGAGATCGGATTCAGAGTGCTTAGCCTTAAGACGGTATTCGAGGTAAAGATTATACCAACGAACAATAAGCTTTTGAACATCGACATGAGCAAAAGTGAAAGAGTCCTTCATGGTGACAATGGCATACCATGCTTTAGCAACAGAGGCACGGTAGTTGACAACAGAATCAATCAAGTCAAATGCAAATACCTTGACTCCCTTGAAAGAATCAGGAATTTGGGTAGTTTCGACCCAGGTCATGGTCTTGCCTTGGAAACCACAAGCAATAGCACATTCGGCAGTAGCTTCAATAGCAGCACAAGTCTTGTGTTTAGCTTGTTCTTGAATTACACAGAACTTTTCTTCGATCAATTCGACTTCAGATGTCTTGATAACGTGTTCAATAACAGAGACTTGTTCAGATACAATAGTGTAGATAGTATCCAAAGACTCAATGGCATGTTGTTGCGTGTTCTTGACAGTGGTAGAGATATCTGATGATTCCTCAGTTACAGTATAATTAAAATCAATGGATTCCTTGGATTCCTTGATAATCAATTTAGCTTCTTCAAGAGAGCAAGCAATAATCTTTTGGACTTCGGTCTCATAAGATTCACCAGAAACATAGGTGATGGTCTTGAGTCTTCCGAACAAGATGTCATACCAACCAGCAAATCGAGACTTGGTATGATCAACAGTACAGAGTAAGGCCTTACGAGTTTCAGTTTCAGCTTGTTCAATAGACTCGTAAATAACTTGAGTCTTGGTTACTGGCTTAGTTATAATGACACTGACTTCAGATTCAGTAGTACCGGTTTCCTTGTAGATTTCAGTCTTGACCTTACTAAGTTCAACAGAAGTGGTCTTGTTGAATTGGACCTTAGCGGCATCAATATCAATCTTTTGAACAACCTTAGAGTCATCATTAGAGGACTCAGTTATGGTCTTCTTAATATCATTCACTTGAGTCTTGATAGACCATTGAAGCTTATCGTAGAAAGAAACAGAGCCAGAGATAACGTCGGGAGTCTTGACGTATTCTTCCTTGGATTCTTCAATAACTACTTGAAGCTTAGCCTCTTCTTCCTTGATAGCAGTTTCGATGTCTTCGGTACAGTCACCTACTTCGATCATGGAGTTGATCTTTTCGATCATACCGACAAACCAGCCGTAAGTACGCTTAGTAGTATCTTCGAGCTTTTGACAAGTCTTAGCGCCTTCCACTATAATTAATAAAATGTTAGTTAGCTTTTTTTTTCTCAGTTAGGTATAAAGTAACTTACAAGTAATCTTCTCCTTGGAGACAATAACTTCGGTTTGCTTCTTATCTTCAACCTTGGGGACTTCAGTTTGTTTCTTTTCTTGTTCAAAGATTTCAACCTTAGCCTTAACGAGCTCATTTTCAGTAGTCTTCTTGAATTCGGACTTGACAACTTCAATATCAATCTTTTGGACAACCTTGGAGTCATCATTAGATGATTCCTTGATGGTCTTCTTAATGTCATTGACTTGGTTCTTAATAGACCATTGGAGCTTATCATAGAAAGAGATAGAACCAGCAATGGCAGCACCAGTGACGGAACCAACAAAATCTTGCTTGGATTCCTTAAGAACAACTTGAAGCTTATCTTCTTCTTCGACAACAATAGCGTCAATTTCTTCTTCGGAGCACTTACCGACTTCAATCATGGAGTTCACCTTTTCAATGAATCCGATAAACCAGCCGTTAGTACGTTCAGTGACTTCTTCAAGCTTGTCACAGGTCTTGACACCTTCCACTATAATGCAAAAAAAAAAAAAAAAAAAAATAGTTAGTAAATGCGCTTTTTTTCTAGGTGTATGTAGGACTTACAAGTAAGTTGATCCTTAGATACAACAATTTCAGTTTGAGTCTTTTCTTCGTCTTTGGACTTAACAACTTCAAGTTGCTTCTTCTCTTCTTCCTTCTTGATTTCAATCTTGGCCTTGGAGAGTTCCACAGTAGTAGTCTTCTTGAGCTCAGTCTTAGCAACTTCAATATCAATCTTTTGGACAACCTTGGAGTCATCTTGAGAGGCATCCTTGAGTGTCTTCTTGATATCTTCTACTTGAGTCTTTACAGACCATTGGAGTCTATCGTAGAAAGTGATAGAACCAGACACAGCCTCAGTGGAGACAGAGCCAACCAATTCTTGCTTGGATTCAGTAATAACACCTTCCAACTTGCATTCTTCTTCTTCAATTACGGCATCGAGTTCTTCAGTGGTACACTTACCAACTTCGATCATGGAGTTGATCTTTTCAATAAAACCAACAAACCAACCAGTCGTACGGTCAGTAGTTTCTTCGAGCTTTTCACAGGTTTTAACACCTTCCACTATAATTAAATTTTAGTATATCATTCGTTTTTTTTTTTAATTGTTTGATACTTACAAGTAAGTTCATCTTTGGAAACAACAATTTCAGTTTGCTTCTTATCTTCTACAACTTCAACTTGTTTCTCTTCTTCGTTTACAACTTCTTCCACCTTATCACCAACAATCACCTCAACCACCTTATCACCTACAACAACTTCGACTTCAATCTCCTCATCCTTGACAATAATCACCTCAGATTGCTTTTTATCTTCTTCCTTTTTGATTTCAATCTTAGCCTTAGAAAGCTCAACACAAGTAGTCTTTTCTAATTGAGTCTTGGCAGCTTCAATATCAATCTTTTCAACTACCTTAGAGTCATCTTGAGATGCTTCCTTGATAGTCTTCTTGATATCATCAACTTGAGTCTTTACAGACCAGTTAAGTCTATCATAGAAAGAAATGGAACCAGAAACGGTACCAGTGGATTCAGAATCAATACATTCTTGCTTAGAGTTTTCAAGAACAACTTCGAGCTTAGATTCTTCTTCCTTGATAACGGTTTCGATCTCCTCGGTAGAGGTACCAGTCTCAATCAAACCGTTAATCTTTTCAACGAATCCAGCGAACCAACCCTTAGTACGATCGGTAGTCTCTTCAAGCTTGTCGCATGTCTTAGCACCTTCCACTGAAATTAAATGTTAGTAAAGCTTATATATTTTATATATATTTTTTCTTTGTACTTACAGGAAAGTTCATCCTTGGAGACAATGACTTCAGTGTGCTTCTTCTCTTCTTCAAGAATTTCGACCTTAGCCTTGACAAGCTCAACTTCGGTAGTCTTCTTGAATTCAGTCTTGACAACATCAATATCAATCTTTTGAACAATCTTAGAGTCATCTTCAGATGATTCCTTGATGGTCTTCTTGATATCATTGACTTGGGTCTTGATAGTCCATTGAAGTCTATCATAGAAAGAAATGGAACCGGAAATAGCATCAGCAGTAACAGTACTGACGAATTCTTGCTTGGATTCCTTAAGAACAGTATCAAGCTTGGCTTCTTCTTGGACAATGACTTCCTCAATTTCTTCAGTACAAGTACCAACTTCAATCAAAGAGTTAATCTTTTCAATGAAACCAACAAACCAACCGTTAGTACGTTCAGTAGTATCTTCAAGCTTTTGACAAGTCTTGGCACCTTCCACTGTAGCTATAATGTTAATATAGATATTATTTTGATTATTATAATTAAACTTACAAGTAAGTTGATCCTTAGACACAACAATTTCAGTGGTTTCCTTTTTATCTTCAGGTTTGGAAGCAACCGTTTCATTCTTTTCCTCTTCCTTCTTGATTTCAACCTTGGCCTTAGAAAGCTCAACACAAGTAGTCTTTTCTAATTGAGTCTTGGCAGCTTCAATATCAATCTTTTCAACTACCTTAGAGTCATCTTGAGATGCTTCCTTGATAGTCTTCTTGATATCATCAACTTGAGTCTTTACAGACCAGTTAAGTCTATCGTAGAAAGAAATGGAACCAGAAACGGTACCAGTGGATTCAGAATCAATACATTCTTGCTTAGAGTTTTCAAGAACAACTTCGAGCTTAGATTCTTCTTCCTTGATAACAGTTTCAATATCCTCGGTAGAGGTACCAGTCTCAATCAAACCGTTAATCTTTTCAACGAATCCAGCGAACCAACCCTTAGTACGTTCAGTGGTTTCCTCAAGCTTATCACAAGTCTTAGAACCTTCGACTAATAAAATTACAAATTTTAGATTTCTATAAAACGTTTCTTTTTAAAAAATAATATAACTTACTGGTAAGATCCTCTTTCTTGACAAAACCTTCAGTGAACTTCTTTTCTTCAACAAGGATTTCAACCTTTGCCTTAACAAGTTCAACTTCAGTAGTCTTCTTGAATTCAGTCTTGACAACATCAACGTCAATCTTTTGAACAACCTTAGAGTCATCTTCAGTAGACTCCTTGATGGTCTTCTTAATATCATTGACTTGACTCTTGATAGTCCAGTGAAGTTTATCATAGAAGGAGATAGAACCAGAAACAGCGTCTGTAGTGACAGTGCTGACAAAGTCTTGCTTGGACTCCTTGAGAACAACTTCAAGCTTAGCTTCTTCTTCAACGATAACAGCATCAATATCCTCGGTAGAAGTACCAACTTCAATTAAGCTGTTGATCTTCTCGACAAAGCCAACAAACCATCCTTCAGTACGCTTGGTTGTATCTTCGAGCTTTTCACATGTCTTTGCTCCTTCCACTAAAAAAGATTAAAATGTGTTAGTACGGTTTGCAAAAAAAAAAAAAAAAAAGAGAGACTTACAAGTAAGTTGATCCTTGTTAATAACTACGACTTCGGTTTTCTTGTCTTCGGGCTTAGAAACAACTGTTTGCTTATTATCTTCGACATCAGAAATGTTATCCTTTTTATCTTCGGGTTTGGAAACAACAGGTTGCTTCTTCTCCTCAATTACAACAACGACGTCCTTCTTCTCTTCTTCCTTCTTGATTTCAATCTTAGCCTTAGAGAGCTCAACACAAGTAGTCTTTTCTAATTGAGTCTTGGCAGCTTCAATATCAATCTTTTCAACTACCTTAGAGTCATCTTGAGATGCTTCCTTGATAGTCTTCTTGATATCATCAACTTGAGTCTTTACAGACCAGTTAAGTCTATCGTAGAAAGAAATGGAACCAGAAACGGTACCAGTGGATTCAGAATCAATACATTCTTGCTTAGAGTTTTCAAGAACAACTTCGAGCTTAGATTCTTCTTCCTTGATAACGGTTTCGATCTCCTCGGTAGAGGTACCAGTCTCAATCAAACCGTTAATCTTTTCAACGAATCCAGCGAACCAACCCTTAGTACGTTCAGTGGTTTCCTCAAGCTTATCACAGGTCTTAAAACCTTCGACTAAAAAATAAAAAATACAAGTTTGAGTACAAAACAAGACAAATATATTATTATAATGACTTACCAGAAAGGTCTTCCTTCTTGACAATGACTTCAGTGTGCTTCTTCTCCTCTTCAAGAATTTCGACCTTAGCATTGACGAGCTCAACTTCGGTAGTCTTCTTGAATTCAGTCTTGACAACATCAATGTCAATCTTTTGGACAATCTTAGAGTCATCTTCAGATGATTCCTTAAGAGTCTTCTTGATATCGTTGACTTGAGTCTTTACAGACCATTGAAGTTTATCAAAGAAAGAAATGGAGCCGGAAACAGCATCAGCGGTTACAGAGCTGACAAAATCTTGCTTAGATTCCTTAAGTACAACCTCGAGTTTGGCTTCTTCTTCCATGATAACAGCATCAATCTCCTCTTCTGTACACTTGCCAACATCAATCAAGGAATTAATCTTTTCAATAAAGCCAATAAACCAGCCGTTGGTACGCTCTGCAGTTTCTTCAAGCTTGTCGCAGGTCTTGCAACCTTCCACTATTAAAATAAATATCAGTATGAATTATATTAACTACAAGCTTAATTGACTTACAAGTAAGTTGATTCTTAGATACGAGGACTTCAGTAGTTTCCTTCTTATCTTCAGGCTTAGAAGCAATCTCTTCCATCTTTTCTTCTTTCTTCTTAATTTCAATCTTAGCCTTGGAGAGCTCAACACAAGTAGTCTTTTCTAATTGAGTCTTGGCAGCTTCGATATCAATCTTTTCAACGACCTTAGAGTCATCTTCAGATGCTTCTTTGATAGTCTTCTTGATATCATCAACTTGAGCCTTTACAGACCAGTTAAGTCTATCGTAGAAAGAAATAGAACCGGAAACAGTACCAGTGGATTCAGAATCTTCGCATTCTTTCTTAGAATCCTTAAGAACAACTTCGAGCTTAGCTTCTTCTTCCTTGATAACGGTTTCGATCTCCTCGGTAGAGGTACCAGTCTCGATCAAACCGTTAATCTTTTCAACGAATCCAGCGAACCAACCCTTAGTACGATCGGTAGTCTCTTCAAGCTTGTCGCAAGTCTTGGAGCCTTCAACTATAAACGCATAAATGTAAGTAGAAATAATAATAAAAAAAAATTTTAAAAAATGACTTACCAGTAAGATCTTCTTTCTTAACAATGACTTCGGTGTGTTTCTTCTCTTCTTCGAAGATTTCAACCTTAGCCTTAATAAGTTCGACATCAGTAATTTTCGTAAGCTCGGTCTTGACAGCTTCTACATCAATCTTTTGGACAACCTTGGAATCATCATCGGAGGAATCCTTAATAGTCTTCTTGATGTCATTGACTTGGGTCTTGATAGTCCATTGAAGTCTATCATAGAAAGAGATAGAACCAGAGATGGCATCAGTAGTGGCAGTGCTGACGAAGTCTTGCTTGGATTCCTTAAGAACAGTATCAAGCTTGGCTTCTTCTTGGACAATGACTTCCTCAATTTCTTCAGTACAAGTACCAACTTCAATCAAAGAGTTAATCTTTTCAATGAAACCAACAAACCAACCGTTAGTACGTTCAGTAGTTTCTTCGAGTTTCTCGCATGTCTTGGAGCCTTCCACTAATATTATAAAAAATTTAGTATGATTTAAGCTAAAATTTAAAAAAAGTACTTACAGGTAAGCTGATTCTTGTTAATAAAAACGATTTCAGTTTGCTTCTTGTCTTCAGGCTTAGAAACAACATCCTCTGTCTTGTCTTCAGGTCTAGAAACGACATCATCCTTTTTATCAGTAGACTTAGTGATAGTAGTCTCTTTCTTGTCATCAACTACGACAACAACAGAATCCTTCTTTTCTTCTTCCTTCTTGATTTCAATCTTAGCCTTAGAGAGCTCAACACAAGTAGTCTTTTCTAATTGAGTCTTGGCAGCTTCAATATCAATCTTTTCAACTACCTTAGAGTCATCTTGAGATGCTTCCTTGATAGTCTTCTTGATATCATCAACTTGAGTCTTTACAGACCAGTTAAGTCTATCATAGAAAGAAATGGAACCAGAAACGGTACCAGTGGATTCAGAATCAATACATTCTTGCTTAGAGTTTTCAAGAACAACTTCGAGCTTAGATTCTTCTTCCTTGATAACGGTTTCGATCTCCTCGGTAGAGGTACCAGTCTCAATCAAACCGTTAATCTTTTCAACGAATCCAGCGAACCAACCCTTAGTACGATCGGTAGTCTCTTCAAGCTTGTCGCATGTCTTAGCACCTTCCACTGAAATTAAATGTTAGTAAAGCTTATATATTTTATATATATTTTTTCTTTGTACTTACAGGAAAGTTCATCCTTGGAGACAATGACTTCAGTGTGCTTCTTCTCTTCTTCAAGAATTTCGACCTTAGCCTTGACGAGCTCAACTTCGGTAGTCTTCTTGAATTCAGTCTTGACAACATCAATATCAATCTTTTGAACAATCTTAGAGTCATCTTCAGATGATTCCTTGATGGTCTTCTTGATATCATTGACTTGAGTCTTGATATTCCATTGGAGTCTATCGTAGAAAGAAATGGAGCCGGAAACTGCTTCAGAAGTTACAGCGCTGACAAACTCTTGCTTAGATTCTTTAAGAACGACATCCAGCTTAGCTTCTTCTTCAGAGATAACAGTGTTAATCTCTTCGGTACAAGTACCGACCTCGATTAAAGAGTTAATCTTTTCAATGAAGTCAACAAACCAACCGTTAGTACGTTCTGTAGTTTCTTCTAGCTTTTCGCAAGTCTTGGCGCCTTCCACTAATAAAATAACAAGTGTTAAAAAATTTAAAATTTAGTATTATAATTTTAAAACTTACAAGTGAGTTGATCCTTAGTAACGATAGCTTCAGTATACTTCTTCTCTGCAGGCTTAGAAGCATCGACCTCCTCCTTCTTGATTTCGACCTTAGCCTTAGAGAGCTCAACACAAGTAGTCTTTTCTAATTGAGTCTTGGCAGCTTCAATATCAATCTTCTCAACTACCTTAGAATCATCTTGAGATGCTTCCTTGATAGTCTTCTTGATATCATCAACTTGAGTCTTTACAGACCAGTTAAGTCTATCGTAGAAAGAAATAGAACCAGAAACGGTACCAGTGGATTCAGAATCTTCGCATTCTTTCTTAGAATCCTTAAGAACAACCTCAAGCTTAGCTTCTTCTTCCTTGATAACAGTTTCAATATCCTCAGTACAAGTACCGACTTCAATCAAACCATTGATCTTTTCAACAAAGTCAACGAACCATCCCTTAGTACGTTCAGTGGTCTCCTCAAGCTTGTCACAAGTCTTGGAGCCTTCAACTATAAAAATATAAATGTAAGTAAAAATAAATAGAATCATTTCCTATAACTTACCAGTAAGGTCTTCCTTCTTAACAATGACTTCGGTATGCTTCTTTTCCTCATTTAAGATGTCAACCTTAGCTTTAACAAGTTCAACTTCAGTGGTCTTCTTGAATTCAGTCTTGACAACATCAACGTCAATCTTTTGAACAACCTTAGAGTCATCTTCAGTAGACTCCTTGATGGTCTTCTTAATATCATTGACTTGACTCTTGATAGTCCATTGAAGTTTATCATAGAAGGAGATAGAACCAGATACAGCATCTGTAGTAACAGTGCTGACAAAGTCTTGCTTGGACTCCTTGAGAACAACTTCAAGCTTAGCTTCTTCTTCAACGATAACAGCATCAATATCCTCGGTAGAAGTACCAACTTCAATTAAGCTGTTGATCTTCTCGATAAAGCCAACAAACCATCCTTCAGTACGCTTGGTTGTGTCTTCGAGCTTTTCACAGGTCTTAACACCTTCCACTAAAGATTTATATAATATTAGCTAAAGTATTTAGTCAGATTATAAACTACTTACATGTAAATTGATCCTTTGTAACAGCAACAACTTCAGATTGTTTCTTGTCTTCAACCTTAGGCATATTATCTTTCTTACCATCAGGCTTGGAAATGGAAGTATCCTTCTTATTCTTAGGCTTAGTGATAATAGTAACCTTCTTATCATCAGGTTTGGTTATAGCAGCATCTTTCTTGTCATCAACTACGACAACAACAGAATCCTTCTTTTCTTCTTCCTTCTTGATTTCAATTTTAGCCTTAGAGAGCTCAACACAAGTAGTCTTTTCTAATTGAGTCTTGGCAGCTTCAATATCAATCTTTTCAACTACCTTAGAGTCATCTTGAGACGCTTCCTTGATAGTCTTTTTGATATCATCAACTTGAGTCTTTACAGACCAGTTAAGTCTATCGTAGAAAGAAATGGAACCAGAAACGGTGCCAGTGGATTCAGAATCAATACATTCTTGCTTAGAGTTTTCAAGAACAACTTCGAGCTTAGATTCTTCTTCCTTGATGACGGTTTCGATCTCCTCGGTAGAGGTACCAGTCTCAATCAAACCGTTAATCTTTTCAACGAATCCAACAAACCAACCCTTAGTACGATCAGTAGTCTCTTCAAGCTTGTCGCATGTCTTAGCACCTTCCACTGAAATTAAATGTTAGTAAAGCTTATATATTTTATATATTTTTTTTTCTTTGTACTTACAGGAAAGTTCATCCTTGGAGACAATGACTTCAGTGTGCTTCTTCTCTTCTTCAAGAATCTCGACCTTAGCCTTGACGAGCTCAACTTCGGTAGTCTTCTTGAATTCAGTCTTGACAACATCAATGTCAATCTTCTGAACAATCTTAGAGTCATCTTCAGATGATTCCTTGATAGTCTTCTTAATATCATTGACTTGGGTCTTGATAGTCCATTGAAGTCTATCATAGAAAGAAATGGAACCGGAAATAGCATCAGCAGTAACAGTACTGACGAATTCTTGCTTGGATTCCTTAAGAACAGTATCAAGCTTGGCTTCTTCTTGGACAATGACTTCCTCAATTTCTTCAGTACAAGTACCAACTTCAATCAAAGAGTTAATCTTTTCAATGAAACCAACAAACCAACCGTTAGTACGTTCAGTAGTATCTTCAAGCTTTTGACAAGTCTTGGCACCTTCCACTGTAGCTATAATGTTAATATAGATATTATTTCGATTATTATAATTAAACTTACAAGTAAGTTGATCCTTAGACACAACAATTTCAGTGGTTTCCTTCTTATCTTCAGGCTTAGAAGTAATATCTTCATTCTTTTCTTCTTCCTTCTTGATTTCAATCTTAGCCTTGGAGAGTTCAACACAAGTGGTCTTTTCTAATTGAGTCTTGGCAGCTTCAATATCGATCTTTTCAACTACCTTAGAATCATCTTGAGATGCTTCCTTGATAGTCTTCTTGATATCATCAACTTGAGTCTTTACAGACCAGTTAAGTCTATCGTAGAAAGAAATAGAACCAGAAACGGTACCAGTGGATTCAGAATCTTCGCATTCTTTCTTAGAATCTTTAAGAACAACCTCAAGCTTAGCTTCTTCTTCCTTGATAACAGTTTCAATATCCTCAGTACAAGTACCAACTTCAATCAAACCATTGATCTTTTCAACAAAGTCAACGAACCATCCCTTAGTACGTTCAGTGGTCTCCTCAAGCTTGTCACAAGTCTTGGAGCCTTCAACTACAAATTTAAAACGTAAGTAAAAGAAAAAAAAGAAAATGCTAAATTGAAAAAAAAAAAAGGCTTACCAGTAAGATCATCCTTCTTAACGATAACTTCAGTATGTTTCTTTTCTTCTTCGAAGATTTCGACCTTAGCCTTGACGAGCTCAACTTCGGTAGTCTTCTTGAATTCAGTCTTGACAGCATCAATGTCAATCTTTTGAACAATCTTAGAGTCAACGTCAGATGATTCCTTGATGGTCTTCTTAATATCATTGACTTGGGTCTTGATAGTCCATTGAAGTCTATCATAGAAAGAGATAGAACCAGAAACAGCGTCAGTGGTGACAGTGCTGACGAAGTCTTGCTTGGATTCCTTAAGAACAGTATCAAGCTTGGCTTCTTCTTGGACAATGACTTCCTCAATTTCTTCAGTACAAGTACCAACTTCAATCAAAGAGTTAATCTTTTCAATGAAACCAACAAACCAACCGTTAGTACGTTCAGTAGTATCTTCAAGTTTTTCACAAGTCTTGGCACCTTCCACTAGTAATTTATAATGATTTAGTATAATTAAAAAGTATATAAAAAAATAGGTTTAGCTTACATGTAAGTTCATCCTTAATAACAACGAAAATTTCTGATTGTTTCTTATCTTCAACCTTAGGAGCAGTATCTTTGTTAAACACAGGCTTAGTGACAACGACATCTTTCTTGTCGTCCTTCTTATCTTCAACCTCGGAAACAATTTCAATCTTTTCTTCTTCTTTCTTAATTTCAATCTTTGCTTTGGAGAGTTCGACACAAGTAGTCTTTTCTAATTGGGTCTTTACAGCCTCGACATCAATCTTTTCAACAATCTTAGAATCATCTTCAGAAGATTCCTTGATGGTCTTCTTAATATCGTCTACCTGAGATTTAACAGACCAACGAAGTCTGTCATAGAATGAAATAGAACCGGAAACAGTACCAGTAGAATCGGAATCAATGCACTCTTGCTTAGAATCCTTGAGGACAACATCAAGCTTGGCTTCTTCTTCCTTGATAGCCGATTCAATATCTTCAGTACAAGTACCGACTTCAATTAAACCATTGACTTTTTCAACAAAACCAGTGAACCAACCCTTGGTGCGTTCAGTAGTTTCTTCGAGCTTATCACAGGTTTTGGAGCCTTCATCTATAAATATAAATGTGAGTAGAGCTTAAAAAAAAAAAAAAAAAAGTTACTATAAAATGACATACCAGTGAGATCTTCTTTCTTAACAATGACTTCGGTGTGTTTCTTCTCTTCTTCGAAGATTTCAACCTTAGCCTTAATAAGTTCGACATCAGTAACTTTCGTAAGCTCGGTCTTGACAGCATCTACATCAATCTTTTGGACAACCTTGGAATCATCATCGGAGGAATCCTTAATAGTCTTCTTGATATCATTGACTTGGGTCTTGATAGTCCATTGAAGTCTATCATAGAAAGAAATGGAACCGGAAATAGCATCAGCAGTAACAGTACTGACGAAGTCTTGCTTGGATTCCTTAAGAACAATATCAAGCTTAGCTTCTTCTTGGACAATAACTTCCTCAATTTCTTCAGTACAAGTACCAACTTCAATCAAAGAGTTAATCTTTTCAACGAAACCTACAAACCAACCCTTGGTACGTTCAGTAGTTTCTTCGAGCTTTCCACAAGTCTTGGCACCTTCCACTATTTTTTTTTTTTTTTTGTTAGTTTTTTTATATCTTATATTATTTCATGAAGAATTGCTTACAAGTAAGTTGATCCTTAGATACAACAATATTGGCCTTCTTATCTTCAGGCTTAGAAGTATCGGTCACCTTTTTTTCTTCCTCCTTCTTAATTTCAAACTTTGCTTTGGAGAGTTCAACACAAGTAGTCTTTTCTAATTGGGTCTTTACAGCCTCGACATCAATCTTTTCAACAATCTTAGAATCATCTTCAGAAGATTCCTTGATGGTCTTCTTAATATCTTCAACTTGAGTTTGAATAGACCATTGAAGTCTGTCATAGAATGAAATATTACCGGAAACGGATCCAGTAGAATCAGAATCAATACATTCTTTCTTGGAATCCTTAATGACGACTTCAAGTTTAGTTTCTTCTTCCTTGATAACGGTCTCGATTTCTTCGGTAGAAGTGCCGACTTCGATCAAGCCATTAATCTTTTCAATGAAACCAGAGAACCAATTGTTAGTACGTTTGGTAGTTTCTTCAAGCTTATCACAGGTCTTAGCACCTTCAACTATTGAAATTATGAATGTTAGCTTATATATAAATTCTAAAAAAAAAAAAAAAAAAATACCAGAAAGCTCTTCCTTAGTGACAATAATTTCAGCTTGTTTCTTTTCTTCCTTTTTGATTTCAACCTTAGCCTTAACAAGTTCAATTTCAGTTGTCTTCTTAAATTCAGTCTTAACAACTTCGACATCGATCTTTTCAATGACCTTGGAATCATTAACAGAAGCATCCTTGACAGTCTTTTTGATATTATCAACTTGGGATTTAACAGTCCAATGGAGCTTATCATAGAAGGACACAGAACCAGAAACAGCTTCGGTAGGAACACAGTTAACAAATTCTTGTTTGGATTCCTTAAGAATGACTTCGAGCTTCTCTTCTTCTTCAACGACAACAGAATCAATTTTTTCTTCTGTACATTTTCCAACGTCAATCAAAGAATTAACCTTTTCGACTAAGCCAATGAACCACTTGGTAGTAGTTTCAGTAACTTCTTCAAGCTTTTCACAGGTCTTAGCACCTTCAACTAATATTATTAAAAAATTAAAAATGTTAAATTACTTTAAAACTTAATTTGATAATCAAATCTTACCCGTAAGCTCCTCTTTGGTGACAACTTCAATAGTACCATAACCAATACTGACTTCACCGACAACATCAATGTCTTGAACATGGCCAATAGAAACTACGGAGTCATCGATAACAGTAACTGTTTTACCGTCAGTGACACGGACATCTTCAGTGAAAACAACATCGGTGTCCTTTTTACCAGAAACAACACCACCGGCAATAACACCAGCAACAATACCGGCAACTTCAGTGTCCTTGGAGATAACATCAACGACAGTTTCCTTCTTATCTTCAGTAATAATACCAACGGTTACCTTTTCTGTATCAACTACTTGATCAGTACGGGTTTCTTCATCAGTGACAATGACACCACCAGATGAAGTTTCAGTCCCCTTTTCAATGATATCAAGCTCGGCAACAGTATCCTTCTTATCAGAAACAACACCAACAATAACACCTGAGATAATACCACCAGCTACAACACCACCAACAATAGCTCCAGTCTTATCAGACTCAGTAACAGTAGTAGTCTTATCAGACTCAGTAACAGTAGTAGTCTTATCATCAGTAATAACACCAATAGTGATCTTTTCGTCATTCTTGGTAATAACATCTACCTTGGAACAAGCGTCAGTCTCCTCAGTGACAATACCAACAGTGATCTTTTCATCTTCCTTAGTAATAACGTCAACTTCAGAAACAGTTTCCTTGTCTTCAGTGATAGAACCAGCAATAATGCCACCGGCAACAACACCACCAGCAATGACAGAGTCAATTTCAGTGATAGTCTCACCAGAGATGACACCAACAGTAACCTTGTCGGCTTCTTCAGTAACAGTGGTGGTTTCTTTATCGTCAGTAATAACACCAACAATGACCTTCTCATCTTCCTTGGTAATAACTTCAACCTTAGACTCGGTTTCCTTTTCATCAGTAATAACGCCAATGGTAACCTTTTCAGTTTCAGTAACCTTATCAGTGACTTTTTCGGTTTCCTTGACTTCAGTATCAACAACATCACAAGTATCCTTCTTATCAACAGAGATAATTTCAGAATCCTTAGTGACAATCTCAACCTCAGTTTCGGTTTTCTTTTCAGAAATGATAGTAGTTTCAGTATCCTTTTTGACGACTTCAACCTTGGTAATAGTTTGTTCTTCGGTTACAACACCGACAGTGACCTTATCAGCATTAGTATCAACTTCGACGGAAGTGTCTTTCTCGGTAGAAATAATGCCTACAACCAAATCTTCAGAGTCCTTGGTAATGACCTCGATCTTGGATGCATCGTCCTTATCATCAATAACGACACCAACAGTAACCTTTTCGGTCTCTTTGACATCAGTATCAACGACATTACTAGTATCCTTCTTGTCGACAGAAATGACTTCAGAATCCTTGGTAATGACTTCTACTTCGATCTCAGTTTCCTTGTCACCAACAATAACAGTTTCAGAATCCTTCTTGACGACTTCAATTTCCGTAACCTTGTCAGTGCTCTTTTCAGTGGTTTCATCATCAGATTCGGTATCCTTCTTGTCACAAACAACACCAGCAATAATACCTGAGATAATACCACCAGCTACAACACCACCAACAATAGCTCCAGTCTTATCAGACTCAGTAACAGTAGTAGTCTTATCAGACTCAGTAACAGTAGTAGTCTTATCATCAGTAATAACACCAATAGTGATCTTTTCGTCATTCTTGGTAATAACATCTACCTTGGAACAAGCGTCAGTCTCCTCAGTGACAATACCAACAGTGATCTTTTCATCTTCCTTAGTAATAACGTCAACTTCAGAAACAGTTTCCTTGTCTTCAGTGATAGAACCAGCAATAATGCCACCGGCAACAACACCACCAGCAATGGCAGAGTCAATTTCAGTGATAGTTTCACCAGAGATGACACCAACAGTAACCTTGTCGGTTTCCTCAGTAACAGTGGTGGTTTCTTTATCGTCAGTAATAACACCAACAATGACCTTCTCATCTTCATTGGTAATAACTTCAACCTTAGACTCGGTTTCCTTTTCATCAGTAATAACACCAATGGTAACCTTTTCAGTTTCAGTAACCTTATCAGTGACTTTTTCGGTTTCCTTGACTTCAGTGTCAACAACATCGCAAGTATCCTTCTTATCAACAGAGATAATTTCAGAATCCTTGGTAATGATTTCAACTTCGGTTTCAGTTTCCTTTTCAGAAATAACAGTGGTTTCGGTATCCTTCTTTACGACTTCAACCTTAGAAACTGTATCATCCTCAGTAACTACGCCAATGACAACCTTTTCGGTATCTGTGCAAACAGTTTCTTCTTGAGTGATCTTTTCAGTATCCTTAGAAGTAGTCTTGTCATCAGTATCTTTCTTATCAGAAACAACACCAACAATAACATCTGAGATAATACCGCCAGCTACAACACCGCCAACAATAGCTCCAGTCTTATCAGACTCAGTAACAGTAGTAGTCTTATCATCAGTAATAACACCAATAGTGATCTTTTCGTCATTCTTGGTAATAACATCTACCTTGGAACAAGCGTCAGTCTCCTCAGTGACAATACCAACAGTGATCTTTTCATCTTCCTTAGTAATAACGTCAACTTCAGAAACAGTTTCCTTGTCTTCAGTGATAGAGCCAGCAATAATGCCACCGGCAACAACACCACCAGCAATGACAGAGTCAATTTCAGTGATAGTTTCACCAGAGATGACACCAACAGTAACCTTGTCGGCTTCTTCAGTAACAGTGGTGGTTTCTTTATCGTCAGTAATAACACCAACAATGACCTTCTCATCTTCATTGGTAATAACTTCAACCTTAGACTCGGTTTCCTTTTCATCAGTAATAACACCAATGGTAACCTTTTCAGTTTCAGTAACCTTATCAGTGACTTTTTCGGTTTCCTTGACTTCAGTGTCAACAACATCGCAAGTATCCTTCTTATCAACAGAGATAATTTCAGAATCCTTGGTAACAATTTCAACTACAGTCTCGGTTTCCTTGTCAGTGACAACGGAAGTTTCAGTGTCCTTCTTGACAACTTCAACCTTGGTAACTGTATCTTCTTCCTTAGTTACAACACCAATAGTTACCTTGTCAGTTTCAGTGACTTCTTCAGTGTTCTTGGTAGTTGCTTCGTCCTTCTTATCGGAGACAACACCTGAAATAACACCTGAAATAATACCACCGGCAACGACACCACTAACAATAGCACCTGTCTTTTCCGACTCAGTGACAGTAGTGGTCTTGTCTGTGTTGATGACACCAATAGTAATCTTTTCATCATCCTTGGTGACAACTTCAACCTTGGAGCAAGCATCAGTCTCTTCATTAACAATACCAACAGTGAATGTCTCGTCTTCCTTGGTAACAACATCGACTTGAGTAATTGTTTCCTTATCTTCAGTGATAGAACCAGCAATAATACCACCGGCAACAACACCACCAGCAATGACAGAGTCAATTTCAGTAATAGTTTCACCGGTAATGACACCAACAGTGATCTTATCACATTCTTCACTAGTAGTTTCCTTTTCCGTTGAGATAACACCAACGATGACCTTTTCGTCATCCTTAGTGATTACTTCGACCTTAGATTCGGTATCTTTTTCTTCGGTAATGATGCTGATTGTAATCTTTTCAGTTTCCTTAACTTCAGTCTCGGTAACATCACAAGTATCCTTTTTATCCACAGAGACAATTTCAGAGTCTTTAGTGATGATCTCAACTTCTGTTTCTTTATCAGCGAAAACGGTAGTTTCGGTATCCTTTTTAATGACTTCAACCTTGGTTACAGTGTCTTCTTCATTAACAACACCTACAGTTACCTTATCGGTATCTTTGACAACAGTATCATCCTTAGTAACCTTATCAGTAACATTTTCAGTGTCCTTATTGGTGGTTTTATCATCAGAATCAGTGTCCTTCTTATCAGTAACTACACCGGTAATAACACCAGAAATCACACCGCCAGCAACGACGCCACCAACAATAGCTCCAGTCTTATCAGACTCAGTAACAGTAGTAGTCTTATCATCAGTAATAACACCAATAGTGATCTTTTCGTCTTCCTTGGTAATAACATCTACCTTGGAACAAGCGTCAGTCTCCTCAGTGACAATACCAACAGTGATCTTTTCATCTTCCTTAGTAATAACGTCAACTTCAGAAACAGTTTCCTTGCCTTCAGTGATAGAACCAGCAATAATGCCACCGGCAACAACACCACCAGCAATGACAGAGTCAATTTCGGTAACAGTTTCCTTTTCACCAGAAATGACACCAACAGTAACCTTTTCAGAGTCCTTAGTAGTTTCAGTCGTGCTTTCCTTTTCTTCGGTAACGACACCGACAATAACCTTCTCGTCATCCTTGGTAATAACTTCAACCTTAGACTCGGTTTCCTTTTCATTAGTAATAACACCAATGGTAACCTTTTCAGTTTCAGTAACCTTATCAGTGACTTTTTCGGTTTCCTTGAATTCAGTGTCAACAACATCACAAGTATCCTTCACAACAGAGATAATTTCAGAATCCTTGGTAATAATTTCAACTATATTCTCGGTATCCTTGTCAGTGACAACAGTGGTTTCCGTATCCTTCTTGACTACTTCAACCTTAGTAATAGTCTCTTCGTCGGTAACAACACCAATGACTACCTTGTTAGTGTCCTTAGTTTCATCAAAAGAATCTGTATCCTTCTTATCAGAGACAACACCTGAAATAACACCTGAAATAATACCACCGGCAACGACACCACTAACAATAGCACCTGTCTTTTCCGACTCAGTGACAGTAGTGGTCTTGTCTGTGTTGATGACACCAATAGTAATCTTTTCATCATCCTTGGTGACAACTTCAACCTTGGAGCAAGCATCAGTCTCTTCATTAACAATACCAACAGTGAATGTCTCGTCTTCCTTGGTAACAACATCGACTTGAGTGATTGTTTCCTTATCTTCAGTGATAGAACCAGCGATAATACCACCGGCAACAACACCACCAGCAATAACGGAATCAATTTCAGAGACAACGTCTGTTTGACCAGAGATAATACCAACAGTGATCTTCTCACATTCCTCAGTAGTATTTTCGGTTTCAGTGGTAATAACACCAATAACAACAGATTCGGAATCCTTGGTAATAATTTCAACCTTAGAATCAGTATCATTTTCCTCGGTGATAACACTAATGGTAACCTTTTCAGTTTCTGTAACCTTTTCGGTATCTTTGACTATAGTATCAACCACATCGCAAGTATCCTTCTTATCAACAGAGATAATTTCAGAATCCTTGGTAATGATTTCAACTTCGGTTTCAGTTTCCTTTTCAGAAATAACAGTGGTTTCGGTATCCTTCTTTACGACTTCAACCTTAGCAACTGTGTCTTCCTTGGTAACTACGCCAATTACAACCTTTTCGGTATCTGTGCAAACAGTTTCTTCTTGAGTGATCTTTTCAGTATCCTTAGAAGCAGTCTTGTCATCAGTATCTTTCTTATCAGAAACAACACCAACAATAACACCTGAGATAATACCACCAGCTACAACACCGCCAACAATAGCTCCAGTCTTATCAGACTCAGTAACAGTAGTATTCTTATCATCAGTAATGACACCAATAGTGATCTTTTCATCATCCTTGGTAATAACATCTACCTTGGAACAAGCGTCAGTCTCCTCAGTGATAATACCAACAGTAATCTTTTCATCTTCCTTAGTAATAACATCAACTTCAGAAACAGTTTCCTTGTCTTCAGTGATAGAGCCAGCAATAATGCCACCGGCAACAACACCACCAGCAATGGCAGAGTCAATTTCAGTGATAGTTTCACCAGAGATGACACCAACAGTAACCTTGTCGGTTTCTTCAGTAACAGTGGTGGTTTCTTTATCGTCAGTAATAACACCAACAATGACCTTCTCATCTTCCTTGGTAATAACTTCAACCTTAGACTCGGTTTCCTTTTCATCAGTAATAACACCAATGGTAACCTTTTCAGTTTCAGTAACCTTTTCAGTAACCTTATCAGTGACCTTTTCAGTTTCCTTGACTTCAGTATCAACAACATCACAAGTATTCTTCTTATCAACAGAGACAATATCAGCGTCCTTAGTGATGATCTCAACTTCAGTCTTGATCTCAGTTTCTTTATCAGCAATAACAGTAGTTTCAGTATCTTGCTTGACAACTTCGACTTTCTTAACAGCGTCTTCTTCTGTAACTACACCAACAACAACCTTATCGGTATCCTTGACAGTAGTTTCTTTTTCAGTTACGACAGTGGTATCCTTATTAGCAACTTCTTCAGTAATAACATTGTCTTTGGTAGTAGTTTCCTTGTCATCCTTCTTATCAGAGACAGCACCAGTAATAACACCAGAGATAATTCCACCAGCTACAATACCGCCAACAATGGCACCAGTATCGGTTGTTGTAGGCTTTTTCTTATCGTCGGTGATGACACCAATAGTGACCTTTTCATCTTCCTTGGTAATTACGTCTACCTTGGAGATAGCATCAGTCTCTTCGGACACAACGCCAACAGTGATCTTTTCATCTTCCTTAGTGATGACATCAACTTGAGTGACAGTGTCCTTGTTATCACTGGAAGAACCAATAACAATATTATCGGCAATAACAGTACCTATGACAGTATCAGTTACCTTGGTGGAATCATCCTTGACCACGATCTTTTCAGGAGCTTGGACAGCAACCTCAACCTTGGGTTGAGTAGGTCTACCACAGACATCACCGATTTGAACCCATTCAGAGTCTTTAACAACAGATTCACCTACAATGGTATCGATAGTAGTAACATCATCCTTGGTAATGGCACCTACAGTGATTGAACCAGTAGTATCTTTATCAGCGGTAGTAGTTGTTTTGGTATCATCCTCGGTAACAATATCAACCTTGACAGAAGAATCTTTGTTAATGACATCAACCTTGGAAGTAGAATTATCCTTGTGGATAACATCAACAGGCTTAGAGGCACCGTCGGTAATGACAATGGTAGCAGAGGATTCAGTCTCTTCGGTAACGACATCGGAAGTTATAGTAGATTCGGGTTTGGAACCTTGTTCAACTTGTACAATGGAAGATTTACCTTCTTCGTTTACAACAACCACAGTAGAAGAAGTAGTAGTTGTGGTAGTAGAGGTAATCTTTTCCAACATTTGATCAATGTTTTGAATTACATCAGTTTGACCATCTACACCAAAGATAGAATCACAAATCTTGAGGGTAGTTTCTTTGTCATCGGAATCAATAACAGAGCATCTAACTCTCTTGATGTTTGTCAAAAGGTAACTCTTCATACCGGTATAATAAGTGATCAAGTAACGACGTTCAGACCAAGTAAGGTAAGTAAGACTAGACGATAAGACACTAATTAAAGCAGCAGACTCATCGATTCTTGAAATAATATCAAGTTCAGCGGCATCAATAATAGTAACAGTATCCTTCTTATAGTCCTTGGTATC
Organism: Pilaira anomala; assembly: GCA_025716855.1. Lineage (NCBI taxonomy): Eukaryota > Fungi > Mucoromycota > Mucoromycetes > Mucorales > Mucoraceae > Pilaira > Pilaira anomala. Next base: position 331,568 of record JAIXMQ010000003.1, read on the forward strand.
ACTCTTGATAGACCACTTGATATCCTTAAGAACATTGATGAACCAAGTAGAGATATAGGTCTTGGATTCAGCTAATGTAGAAATGATTTCAATCTTGGAGGATTGGATATCTTCTTCATCGACTTGTTCCTTTTCTTGCTCCTTTTTGGTTTCTTCTTCAGAGATGACATCGCATTTATGAATGACATCCTTACAATCATGAATCTTGGCAGATAAATTGTGTTCAACAGTGTTAGTCAATTTCTTCCATTCCTCAACCGTAGTAGCAGTAGTGGTGGTAGACTTTTCAATGTTGGAAACAAAGTGATCTAATTCAGAAGTAGTCTTTTCAATGACAGTAACTAAAGATTGTTCGAATTCTTTCTTGGAAGACTCTGTCAAAGTAGATTCAGTAAGAGTGGTAGTAGCAGATTGATTCAACTTTTTCAACTCTGTTTGAATTTCTTGATGAGAATCCTTGATTAACTTTTGAATTTCTTCAGGTTTAGCACCGTTCTTGGAAGCTTCAGTGATGCGAATGTAAAGTGTTCTGAACCAATAACGAATAGTAATTTGAACAGTGTCAACAATTACAAGAATGTTATCAACCTCAGGCTTCTTTGAAATAACAGTAGTGTTGCTTGATTCCTTTTCAGTCTTGGAAATAATAGATTCTAATTTAGTATCTAATTCACCACAAGTCTTGGAAACGACCTCAGTAACATTCAATTTGTCAGTAGAAACAACGTCATCAGACTTTAATGTCTTGAGATAATCAGTACATTTATGGAAAACTTCAGTCTCAAACTTTTGCTTGGTTTCATCAATGGATTGTTCAAGAAGGCGACATTCCTTCTTATCTACAGAGCTACCGTAAACAGAAATATATTGAGTCAATCGACTATACAAGATTTGACGGTATTGTTCAATAACTTCAAGGTATTCCTTTTGTGTACGACAGCTGGAGAGACGACGAATAAATACAATTCTCCACCAGCTAATGATCAATCGATATTCACGGTAAATGATATAAGTAGTCTTGGTGGTCTTACGAGTAAGAGATAAATCGGATTTCTTTACAGAAGCGACTTCTTTAGTACCTTCGATTTGTGCACCACTTTCAATGGCTTTAGTGATACTAGTAATAGTAGAGACCTTGTTAGTAGAAGTGACCTTGCCAAAGACAGGGACAGAGAATTTCCATTGAATGGTCTTGACGGTGCTGGAAGTAGTAGTGTGACCAAGTAAGACACAAGCGCCATCCTTGAATTCAGTGGCACCAAGGACTTGGAAATCATGGCTATCAAGTTCAATACAACCATCATAAGTTAAGATCCACTTTTGGCTACTGACACCAGCTTCAGCAGATTGAACAACCTTGGAGGAAGTAGCAACAGAACCTGATGAAGAAAAAGAAATGTTAGTTTTGAAAAAAAAAAAAAAAAAAAAAAAAAAAAAATAGAAAATAGTTTACCTTGAACATCAACAACGAATTTAGTTCCATAATTGATCAAAAGACCATCATTGTAGGTCCATAATTGGTTCTTGAAAGACTTGAAATCTAACTTCTTCAAGACAAGTTCAGACTTGTTATCTTGAACGGAGAGAACTAAATCTTCGGAAGAGTTGCTGACCTTGACAAAGAACCAAGTAGAGACAGGGAAGATACCTCTTCTAGTGGTAGTGCTAGTCAAGATACTCCAGTCAGTCTTTTGCTTGTAGATCCAAGAGTAAGCAGATGTAAATGCTGCAGCGGATTTCTTTTGGTATTCAACATCCGAGATAACAGGGATATGAAGTTCTAATCCTTGAGTTTCCTTGGAGTTACTGTCAGAGGTAATACCCAATTTGTAAGAGCCAGATGAAATTCGAGTAAATCGAATATAGTAAATCACCTTAGAGATACGAACAGAGATAGAACCGTTGCTGGAAATATAGAACTTTTGATTAAGTGTACTATGAGAGTTAGATAAAATCCAGTGATGAGCTGTAAATAATAAATACGTTAATTAGTAAAGATCTTATTTTATATATATAGTTATTATAACTTACTGGTACTCAATACAAGACGAAGCATGTATCTGTAATTGATCAAGTAACCATCAACATAAGTCCACAAGAATCTTCTATAATCAATCTCACTAGAGAATTGATAAAGACCAACTTGACTTTGAGCAGTTTCACCAGAACCAAGGAAGTATTTATCAGTACCAAAACGAATAAAGAACCAACCATCAGTACCAGGCCATTGATTTTGAGAAGTAACCTTATGACAGTAAGTTTCCTTGAGCCACTTGTATGAAATGACAGCAGAAGCAGAGCTAGTAACCTGTTCAATCTTACCAGATTCGATGATCTTAACACCAGACTCACCTTGACTGACAGGAATCAAAGCAGGTACCAAAATTTCCCAATGTTGTTCAGGACGAGCTTCCTTCTTGACAAGAGACTTGGATTCATGAACATAGACATCAATTTGAGTATGTTTATCAGAACGCTTGGTTTCCTTGAGAGATAAAACAAGAGAACGCTTTGATTTGAGATGAACACATTTCTCAGGAGCATAATCCCAGAGTTGATCTTCGTTTCCTTCAGCCTTACTGTTACGAGTAGAAAGATGAGCACGTTCACCTGCAGCAAGTGATTCTGAGCTAGCATCCAAGACCAAAGTACGACCCTTCAAGTTGACCAAGAAACCATTTTGATAACTCCAGAGTTGACTTGCAAAATCAGTAGATTTCATCTTGGTCAAGACAACAAAGCTGTGTTCATGAATATCACCTACAACATCTAATACATAACCATGCAAAGAACTCTTGATGAAGAAATAACCGGAAGGAAGACCGTGAAGATGAGTCTTGTAACGAACAATCTTTTCAAAACCAGTAGGAATATAGTTTTCATCCAATTGGAAAGATTCCTTGCGATGTAATTTGTTAGCCTTGGATGAGCTAGATGAGCTGGATGAACTGGATTTTTGTAAAACAGGACTAGCTTCCACTACACTAGGCTCAGATTTATGAACAATTTCAGCAACAGGAGGAGAGTTTTTAGGTGCTTCGAGTGTGACTGGGGTAGCAGGAGCTTCAGGTTGAGCAGCAGCTTCAGGTTGAGCAACAGGTGTTTCAATAGTAGCAGCAAGATCAGTCTTTACAGTAGAATCAACAGTAGTTACAGTAGCAACATGTTTCTTTTCTTCAGTGTCAGGCTTGGAGGTAGCAATATCTACAGCGGTACCAGCAGCAACAGATACAACAGTACCGGCAGCAACAATAGCAACACCAGCAGCTTCATTTGAAGTAGAAGTAGATGATGAAGGTGTTTGAATAGGTGTCTGGATCTCAAAGTCTTCTTCCTCCTCTTCTTGTTCAGAAGCTTGCTTTTCAGCAACAGCTTCCTCTTCTGCCTCAGCCTCAGCTTCCTCTTCTGCCTCGGCCTCGTCTTCTTCATCCAACTCTTCATCTTCTTCTTGGACCTTGACCTTTTCTTCCTCACATTTCTCAATGACTAGATCATCTTCAGTAACAACCTCAGCCGTAGTAGAACCGGTAGTGGAGACACGCTTGGCAAAGATTGGCTTAGAGAAAGACCAACGTAACCATTGTTCAGATTTAAGAGAGGAAACTTGCTTTCCACCTACGTTAGTATTAGCAATTTTAATTTTATTGATACCTACCAAAGCTCCTTCAACAGAAGCTTCACCAGCACTTGCAACACCAATAGCCAATCTTTGATTGGATCTTAAATGAATTTCACCATCGGCACCAAGGTCCCAGAATTGACCTTCATTGGCTGCCATTTCCTTGAGATAAACTTGAGGTTGAGCATCTTCAACTGTGATATCTTCAGAAGCTTGAGCGTCAAGCACTAAACCAGTTTGTTCGTTATACAAGTAACCATCCTTGTAAGTCCAGAGTTGCCACTTGTATGCCTTAAAGTTTAAGGTACGAATCACGATTCTGTATTTACTAGAACCTTCTACCTGTTCAACCGTTAAAGCCAAGTTCTTATCGCCATGAGTACAACGAATGAAGAAACCACCTTCAGGGAAAATACCCCAACGACGTGTGATGACAGTCTTTGTAACACGTTCATAACGTTCCGAACTTGTTTCTTCAATAGAGCAAGTGGAACCCACCTTTTCCAAGACCAAACTATTTTTATTGGCTTGTTGTTCAGCATAAGTTGTATGAGTACATTTTCCAAAGACGGGGTAAGCGAAAGACCATTGTTGATAGTCCATGGATGCGTCACCACGTTTGACAAGCTTTAAATCAGCACCTTCTTTAGCATGTGTACCGACCGAGGCCAAGACTAAATTCGAATTGGATTGAGGATGCAAGTGACCACTGACGGTAAGACCCCACATTTGGTTCTTACGGCTTGAACGTAAGAATTTAGGAGACCATTGGATGATATTAGCGTTTGAGATGAGTTTACCACCTGCTACATCGATCACGTAATCGGTATCAAAGTTGACTAAACAACCATCGCTACGGTAACGCCAGAGTTGACGACGGTAACTCTTGAAATCCAATTTAGATAAAATGAGTTTAGAACCCTTCTTGGAACCGGTGACGGTAATGAATAAGTTATCATCACATTTAGAACGAATAAAGATCCAGCCCTTAGGGAAGACACCATAAGAGTGAGTTACTAATTTATGTTGCACTTGATCACTCTTCTTGTAAGTCCAGATAGATAAAATAATTCTTTGGAAAGAAATAAGGTAAGAGATATCCTTCTTTTCCTTTTCAGAGTAACGTGTTTCGTATCTTCCATAAAGAACTCTCCAAGAATAATAATAAGTAGTGGTGATTTGAATGGTCCAGATACCATTGACTTGAACAAGACCAAGACCAAATGATTCATCTCTCTTTGACATGATGGATCCATCAATTCTCATAGTCCATGATTGATAGATATCACCAGCGGCTTCAGTGCTTAAAATGAGTTTTGCACCTTGTGTAAATTTATCTAGTGTAAAAAAAAAAAAAAAATTAGTTTACGACATGTTACACTGAAAGTTTTTTTTTTTTTTTTTGGGCTTCCTATTTACCTTGAGCACGCATAACTAAACCAGTAGCACAATGCACGAGATAACCATTTCTATAAGTCCATCTGAACATACTACTATTTTCAACTTCAAGTTTCTTCATGACAAGGGCAGAACCGGATTCAGATTTTTCAGGAGTTAAAGCAGTATTCTCAGGGCCACCAATATAGAATTCACCTTGAGGCCATTGAGCAACAGGATGTCTGTTGATGTGCTTCACAGTGGTAGTGGTAGTGGTAGTTGTGCTACGCCATTCTCTAAGGATCGAAATAGACCATTGAGAAAGAATTTGTGTACCGTAGCGGTATCCAAACTTGGGAATCAAGAGACCCCAACGTAATTCTTCAGCACCATACTTGTGTTGAGAAAGAGTAAGTTTGTTCTTTTGTTGGATATCAACAGATAAAGCGAGTCTTTGGTCAGTACTATCACCATAGAATAAGTAACCGTCTACGGTCAAGTACCATTTTTGACTGACATTGTTTGATTGAATCAAGTCAGATCCAACGGCAAGGGCTATAAAAGGTAAGAGTTCATTAGAAGAAAAGAAAAGAAAAAAAAAAAAAAAAAACTTACAGCTAACATCAATTGATAAATCAGTGGCATAATTCACTAATTTGCCAGAAGTGTAAGTCCAGAGTTGATATTGCCAGTGTTGACGATCCAAAGATTTCAATTGAATTGATTTTTCTTGAGAGGTAGCAGTCAAGACCAAAGGGTTTTCAGTAGTGGAGCCATAAACGTAAGAACGAATAAAGAACCAACCACTTGGGTAAGTAGCGTATCTAAAAGTATTAATCTTGGTCACAGTAGCTATATAAAAAAATTGTTAGTTTAAACCATTTTTTTTGCATGTGTTTTCTTACTTGTCTTTTTCTTGAAAACAGGCAACACAAAGTTCCAACATTGTTCTTTGTGACCAGCAGAGCGCTTCTCAGATAAATACAAGGAAGAACGAATGGTTTCAGATTCCTTTACAGTCAAGACAAGGTTCTTGTTACTTTGAGGGAAAATGATGCCTTCAGGAGTTAAAGCCCATTGTTGGTTTTGATTTTCATGGCTCTTTTGTTTATATTGACAGATACCGGCACCACTCTTAATAGAACCTAAATAAATTATGTAAGGTTTTTAACGGTTTTGCTTTGTCATCACTTTTTTTAATTAATTAATTAAACTTACCCCCACGAATATCAAGGACCATACCAGAGGCCTTGTTCATAATATAACCATCAGTATATTTCCAAAGTTGACGAGAATAATTAGCAGTATCTAATTTGGTAGCAGCCACTTCAGCAGCAATGACACCTGTTTCAAGTACAGTCAAGACCAAACCACGAGCTTGAGACTTGACAAAGAACCAACCGGTAGGGAAAACACCTCGGGTCTCCGTCTTGATAGTCTCACTCTTTTTGAAAATAGGTAAAACGACTGTGAACTTTTGATGGGCATTTCCCTTGGTTTTCTTTTGAAGATGAAGATGAGCACCTTCACGTCCACCAAACCAACTTTCTTTGAATCCAATGACGTAAGTACGGTCTACCATCAAAGTAAGTTCACCTTCAGGGGAAAGAATCCAAGATTGTGTACGATCGTTTGTTGCAGAAGAAGTAGCTTGAACGATATCAGCACCCTCTTTCATTGAATTGTGCTCGATAGCAAGTACCAAGCCAGAGTACTTGTTAACGACACGATGCGTACTTGCATCGTATGTCCAGAGTTGACTATCATAAGCCTTTTTACGAAGTCCGTCAATGGTGAGTTGTGTACCCGAAGTCTTGTTGGCAGATTCAAGACTGACGTAAAGACCAGAAGCATCCGACTTTAAAAAGAAACTGGAATCAGGGAAAGAACCAGTGGGAACAATATTAGCTTCATTATTATCAATACTATTCATAGATTCAGTAGTAGAACGAATTGAGCGGGAATCTAATACAAACAATTTTTTTTTTAGTAGATTCATCTTTGTTAATTAAATATAATTTACCATCTTCCTTGATTTGAGATACTGCAGGAACCTTTACAGAAGTAGATTTCATAGTACTTGAGCTAGAAGATCTTTGAGCCTCTACAGCTCTTTCTTTAACGATAGGAAGTACAAAATCCCAACGTTGTTCTTTACGATCTAAATGACGTTTATCAACTAATTGAAGATGAACATGAAGACCTTCACGACGAGCAAAGAAAGATTCTTTGATACCAAGTACAAGAGTAGGTTTATTTACCAAATAGACATGACCATAAGGAGATAAACCAAACTTTTGATAATTAGCATCTTCCTTTACATTGGTAGATTCAACTTGTTGTACAATATCAACGCCAGCCTTTGGAGAGCCTAAATAATGCAAAACGGAGTTAGATTATTATGAAAAGTTTAATTTTTTTTTTTTTTTTTGGGAACACCTTCGGATTTGCACCCGTCAGTTTGTAGCACTTTCTTTTTTTAGATTTTTTACCTTTTGCAACGTCCATCACCTGGCCAGACTTTTTGTTGACAAGATAACCTTTGGGATCGTGTCGCCAAAGTTGAGCATTATAATCCTTGGTACGCAAAGTGGCGAGTACGATAGGACTACCAGTTTCTTGGGATTCGTTATCTACCATTAATACATAACCATTGTTGTTATTTTTAATGAAGAACCATCCTTCAGGAAATTTTTCACTTTTTTCAAACATTTAATGTATATAGTTGCGAAAAAAAAAAAAGAGGGGTATAGTTTTTTTTTTTTTTTTGTGTGTGTGTGTTTTGTTAATTTGTTAGCGAGTGTTAGAAATTATTCGGTGGTTGTTGTTGTTGTATATAAAGTAATTTCAATAGAACAGTGATTTTTCGTTCTTTTTTAATAAAGGAAAAGAAAAAAGAGATAAAGAGAAAAAGAATAAAGATGAGAAAAAAGTTTTTTGTTACTATTTTTTTTTTTTTTTTTTTTGCCCGTGAGTTTGGTGTAGTAGTAATGGTTTCCTTGTAGATGACTACACCGAATAGATAAATCAGTAGTACAAATCTTTTTTCGCAACTAAAGTTTTGTGCTTCTGTCCCACTTGAGAAACTTTTTTTTTTTTTTTTTTTTTTCTAATTCTACTTTTTGATACATGTAGTTTAGAAATGGAAAAATGCTGCTGCTGATATTATGTTATATTAAAAAATAAACGTAACACATCAACAGGTTTTATTTATTTATTTAAACATTGGTCTTAATGTTATGTTTTTCCTTTTAAAAAAAAAATACGCTTGCTTTTTTACTGCACATTTTAAGATGGGGAAAAGATGTGGGCTCTTATTCTTTTTGAAAGGAGATTGCTTTTTGTTCATGTTGTGCTGAGTGTACAACCAAAGATGTATTCACAAATTTCCATTATTTGATATTTGGCCGGGAATGAATGAATGGCTCGATAATTTTTTAAAAAAAAAAAAAAAAAGCATTTGAAAGTACCCAGAACTTGTATTTTTTAGGTAATCTAAATTACACACACTATTACTTTGTAACCTTTTGTGTGTACCTTTTTTTTTAAAACTGCTACTATTATTTACAAAAAATATTCTTCCAAAATGTTTAACGTTTTATAATTTATTACACAACATATTTTATAAATATATCATCAAACACAAAAATACGTCTGGACATCATTTGTCGCGTGTATTTTTGATCCGTATATTAATACACTACATAATTTATTGTAATAAAAATTTAAGTTCTTTTTTTTTTTTTTTTTTTTTTCGTTCTAGTAACAAGTGCCAATTCACGACATAAATACGCAATATCAGACTAAATAAAATGACATTTTAATAAATTTTTGTCGCTTGTAAAAAATTAGACTAGTGCGTTGCTCGGTCTTGTCTTTTAGTGCTACTCTGATGGAAGCATTTTCTCATAAATGTGTACAAGAAAAGGGTTCTATTTTTGGGTATACCGAGCAAGTGTGATAATGTATTTTATTGCTGCTATTAGAATGGTTCTTTTTCTCGGTGATAAAACATGAGAGAGTTACCAGGCATTTTTAAAAGAAAAAGCTCTTTAAAGAACATCTCCTGATAATATGGTAGAAATAAAAATTCTGGGTATTTTAATAAAGCAGTAGATCTTGAGAGAGAGCTTAGAATAGTTACACCTTGAGAACTTTTCTTCATTTCTCTCAACTCTATTTTATTTTTGTCACGGTCTTTTTTGTGTTTAAAAAAAAAAGAATTGTTTGTTTCTTTTTTCTCTCTTTTTACTGTTTTTGTTTATTTTTAAACATCATGATTGTGTTGTTGTTTTCATAAAAATCGGCTTGCGGGTGAGTGAGTCGGCTCTTTTACTGTTCTTTTATGTCCGCTCATGCATAAAAAAAAAAAAATAATAATAATAATAATAAATGGCATCACTGTGTCGTTTAGCCCAGGTCCTGTATATAAAACCTGTTTCGATTATTTACCTTATGTCTGCTTGAAAGCGAGAAAAAAAAATTACTTTTTGGATTTCTCAGAGACGTTTCAATATTATGTTTGAGATGTATATTAAATATATTGAGTTTGTTTCAAGAAAAAGGTTTTATAATGTATCTGTTTGTGTTTAGGAAATGTGAGGCAACGGTCAAACTGTAAAAAACAGATCGATTTTAACTTTTTCATAATTGACCAATAGGAACGGATCCATTCATAAGATGAAAAACAGTTTTTTTTTTTTTTTTTTTTTTTTTTTTTTCTAAAATCTTGCTTTGCATTTTATACGCAAGATTCAATACTATATCTTTCACCTACCTGTACCTTTTTAAATAGCTTAATTTAGTAAAAAAAAAAAAAAAAAAAAAGGTTAAATGATATGCTACGTGCACGCTTGCTGGTGAATCCCAAAAAAGGATATAATTTCCAGAAAGGTGGAAATATTTCAAGTACCGTTTTTATGAATTAAGAGTAATGTGCTGGAAAATATAGCTATTATTCTTTCTCTCTCTCTCTCTTTCTTTCTTTCTTCTTGTAGTAAAATTATGCTTCCTACCATCATTTATAAATTAACCGCTGTACTCCTTATGGCTGCTACAGTCTTGGCTACAACACCTGAAGCAGATCGAGAGCAACCTACCAAACTCCTTGGAGGTAGATATATAATAATTATATAATATATATATCATGGACACTGTGTAATTTTTTGTTCTGTTTAAAAAAAAAGGTATCTTGAGAAAGCCAGAAGGTTGTAAATATAAGATTGAAGGTAACTCTGAAGTATTATTACATTATCGTGCTCGTGTATGGGGAGAAGAAAGATATTTTGAAGATACTTATACTGAAGGTGCACCTGTAAAATATAAACTTGGTATGACTTTTAAATTTTTAATTTATTTAACGTTACCTGTCATTAATCTTGTACAATATATCATCAATATAATAGGAAGAGATAAAGTTATGAAAGGTTTGGAAAAGGGTATTTCTGGTATGTGTACAGGAGAAGTGCGTAGATTACTTATTCCTGCTGATCTTGGTAAGAAATTGTTTATTTATATGAGAAAGTATATTAAGCAAAGTTTTTTTTTTTTTTTTTTTTTTTTTTTAGCTTATGGTGAGCTTGGTCTTCCTAATCTTGTACCTGGAAATACCGCTGTTATTTATGAAGTAGAAGCAATTGAGATTAATTCACCTTTCAAGTAAGTTTTATACATATATATATATACATGGATCAGGATTTAACCAACTATATATATATATATAGTAATCCTTGGTTCTGGGCTGGTGGTGTCGCTATTGCACTTGTGTTTATCTTTTCAAATCGTTTCCAAAACTATATGGAAAATTCTAAATCTGCCAACTTTTTGAAGAAAAAGGCTGAAGAAAAGAAATCCGAATAGATACAAAGAAAAAAAAAAAACTTTTATAGATAATAGCACATATAATTCTTAATACATTTTTAATCATTTAATTCAACTATTCAACTTGAATGTAGCACAAGTATTTCATGCAATAATTTTCAAAGTAATTTACGTTAGTATACTGCACTTTCGTGAACAACAATGACAAAATCATCATTGGCAGTACCTGGAAGTATCATTGATATTGTTCTATCAGTATAAATAAATAAAAACCTGACATACTTTCGATAGCTTATACTTAAACCACTTATAAATGCAAAGCTTTTTAATGAACAATTATCATGCAGCTTTTTTTCTTTTTTAAGTAAACAAAAAAAGGGACGCTTCTAGACCCTTTTTTTTTGTCAGACATTCAATTTGTGTTTGAAATATCGGATATAAGGCAAAAAGGTTTATAAAGATGAATTCATAAACGAAAGTATTATATATCAGGCGGAACAGAACCGATGTGCATAACATAATAAAAAGAGTAAAAAAAAACTTGATAATAAACAAAGATTTTCATTCAAAGCAACCAGTCACTGTTATTGTTGGCGCAAATTCTTTGTATTGTATTGTACAAAAGATAATAATAATTTATTTTTTTTCTACGTTTGGAAATATTTCTTGAGAACAGAGTGCTGTACCTGGTAATATATATATAAATTGTTTAAATTATTCTTTTTCAATTGGGTGATGTTGTTTTCTGGGTCCATTATCCTATTTAAAGCAGATGCTATATTGTAAACAATTACATTATACAACATTTTTATGAGTGAGTATGAAAATGTAATCGTCGCGTTATTTATATAAAATGCATTAGCCGCGCTTAACAAGGAAAGGAACATGGTCTAAAAATAAGAGTTGGTTAATCCAATTATATTCCGTGGTACAAATAATCCATAATCTCACAATGCAAAAAAAAAAAAAAGGTAGAGATATCTTATCTTGAAAAAGTTATAAACACAATTGTAATTTTTCTTTTCAAATCATAATTATATAAAAATAATGGAATTGCGTTATGGGAAATACTGTCAAAAAAAAAAATATCACAAAGAGATATAACAATTGCTTGATTTATAGGAGAGAAAGGGGGGGGTATGGGATCCGGCCCCATTTTGATGTCTTTATTACCCAACCAGCCAAAATCTTTTTTTGGGCAGAACAGTAAAAATAAATCAAAAAATAAACGTGTATGTCTACCAAATAAAGATATATATTTGATAGAAATATCATACTATATAGTTAATTGATACACCACAAAAATGAATTATCAGCTAACAGGCATGTCATTCGTTATCATGACAATTGAAGATATCCCTCTTTCTCTCACGCCCTTATTTTTTTTTTTTTTTTTCGTTCTTCATATGTATCTTTCTGGAACGAATTGCATTTACTTTTTACGCGTTTTGATTCATGTAATTAGAAAATACATACAGTCTAAATTGTCAGAGTAATGACACTTATATATAATGCATTTTAAAATTATATGGGTAGGTACTGAACTTTTTTTTTTTTTTTTTTTTTTTTTTGCAATTTAAGAATTAGTAGTCCGCCCTCGACCGCGGTTTGACCCCTTTTGTGAAAAAAAAAAAAAATACATAAATAGTGGAAAGAAGGGAGGATTTACTCTCTTTTTCTTTTAACTTTTTTTTTAAAAAAAAATAAATTATATACAATTAACATGACTTCTGACGAATTGGAAAATGCTGCTGTTATTGATCCTACTGTTGGATCTGATGTAGTTGCTGATGAAGATGCCCCAAAGAAGGAAAAGAAGGATAAAAAGGATAAAAAGGATAAGAAGGAAAAGAAGAAGGAAAAGAAGTCTGAAGAAGAAAAGGAACCTAAGCCAATTCGTCAGGTAAAAAAAAAAGAATTAGGGTTATAAAAAAAACAATAGATTAAATATTCTATTTAGGCTGTTGGTGTCATTGTCATTGATCCCGCTACACAAAAGGTTCTTTTATTATCCAGTAAGAAGAAGGAAGGTGCTTATGTTCTCCCTCGTGATGATTGTCAAACTGAACCTACTGAAGAACATCCTGAAAAGGCTGCTATCCGTCTCTTACATGAGAAGGCTGGTGTTGCTGCTACTTTCTTATCTAGCCGTGTTGGTTCTTATTCTGAATCAAATAAGAAGGGTAAAGTAACTGCTCATCATTGGATGTATGAAGTCAATGCTCCTACCTTACTCGAAACCTGGCCTGAATCTGATCGTAAACGTGTCTGGGTAACTATGATCTCGTGAAAAAATACATATTTATATAATTTACTAATGTCTTTTTTTTTTTTGTATATATAGGTTTCTTATGAAGATGCCCTTAAGGCTGTTGAAGGCAAGCGTATGTCTCATCTTGCTCTTACAAAGTGCTCTCTTGCCACAAGTGCTTAATTCTTCCTTTCCCCTTCTTCCCTTTTGTCAATTCATATAATAATTAAATCGCATAAACAATAAATTATTTTTTAATAAAAAAAAAAAAAAAGGGTTTTGATAGGCGACCCAATGTACACGAAAAAAAAAAGAGGTGTGACACCAATATACAGTAATTCGTTTTAATAGAGGTTGCATTATTTATTAGCTCACTACAATAACGTTAAAAATAGTTTCTTTCTCTAAACACGGCGACAGTTGCTGTAATAAATAAACTTTTGTAAAAAAAAAAAATACTTTTTTAGTTTTTTGGTTCCCGGGACTCACTTTCAGGTCTACACTAAAAACCGAAATAGAAGTTATATGATTTTGACACATGTAACATTAAAATACTTCTTCCTACATATACGCTTACATAACAGAATAATAGCAAAAGGAAGATGAGTCTACTGTTATAGCTAAATAAATAATTTAGTACATATACATACTTATAGCTTAAATCTCTCTTAAACATTTTTCTTTTCATATTTCTCTCAAACTCATTGACAACTTTATAGTTTTGTTACCCTTTTTTTTTTATTATTATTATTGCATAAAACTCAACAAATACTAGGTACTTTGGACAATTTAAAACCGTGTTCTTACTTTTGAACTCTTGGAAAAGTTATACCTATTCTGTTCTTTGTTTTATCTTTAAACATATTGCAAAAGTGTTGTCAATGTTATGTCATATAAGGTAAATACATAGCGACCAAAAGAAAAGACTATTTAAGAGATCAAAAGTTGATTTTATTACAATTAATTCTATTTTGTACAAAAACCTTTAGCTAGAAGGTGAAAAGATGAATTTATTAAAACAAAAAAAAACATCAGAACAAAAAGTCAAACATAATTCGAAAATTTGGGAAAAAAATTCAAAAATAAAGAACACGCCGTGATTCGAACACGGGACCTAAGGATTTGCAATCCTTCGCAACTACCGCTGTGCTACGCAGTCTTTCATGTTTATGAAGTTCTTTTTTTATATTATAGATAAAAGTTTAAATATTTTGTGTCACATGACATTCACGTGTTTAGACAACCCTTATTGGCTGATTACTTGAAATGATATAAATTAATAAGTATGGCTTGGTAGCGTTAGGATGATCTTTTAAAGCTTATTTAAAGTGGGGAAGTAGTAATGCCTTTAAACCTATAATAATATACTTCCTAGTTGTATTTATAATATGTTTCCATTCTGTTATAGAACTCTCAATTGTTTTTTTTTATTGTTGTATAGCTTTTTTTTTTTTAATTTTTATAAAATATTGGGATAGGGAGAAAAAAAATAAAATGTCTTTACAGAAGGCACTAATTTTGTGCTTTTTGCGTTTTATTAATTGCTTACATTACGACAAAGCAATATGTCGTATGAGAAACTTACGCTCTTTAAGAAAACCATATTTTTGTATATGTTTTTTTTTGTTAGACTTAATTATATAACCGCGAGTGCTTCGTGATAAATTTATTTTGACACTGTGATGGTATGAATAGATTATAATTTTAAGAAGAGTTCACATTTTTAAAAAGATAAATAGAAGAATAATACATCATGATTGAATAAATGATATATAAAGCAATGCTTTTTATTTATGAAATATTAAGAAAAAGTCAACTATCCTTATTGAGATTAGCAAATTTCTTTACAATATCCTTATTAATGCTTTTTATAATACTTGAGGAAAGGCCTGGCCTCTTCAATTGAAATTGATTCATATTATTCAGGCCATCTCTTCCTAGCAATACTTTTGTTGTGGTATCAGTTTCATCTTGGTTTTTACGCCCAAAGAGAAAATCTTGCACTTTTTATTGTGTAGTAGTAGTTCACTGAGTAGCACAAATTCAATGATCGGTAAGCTAATGTTGGCTCTTTTGAGGTGCAGGGTAAAAGGGTAGTAAAAAAGGAGGTATTAATATCACGGCTCAATTTTATCCAACTAGCCACCAAAATACTTACCAGTTTTTTTTTTTAAAAAAAAACAAGTTCATTTTTCACTTTGGACAAGAAAGAAAAAAGGATCATTTTCTATTTGAGATTTATTAGACAAAATGAATCATTTATTTTTTGATAAAATTATTAGACTTACTATTGATAACAATATGCTTTACGCAGGTTTTTTTTTTCTTGGAACAATCTCTTCTCTTGATAAGGAGCGTGACAAAAGAAGAGATTAAAAATGGGGCGGTAAGGAAGATCCATTTTGGAATATATGTAAAAAGAAGAAAGTGAAAGAAAAGAACAAAATAAAAAAAGATGATTTATAATGAAACCAAAAAAAAAAAAAAAAAGGCGTATGAGAAATTGATGTAATGGTGTATTTCATGCAAAAGTTACAAAAAACCTTATTCACGTGACGATGTGCCTTGTTGTTACTTTTTATGTTTAATATATAGAAATGATCACAGTATCGTTGAAAAATAATGAAGATATCAGCTTAAATAACATCATTTTAAAGAAAACTTATTTTTCTATGACTTCATTTTTATAACTTTTTAAAAAAACACACCATCATTTTAATAAAATAAGGATGAAGTTTGCAAATAAAAAGAAGATTTTATTAATGTAAGCTCAATTTAGTTCTCAGAAAATGCAAAAAGAAACATTTTCTGATTAACAGGAAAAACCACGAGAAGGTATGAGCTCGCTAATCCCAAAAATAATAGCAAGGCAACGCGTCTAGCGACTGCACAAGCAGCTGTGGATTAGGGGGTTTGGAAGTGGATCGCACAGCAAAATGGTAGAGTACCACAGGACTGTATAGTCTGCACGAAGGCAAAAAAAAAACTATACTATTAGTGGATTTAAAGAGTGGAATATCTAAGACAAAAGTGGTTGACCTATACAACATTAAGTCCTCGATATTTAAGGGTTCGGTAGATTGTTTTTTTTTTTTAAAAAAAAAATAGACGAATGTGTTAAAAGATAAAAAAAAAAAAAAAAATTACGTCTTTGTTCATTATATATAAAAAGAGTGACGTACCGTCGCACCTGAAATTATAAGCCGTTTCTCGAAACCACTCTTCACGCACCCCACCTCATCTTTTGAGTTCGGGGGGTTTTTTTTATACATTGGATTCTAGGGCACGGATGATTTACTGATCCTTGGGATGCAGGATTAGAGCCTGATATTTCATTTCTTTTTCTTTTTCTTTTTCTTTTTCTTCAAAAACTTGTTCTTCAATGGTCTTGAAATTTGCAGACTGTTCAGGAGGAGGAAGGAGGTTGTTTTTATCAATGATAATAATATAACACTTGATTTGAACTTACTTCACTTAAATCCATGACAAAGATATCAAAACAAGGCAAAAATGGCTGATAGTTACACATTTTATAAGTAGGCCATCATTCTTGATTACAAAATCAAACGAGGATAGTCATTTCGAGTAAGCAGAAACGCCGTTATCTTAAAATTGGCTCAAAACACAAGAAAAAAAAAAAAAAAGCTTAAAAAAGCTAACTGCACATATTTTATTTAATGAAAGGTTATATAATAATCGGTACATAGTATTATATAAATCTAACAGCAGGTGTTGTAGTATGAATGATATCTACTAACCTCTTCAATTGATTTTGACTCATATTATTCAAACGGTCTCTTCCCACTAGCAATTACTTTTATCGTGGTATCATCAGTTTCATTATCTTGGTCTACGCCCAAAGAGGAAATCTTGCGCTTTTTATTGTTGTAGTAGTTCACTGAATAGCACAAATTCAATGATCGGTAAGCTAATGTTAATGTGATAGGCTCTTTTGACAATTTTATTTGAAATTAGATCCAGTCTGTATTTATTTTGAAATTATCAAGTACTGTAAGTTACACCAATTTTATTCTTTTTTGTTTATAATGGAGAACGGAGTCTCTGGTTTTTTAGTGAAAATGAAATAGTCACAACTGTGTTTTTGGGTTTTATGTAAATTATTAAAGTTTTTTATTTATTTTTATTTTTTATATTTTTATATATATATATATATGTTGTTGGGAACAGAGATAGACCGAAAGAGGACTAGTCTGTTGAAATGTTAGGAAGAGGAGCATGAGGAATACTTTTGGAAATAAAATACTCTTGACGCATTTGGAAGACTTTGGCTGTAGCGACCAAGATCACAGAACTGGAATGGAAAGGAGTATTGTTGAAAACGAAAGCCCAATGACAATGCCATAGAGCTTTAAGTATAGCAGCAACAATGAGAATGGCCAAGAATTGAGGCGAATTGGGTGTTCGAGTAGGAGTTCGCAAAGCGTATACAGCGACTGGACTTGATCCAGGGAGACACGAGGATCGGAAGGATTGATAAACACATATACTGTCAGGTTTGTAGCTTAGCAGGGCACAGAAAGATGAAATGCAACATTGATTCGACTGATTCAGAGCATATGGGTCAGGCTGGCGATGGAAAGTGGACATGAATCACGTTATCTAAAAGAGACTTGTGTAGGATTTTCTTATGAAGAATCCGATATCAGAAGTTTCGACAGGAATGCGTGATAGGCAAATTCCAAAATGATGAGAGAATGGAGGAGGTAAAAGTAGATTTGTATTACCCGGAAACTTTAAACATAAAAGGCGATGAGTTTTAGTATTGAATTGGGAGCACGTGCCAGGAGCCACAAGGACCAATTTTATTCTTAAAGAATGATAACCTTTTCGTCTCTCTAGTGATGAGTGACTATAATCATGTAAGGTTGTTGTTAAAAAAAAGGCATGTTTTTTTTTTTCGTTCTCTGGCTTGTTATCTTCCGTTTGACATACCATTGCATTCAGGATCTTGACCCTTGATATTAGTTATCGACATGTCTCTTACCCTAATAATACCAGAATTAAAACAAGCAATATTTCAAAATTATTTGGATTGGAGTTCACGATACCAATTTGCCATAATATCAAGAGTCATTTTCTTTTTTTTTCAAAGATCCTGGATACAGAAACGTTGGCAATCACAATTAAAAATGTTGAACTTATTATTGACAATTCCATGTTCTTTTTACCTAAATCGACCTGCTTGAACTTAAAAGTAGAATTTGGTGAATCACCCATGACTCCTATTTCATTCCGTAAAGTTATATCATCGTTTGTAATGTTGAAATATGCATTGTCACTGGCTTACAAACCTAGAACCTTAAATCTAATTTCGAATACAATTGTCAAAAGAGCCAACAATCACATTAATATTAGCTTATCGATCATTGAATTTGTGCTACTCAGTGAACTACTACAACAATAAAAAGTGCAAGATTTTCTCTTTGGGCGTAGACCAAGAATGACGCTGTTGGAATAACAAGTAAATCCCAATAAACTGTCAATTCAATCCCAAAAATGGGAAAACATAATTCAATCCGAGCAGAACAATAGGATTGACCGGGTCGTACTACAGTAAAAAATAGCTCTTCGTTAATTAAAGTAAAAGCATTTACCAATGAAATCTGTAGTAATGGATCCCAAATCAATAATTAACTCTGTAATATAATTACAAGATACCTTTGATCAGGGACATAGACTGTTATCCAGTCGGATAGATAGGATCCAAGATTATTTATGGACAATTCGAAAGAGTAGAACGTTTATATTCAAAAGCAGAGGAATTGGGTGTAAATTCATCATTTAAACCCATCAAAAGATGGTCCTTTTTCAAATACAATCATCAAGATATTCAGGAGATATATAAAGATGATTATTATTATTCTAGTTTAGAAGAGTTCTTTTCATTTTTATTTTATAATAAAAATTACTTGAGTCTTTTCTCATTAAGCCGTATTATCTGAGATGTTCGAGCTATTAAAGTGATAGAACAAACGGAAATAAAAGCAATAAAAACTATATAACAAAGTTAAAATAAATCAGACTTCAAAAATAAACTAAACTTTATTAAAAGGCACAAAAAGTGTTTGGTTGTATATAGTTAAACAAGCGAAGCATGAATTGTGAAACATAGCCATGATCAATGATCTATTACAATAAACATGTTGCTGAAAATAAGATAAAAGGTCCCCAAGTATTATAACTCTGGTAGCTGTACCTGATAATTATAAAAGAGGCTTGTTGATCATAGAGACAATGATATGATTTATATATTAGCCAATTAGATAATTATCGTAGTGTGAATAAACTTATAGTATCGTAAAGTAGTGAAGGATATTAGAGCATACGTGTAATTATATGAGAATATAATGTGCTCGTTCACAGCCTTGTCCACATAAACAACGCAAAACCTTCGAACAAACGACGAAGAAGCACAAAAAAGTGAGTATAAATTGCGCAAGTAATCCAAGGAAAAGAATCTTAAAATCTTTAATTTTTAATAGTACTGTGTTGTACAAGGCAATGCGTGGGGAGACAGAGGTATGGATTCATTCACGCGTTTATAAATTTATTATTACTAACTCTATTTCCAGCCAGATGACTTAAACACAGCGTATGCTTGTCCTAACTGTACAGATTACTGCGATACAGAATGTTGAGGATGCTTATAGGCACAGCTAAATAAATACGTTATTATATATATATTATTTTATTATTATTAAGATTAAAACAAGATTGTTGTGAACGAGCACATTATATTCTCATATAATTATCATATGCTCTTAACTTTCTTCTATTTTTCTATACAAGTTTATCTACTCTGATTACTTAATTGGTTCTTTTATATAAATCACATCATCGTATTTATTGACATGAATCTCCTTTTATATTAATTATCAGGTACAGCAGCCAGTTACATTAACTTGGTTAATCTTCAGGAACTAGTAGGTAGGGCAGCATTTACACCAATAATGCCTAATATTGGCGGGAATGCTAGTATACTTTCGATTATAGTGTATTTTATCCATGACAAGCAACGTGGGTAACTGATGGTCGAAACCTAGGTCAGGTTTCACAATTAATGCTTCGCTTGTTTAATTTCTATTTACTATATATTAGCCAAACACTTTTTGTACCTTTTAATAAAGTTTAGTTTATTTTTGCAGTCTGATTATTTAACCTTTGTTATATATTTTTATTGCACTTTATTTTCGTTTGTTCTATCTCTTTAATAACTCGAACATCTCAAGGATCATGGTTTAATGCTGGCATAGGCAAACCAACCTTTTGTCTTTGGCGATCCCCCAAACACTTCTGCAAGTTCTCCCGATACTTTTGCTTTCAACTCAACAATAAAAGAGTTCCTTCCGATCTTGATTTAGGTGCTCCTGAACGTAGTCCTATCAGACGTGCTTCTTCTGATATCACTGCTTTTGGTACACCTACTCCCATATTACTTTCTCATAGGTCAATAATATAACAACTTATCATATATGGAAAGTGACAGTAACAAGAGTTTGTTTAACCTTACATGAATTTTCAATCAAAGTAACTCGCCAATAGATACGCGTAATTATAACTGAGAAGAATCTAGAATGTAACACATTTAGAAAAAAAAAGTATTAACCTATGTTTACAAAATTAAGCACATCGACCACTGAATATTATGTGTGTATAGTTTATTATTTCACTTTGTTCATTAATTTTTGCTGCCTCAAATTGCTCCACTGTTCATACTCAAATCGAGCAACATTGTCAATTAATCCCATATCTTTGATATATAATTTCTTGGAGATGGGCAAATCCAAAATAAAATCAATTACTCCAAACGAATGAAATAGTTTCGTAACAGTAAACCAAATCAATCCAAATAATACACCTATCAATGATCCTATGATAACTTGATTTAAGGTATGATACCCCAAGTAAATACTATAATTAAACTTGTTAAAAACGTCAATTTACACATGATAATGATTTTTATACCGTACCGAGAAACAGAGACTAAAATTGCTAGAGAAATCATAGCGAAAATAGTTAAAACTTTCCAAATATTATGATCCAAATGAATGTATCTCAAAAGATAGAGTGACCCATAGACTGCAAAATACCAAATAAACTGTGAATGACTAGATGGCATACCATATCCATCGCCAAGATGACCTAGAGATCTTTTTTTTAATAAGGACATTTTTTTTTTCATTTAATATTTTCGTTATTTACCGTACGGTCTATCCTGTGCTATATTTTCTTTTAAAACAAAATTCAGTGCTTCATTTAATAATTGTCCTGTAAGCATTAAAATACCAGCCATTTCGCGTCGAGAAACAATGACTGAAGCATAAAACACTAAAATGGCAATAGGAGCTAAGGTAATATATGCAAAAGCATATGATATTTTGTCCAAGGGATTAAAATACACATGAGTTAACGATATCGAGGCAAGGCCATGTCCTTCATGACCTGCAGCCATTGCAATAAAATAAATTGGGAAAAAGACAACAACATCCTCTGAATCTTACTCGTTTTTTTTTTCATTGCGCTGCTTTAATTGGAAGGCAATATACGCTGATTGTGTAGACTTTCTTTAATAAAGATGAGAATATGTACATAGTAAGATTATCTCTTTCATCTTCTTCATACATCATTCCATTTAGGATGAGAAAAATATTAGGAAATAAGGACCTTGAATCTGAAATGGCTTAAAGTAAAGCTTCATTTAGCTATCATCCATAAACTTTTTCAGTGATAAAAGTCGTGACACCATAGGACCTCGAAGACTGAATGATGTCAGGTACAAGTTAACATGTACCAAAAAACAGGAGCAAGAGTAATTGAAAGAAGTTAAAACTGGGGATAGCGGTAATAGAAGCATCCAATTTTGTCATCAAGGATATAATAATCCTGAAAGAAGCATTCACCAATTACCTTACGACATAGATACATGTCAAGCGCACTTTTTTTTGTCAGTAGGTAATGCATATACAGCTCAACTTAATAGATGTGCATAAAGATTGCTCTACTAACATGACTTTTTTCTTGCTTGTGCAAGGTACCTAAAGACACAAGTATCTTGGTAAAAATAACATGGGATATTTTCTATTCAATTAGTCATCATTATATGCACATTCTCAGAAAAAAGTTATTATTTTGAACTGTTCCGTATTATGTCCTTTTCCTTGAATAAAAATACCATTTATTACAAGATAAACTGTCTCTTTTACAGGTAATTTACGTAGAATACATAGAAACAAAAGTTGTTTAAAGTTAAAATGAATTCTCAATTTTCTGTCTTCCAATACTTTTTTTTTTATTTTGCAGGCTGAAATGACATAAATAAACGGGGCAGACAATGAGAACCGAATAAGGAAGATAATGTAAAACGTTTTTCATGCATACATACATTATATTATATTTTCCCTGAGTTAACTATATGTACACGACCTTAAATTTATACCTGTTATTTTTAACCATCCGGAGGAGTAAAACGGCCTCATATTTGGAGTTTATTTAAAAAAAGCTGGTAGTATTATACGTCGTAGCTTAATAATAGCTTATTAGATAAAATGATAATAGATAGCAAATCCGTCTATTGCATCTGACAAACACCAATAGTCAATAAAGAGACCAAGATGCAAGTAGATAAACCTGCAATGAAAGAAGAAGCACTGCTTTCTACTACAACAGTAGGTACAGGTACAGTAGTGTTAGCAGATTGGGTTGGTTTAAGAGTTGGAGCAGCAGTTGGCATACTGTTGGCATTACTAATACTAGCATTCGCATCACCAGAAGACGAAGCAGAAGCAGCACTGTTGCATACAGCTTTTTGAACACCGGGACAACAAACATCGTCAATAATTCTACAATTGTTTTCGCAGTAGGATGGGCATGCAATATCTTGTCTTTTCGCTAATAAAGAGGCATTGGGGCATATAGCCATGGCGCAAACAATTCCTGTAGGAGGACTACCGCTAAATGTAGGAATAATTTTAGTAGTTACAGATGATTCTTCTGCATAAATCAGTGTTGAAAAAAGAGTGACCAGTAATAAAAAGTAAATCTTGATCATATTAAAAAAAAAATGTGTGTAAAGAAGAGAGAGAAAAAAAAAGGATACTTTTTAAAAAAACGTGTTTTATAAATACGGAATTAGGATTGTATGATTATTGTTGTTACACCGTGGAAAAAAGAAAGCTAGTTAAATGAGACCTCATTAGTTTCTTATGGTAAGTCGCTTAATAGTTTTCTTCTGTTGGCGTCTGATAAGATAGAAGATTACAACACTGAGGAGAAAATATTCCTATATGGTACCTATCATATAATATATATATATTTAGTCCCAATACAATATAGTTTTACAGCGCCTGATTCTTTAATTCACCAATGCATAATAATATAAAATTCAATCGCACATTGCAAAAGGCCATTGATACACACTTGAAACATTCAAGATATCTTATGGCATGAGCACTGTTAATTTTAAAATTGCCGTTCTTCGTCAAGTACAATAAGTAAAGTATAATATATGTCTCCTCCAAAAAGAAAATAAGGGATATTATGAAACTTCTTTTCTTTTGTTAATTAGAGTGGTAACCCTGGTGTGATTGAGTTCTTTAAAATTTGTGCAACCTCTCCGATGATATGCAATTTATTCAAGAGAAGCAACTTGATCCGTTTTTGATTTCTCAGTTTGCTTAAATTTTCCTTTTATAGCCTTTAACATAGTTGAATATTTGTTTGTTGGGACACAATTCAAATACAGATTTTAATTATCTGAAAGTTGTGTGCAGAGACTCAAATCAATTTGTGTCATGCCAATCTAACTGATGATTTTTTAAAAAATAAATAAATACAAATAAACGTAAAAAGTACATTGTATGCCACATCATCTCAATACTGATGTATCCTTTAAACGTGGCGTATCCTTTTTTAATATTAATATCATTTTAAGATAATGACTTTTGAATGTGATTTACATGTTTAATAGAGCTACGTAATATAAAGATGTACATGTAACTTTGTAATTTTGATAAATGAATAATTCACGCCAAGTTTGTTTCCTGGCTGTATCAATGAATTTTTTTGTCTTGATTACACTTAATTTAACAAGTATGCATATAAATATAACACAACAAATATCCGTATTATTTATAGAAAGCAAGTGCAAAAAGAAGTTGAAAAAATTTCATGGTCTGTATATACACCTATATATGAGCAAAAAATAAATTAATTTTTTGGATGAAATTTGAATAAAATATATATCGATAGGTGAGGGTTACTTAGTAATAGCATTGATACTTACTTTCTTTGTACCACGAGGTACATAATAGACTATATGTCAAACAATTAAATAATCATCAATTATTACTTTTACAGTTTAAAAATAAGGGTAGTAAGTATATCAAAAATCAGTTGTTATAGTAACACAATAATACAGAAACAAAGCTATATATCTTGCTTTTTAAGTTAATGAATATATCTTTTTAAATTTTATCAAATACAGTAGTCATATATAAATTGTGCTTGGGAAATGTGTGTGGGTGAGCTTAAAAAAAGAAAAAGAAAAAAGTGAGCTAAATTATAAGAAAAAGAAAAAGAAAAGGTATGTGCCCTAAAAAAAAAAATAGATAATAATAATATAGTAAATATGGTATAGTTTTTTTTTTGTCAAAGAAAAATGAAGCATGTTCAGGTATGTAGCAAATAATAACAAGAAAAAAAAAAGTAGAAATGAAAAAGAAAAAGCTTCTTATCGTAAAAGATTATGGTTTTCAAGGATCAAGAACTCAATTACAGCATTTTTATAACTCATATCCACCAAATCTCGACTTGCTTCTATATCACGCATTAAGGTAGGACCAAACACCATAGCCAAGTTTCTAGTTGTCATCAAATTTTCTTCATGACGTTGTTGTACACTATAAGAAGAGTTAGTTTTTTTATATTAAAAAAAAAAAAAAAAAAAAAGGTTACCTGTGTAAATGTCTAATTAATAATCGAAGGGTGTCATAATTAACTTTGGGTAATTGTGATAATAATTCGGAAAATTTATCAGTCTTGTCTTGTCCAACATTGACAGCTAAAAATAGGAAATTAATAAATAAAAGTTTTTCGTGATCTGATATTTAAATTAAACTTTACAAACTGCTTCAATGAATTGAGTATATAGATTGTATGGTAATACGGGATTAGGTAATTCTCTAAGATACTGTTTCAATACACTTGTAACAGCACATATATCATTAATTGGTTCTTCTTTTTCTAAATCCAAAGATTCTTCAGCGTCAAATGCTTGGTGAACTAATCGCATTTGTGCCGCACCACCTGATTTACGATAAATGCCTTCATAATCCATGCCTCTCGTTTCTACCGCACTAATACAATGTTGGATAATAAATGGAACAGAGAGACCTTCATAATTTGCTTGGTCTGCAAGATCATTACCAAATAAAGATCGATGAATATGATTTAATTCTAATTCGGAAGATAGATTTTCAAAGCTATTACTAGTAGTTCCAGCATAACATAACTGAGGTACATGTGATAAACAACGAGCATGTGTAGCAAACATGCAACCTTGACACCGAAGTTCAGACAGACTCCACATTTTTTCACCACAAGCGTCACATTTTACAGGTCGTAAAAATGAAGTAGGTAAGAATGAATGTGATCCATGTTGCGTATTCTCTTGTGATTGTTTGCTTGAAGAGGTATTTGAGGAGGTATTATTCTTCTGTCTATAATCTATACTATCATTATTGTTACCGGCAGAAAGACTCATTGTACTGTTCGCATTACCACTACCATAAATAGCAGTTGCAGCAGAAGCGGAATCGACCTTATTTGATTTTCCACTTAATTTAGCAAACATATTACCCTTCTTTTTCAATTTAAACACTTTAGGAGGCTGTTGTTGTTGCTGCTGTTGATGCTGTAATAATGCAGTCTGTGCAATACTTCTAACAATGCTTGCTTCAGAAGATTTTCTTTGCATATTAGTAGGAGAGTACAATTCAGAAGAAAGACTGGGTGAAGGTGAATATAAAAATGATGTACCAGCCATCACTGCAGCAGCTTCTCTTTCTCTCTCCGTTACACGTCTCGACAGGTCATTATTAATTTCAGTTAATTCGGCATTTTTGGTGTTCAACATAACCATTTCATGAAGTACTTCATCCCTCATATTTTCCAAGCTTTTAGTTTCAAATCGTATTTGATCTCTATCATTTACTAGTGATTTAATTTCTGATAAAAGTGCATTTTGTTGTTCTTGTAAATGGAAGGTTGGATTTGATTCAAAGCCTGCTTGCTTTTGTCGAGCAAGTGAATCAATGTCCTTGACCAGCATATTACGGTATCCTTTTAATTCGTTACAGGTCTTGTCTAATTCAACACGTACTTTAGCCACACGTTCAACTTCTTCTTTTGTTATCACAGATAATTCAGATCGAGTCATTTGTTTAGATTGATAAAGAGTATTTAATTGATGCTTTAATTGTAAGATGGTGTATTCTTGTTGTTGACGTAAAGCTACTTCCTTTGCAAATTCTTCTTTAGCTCGAGTAAATTCCTCTAATGCTTTACGACTGGCATCCTTAATTTTATGATAACTAGTTTGCATTGTGCTGAGTTTAGCATTTGTATTATCCAGTTCATTACGTAATTTTTCATTGATATCTGCTGCTTCTGAATAAATTTGAACTGGAGAAGAAGGTGGTGAAGCTCCATCTTGTCCATCAGCATTCAACAAGGATGATTCAAGTAATTTCGAGGCGCGTGTAATATTTTCAGTTGTTTTCACAATAATCGGAACAACAACTGACTTATCTTTATCTTCGGGGGATCCATAAATATCTTTTGAAATACTAGCACCTAAAGTCTTTGTGAGATTTAAGAGATCAGAAGATTCATTGTCAAAGAAAGAGAGGTTGAGTGCTGGAATCTCTGGTAATAAGGAGATATCGAGTGTAGTAGTTGAAGTTGATTTAGTCAGCGAAGAAGAGAAGGAAGAAGATGTATTGATAACATTTTTATTAAGCGAAGTCTGTGGTGAATTACTACTGATGGATAAGGGAGGTGAACTAGGTGAGGTTGAAGTTGAAGGAGATGTGTTGTTATTGTTGGATTTGGAAGAAGTCACAACTTCAGATCGTGAAGGAGATAATCGAGGATCAGTTAAACGTAACTTGGGAGGAGCATCAACAGAATTGCTACGAGAACGAGTAGGTGTTGGTGGATCAGTAGAAGGTCTACGAGAGCGAGTATCTAGAGGATTCCGAGAACGTGGTTGTGTCTGTATAAAATCGCTGACAAGTTGTGAATCAAATAATCGACTGGTATGACGATTAGTTGGACTTGGAGAAGGCTGAAGACCTGATCGCGGTTGACGAAATGTATTAATCTATATAAAGGTTATATGTTACTATTATAATACTTATAACACCCCTTTTAACCAAAAAAAAAAAAAAAAAAAAAAAGATAAATATACCTGAGAAGGAGTATTGCTTGTATTAGCAGGTGATGGAATAGCAGGTAACTCCTTTGAATTCAATGCTTGTTTTTGTTGCTGTCTTCTTTCTCTATCTTCTCTTCTCTTTTGTTTCTCAGCCCTACGTTTTTCATGACATGGTGTACAATGAATACCCTAAAATTTAACATTTTGTTTAAGGTAACATTAAAATTTAATAAAAAAGATATATATTTATACCTTGCTTGTTTGGGTAAATACTAAATCATCGATTTTTTTTTTGCATGATACACACTGAAAGCAGTCTGCATGGTATGCTTCATCGCCTATATAATATTTTTGATTGTTATTTTTTTTATTAAACTCTTTTTTCTATATTACTAATTCAATATTTACCTGTCATGATGGCCTCATCACGAATCACTTGTTTACAAGCATTACAACAATAAGAACAACTTTCACAAACTGGTCTACCATTTGTTAACAATAATAAATTCGACTCGCAATCAACTGGTTCTGAGCATTTAGCGCACATGAAACTAATTGAGTATGATTATTAGTTATTGTGTTTCTGTGTGTGAGTGTGCTTCTTTTTTTTTTTTTTTTTTTTTTTTACCAATTTAAATGAAATAATGATTCTCCAAAAGCAATAACTGAACCTTCTTCGATTATATTATTGCAGCCTGTGCACGCTGGACCATCCATTATTTTTTATTGATTTAAAAAAAAAAAAAATAAAGAAAAAGAGAGAAAAAGAAGAGAGAGAAAAAAAAAAAAAAGAGGGGCAAAATGTTAAATAAATATAATTGTAACACAGCATTTTAGAGGGAAACACAAACTTATTGTGAGTTTGTGTTCCATACTAAATTTGCTGTGACACATAAATCTATACTGTCTTCTGATTGCGTTTCCAGGCCCGTGCAAAAAAAAAAAAAAAAAAAAAAAAAAGGTATTCTTGTTTGAAACCTGAATTTATTTAGAATTATTGTCAATTACAAGTAAAAAGCAAGAACTGATAAAATAAATAAATAAGTAAATAAAAAGAGAAGAAAGAAAATAAAATCCCATTTAACAAAAACTGATTTTCAACACCTCTTTTTACTGGCATTTTCGCTCACACACACACACAGGCACACAAACAAAAACACACAAACATAGACACAAACGCCCTGCATCAATCAAAAGCTTTTTTTTTTTTGTAAAAAAAAACTCGTAGTTTGAATTATGTTTGGTGCAGTTTGACCTTAAAAAAAGACAGAAATATTTTGCGCTGCAGTAGCTTTTTAATTATTTTCAGAATATAATGGCCAAATTCCAAGTAATATGATTAAGAGCTTGTAGAACATTACATGCATTTTTATTTCCTGATTAGACGAATTTTGTTTTCGATCTTATGTGCTACTTTGCCCAACGCACATTATGCATAAAACACGATTTCTAATGTACTCACTATGGTTAACGATAGTTTACACTTTATTACGTAATGACCATCATAAATTTTTTCTAAACTTAATTCATACTTATTTTAAATAGACATATTTTTATTTAAACAGGAGCTAATTAAATCCTCTCTTTTTATTCTGTCCACCCTTCGTTTCTTCCTTTTCGTTCTCTTCCTTAAAGTCTCCCCTTTTATTGACAGTATAGTAAAGAGAGTTGTATTTTCACTTAGAAAAAAAAAAAAAGAAAGAGGAAACATTTACTTGATTTTATATCGGTTGATCTTCATCTCTTTTTTTAGTTCCAAAAAGCTCTTAAACTACTTTACTCATTTTTTCTGCTTTTTCGCGTAAGCATCAAGTTATTGATTGTTACTTATATATTTCATTCCTAGTCTAATGCATAATAATCCTGGTTAACTTTTGCCCCTTTCCCTCTCAGGGACAATGTTTTTTTTTTATTTTCTCGTGGTAAGGTCTTAAGGTCCTATGTATCTATATCGCACATTTACTTTTTTTGGAGGCGTCTTGTTTTATATTCATAATGTAAAATGCAATTATTACCTTTCTTTTTAAAACTCCATATTTATTACTTGGCAAAAACTCTATTTTCAGACATATTAGTTTCTTACAATATACATAGAAATTACGTCTAGAACAAACCAATTTCATCAAAGGACATATGCCGATTTTAATCTTATTTCTACCATCAAAAATTATTAAAAAAAAAAAAGATGACTTTTTCTTATTTCTCACTAAACAGTAGGGGGTTAACTCTTAAATTATGAATACTGCTGCTCTTATTCGTTTGTAAAGAAAAAGAAAGGCAAAAAAAGAAAAAGAAAAAAGAAACAGGCACTCTTTTTTATTTGAATTTAAGCCTCCTCTCTTTCTCTCTCTTTTCCTTATTTAAGAGGAAGATAAAAGTAATAATGTCATAAATCATTATACACGAAAACTAAACTTTCATATCATCATACTGCTTATTTCACTCATTTCAATTTATAAAGATACAAAAAGGAAATCTTATTATCTCATGACCAATAAAATGTTACCAAAAGGCCTGTCAAAAAAATAAATAGAAAAAATAGAAAAAAAAGGTACACACTCTTTTATCTATCTGATATTTAATTATGTCTGAACAAGAGGCTCATTTTTTGAGTACAACACCTGTCGATGTTGCTATTAAGGCCCTTCAACGCCAAGTAGAGCAATTAAAGAGAGTTATTAACAAGACGGGTAAATAATAATAATAAAAAAAAAAGATAACTTGACTTTGCCATTCATAACATTCATTTAACCACCCCTTGTTCATTTTATATAGACGATGGTGCTAATGACAAAGATAGCGAAAGTAACGAACAAGAGTTGAAGGAACAAATTAAAAAGTTAGAAACTGCCAATGCTAAAGCAGAATACCGTATCAAGATGTTATTACGTACTTTAGAAGAGAAAGAAAAGAAATAATAAAAAAGAACTAATTTGATAATAATAATTGTTCCAGTGAAAATGAATTTATTAAGATGCAAGATATTATTATGATATATGAGGTGTTTATCTGTAACGACGGAGAGAGAGGGTGTTGCGACGCTTCCAAGTGGCACGACGACCAGAACCCTTGGTGTTGTTGAAACGATGACCCTTACCGTGACCACGAGACTTACGACCGATGGCAGTAAGACCACGAGCTTCACGACGCTTGTGAACGGGGTTAGCGATCCAGTTGATGTGAGCATCACGACGGATAGCCTTGTGAGAAGGATCAACGAGGATAACTTCAAAGTACTTGTAAGTAGCATCTTGGTTAACCCAGTAAGAGTTCAAGACACGGAGGTTAGCACACTTACGACCGATACGTTCTTCGGCAGTAGAACGGAGAGAACGTTGATACTTGAGTTGGTTAACACCCTCATTGACGGGCTTACCATAGGTAGCACCCTTGTGAACAGGTCTCTTACGACCACCACGACGAACACGAATACGGTAGATAACGAAACCTTGCTTGGCCTTGTAACCTAAACGACGAGCCTTATCAGGGCGAGAAGGACGAGAGGCACGAGTGATGACGTTCAATTGTCTACAAAATTAAAAAAAAAAAAAAAACCAGAAAGAATTTTTCCCGCATGAGTCAAAAAGTACAAACATTCATCGGATGAATTTATTAAACTCTTTCTTTTTCGTTTAACAAAAAGAAAGGCGTATTCAAGCCTAAATAGAATCAGAGGATTCTGTGTACCTGAATTCCCAACATCTTACACGAAGTAAGAAACGAGAAACATCGGATTGTTTCTTTCTGGAAAGCTCTTCAAGATATTTATAGGCTTTTTTTTTCGGTTTTAGCGTTAGTATGTTATTTCATTTTGATGGTGTATCCGATAGATGGATGTAATCTCAATTTATATATTTACCACCCATGGTTGATGTAAGTGTTTAAAATTTAAAGGAAGGATTTTTTCACCTTCTTCCATCTCCTTTGATTTGATCCAACTCCCCCCCCCCACCCCAGAATCGAAAATTGCTTCAGGGAAAAAAAAAAAAAGTCCGGTAATAGAAAAGTCCGGCCCAATTCATTTCTTTAAAGATTTTAGACAAGCTGCTACGTGAGAAGAGAGGTAATCACACTCTATTAGACAGCAAAATGTATCTATTGAAAAAATATCATTTGGTGTTTCTACAAGTTACTTTTAACTGAAAATTTTTAACCGAATCATTATTACTCCAGCTTTGATATGTTTTTCAGCTTCGTATTATCTTTAAATGCGGGAGTGTGTGTGCGTATGCCAATATATGCAAACGACCTTATTCAATCATTTGCAAGAATGAAGATACTAGGTGCGAATTGAATGCAGTTCAGTGTTATAATTTATACAATTTAATAGCAACTTGGTATTTTGGTTTCTTTAATTCTAATAGATTATTCTGTCATCTTTGTATATTCATGCATTATTTTTTGAAATAGGGAATTTTTTTTTTTGATCATTTACTATTATGTACTAATTGTTTACTCATTCATTCAAAAAAAAAAAAAAAAAAAAAAAAAAAAAAAAAAAAAAACTGCATTAATGCAAGACAAGCATGATAGTGAACAAATAATACTTATCTTTTAATTTGTTGAAGTGTATTCCGTGTCCCTTCGTTGTTCATTTAAGACATTTTATCGATTTTGTAACTGGACTAAAGTGGACAATAAATAAGAGTAAAACTCATTTGTTAACATACGGCTTAGTGGCAAGTACTTTACAAACTACTACCGCATATTCCATATCCCATGACTCATTGCTTAATAATTGTAAATAAATATATATATATATATATTAATTTTGTTAATGGATATAAGCTAAACAGATTTTTTTTTTTTTTTTTTTGAGAGAAGGGACAAGATATATAAGTTGTTGTTTAAAATCTAAAAGATATATTTGTATATAGTTTATTAAGTTGTATAGTATGAAATGAAAGAAAAATCTTCAAGTGAGAAGGAGATAAATGAAGAGGAAATTACAAAGTTTTAATTTCGCCAATAGCGGCCATGATAAGACCGCTAAACAAGGGACAAGGTCTTAAAGGACGAGTGATATATTCAGGATGATATTGACAGCCAACAAAGAAAGGATGATCATCTAATTCGACAATTTCCATACGTTCACCCGTTTCATCTCTACCGATAAATTGAAGACCCTTCTTTTCAAAGGTATTGACATGAAGAGGGTTGACTTCATAACGATGACGATGACGTTCATCCACAGTAGGTTTACCACCATATAATTTTCGTACAGTTGAGTTTTCAGTACCCTTTTGGAAAATAGTAGAATGAAGACCGAGTCGCATGGTACCACCCATATGTGTTTTAGAGATTTCAGGCATATAGACAACAACAGGGGTAGGTGTATCAGGGTTCATTTCAGCAGAATCAGCATCGGTCATACCACATACATTACGAGCGAATTCAATGACGGCGATTTGCATACCAAGACAGATACCCAAGTAAGGAATCTTGTGTTCACGAGCCCATTTAGCAGCCATGATCATACCTTCAATACCACGCGTACCAAAGCCACCCGGTACAAGAATACCATCGGAGCCACATACCTTTTGCCAAGATTCATGGTATTTAAGAGGATTTTTCTTTAAAGTATCATGTTCTAAATCGGAGGCATCAATCCAGTTGATGACCATCTTGCGTTTATAAGCCAAACTAGCATGTTCCAAAGCCTTATAGACGGAGATATAAGAATCATGAAGATCAGTGTATTTACCAACGATAGCAATCGAGACAGATTCATGCAAATGTAAGTAACTATTGGCCAAGGTATTCCATTCAGTCCAGAGTTTTTCACCAGCCAAACGACGTTCATCGGAGATCTTGAGAGCGTCCAAGTTAAGACGACGACGGAAGAAATCCATGACACCGTGTTCACGTAATAAGAGAGGTACATGGTAAACAGAAGAGACATCATGGACAGCCAAAACCTGTTCAGGGCCCACATGACAAAACATGGATATTTTAGAAGCGACACTTTCATCTAAAGGTTTAGAAGAACGACAAGCGATTAAATCCGGAGTGAGACCAGCACCACGAAGATCACGTACGCTCATTTGAGTAGGTTTTGTCTTTTGTTCACCTACGGAACCAACGACAGGTACTAAAGAGACATGAATAAGACAAAAGTTATCATGACCGACACGGAACTGGAATTGACGCATGGCTTCAACAAAGGGAGCGGATTCAATATCACCTACGGTACCACCTAATTCAATAATACAAACATCAGGCTTTTCATCCCCTTCAATAGGCATCGAAACGACATTTTCAATCCATTCTTGAATAGCGTCAGTGACATGAGGTACGACTTGAACGGTTTTACCGAGATAATCACCTTTACGCTCACGTTCAATGACTTGACGATAGATTTTACCGGTAGTAATGTTATTGATACGAGATAGCTCAACGTCAAGGAAACGTTCGTAATTACCCAAGTCAAGATCAACTTCACCTCCATCGTTCAAGACAAAGACCTCACCGTGATCCAAAGGAGTCATGAGACCAGCATCAATGTTCAAGTAGGGATCGATCTTGATAGCGGTTACACCAAGACCTAAAGTCTTTAAAAGTGTACCTGTACTAGAAGCAATGACACCTTTACCGATGCCAGAAATGACACCACCAGAGACAACAATATATTTAGTCATTTTTTTTTAAAAAAGCAAAACAAAAAAAAAGGGGGGGGGGACGAGTGTATGGAAAGATAAAATAGATATTTTTATTGAATTTAAAACAAATAACTTGATAATATAATACAAGTGTATGCCCAATTCAATATTTATTGAAAGGGGAAGGTATTCTATTGATCCAAACTGTCGCTTTCTTTTATAATTTTTTTTTTTTTGAAAGACGGAGGCTTAAATCACTAAAAAAAAAAAAAAAATTTTTATTTGTTGTTGTTTTGGAGCAGTCCAGGGCGGGAGAAGAAGAAGAAGAAAGAAAAAAGGTTTTCCCAGAATAAAAAAGAAGAACTTTTTGGAAAACGGGTACAGCAGGAGTGAATTAAAATACAGTTTTTTGAGAAGGAGATATGTTTTGGGTGGTTTCAGGAACAACAAATCGTTTGAATGACACCGCATGAAAGCAGCTTCTTTGTTGCAGATACTCTTGTCTGGCTAAATTTCAACCAATGGCTATTATTGAGATGATTTTCATTCATTATTCTGCTTTCAAGCAAAGACATTTTATTGTTATGTTCTTTTTTTTTTTTTTTTTTTTTTAAGTTTGCTGAGATTGGACTTAACGTGACCGAGTTCACCAAGTTTTATTTTTATTTTATTTTTTTACACACACACACACACACACACACACACATACATTCTCTCTTTCTTTAGTTACCATGAGTCATCTTCGACCTAAAGTAATTGGACTTTACAAACAGGTAATGAGAGAAGTAAAAAAAAGGAAAGGAATGATAAAACTCACAGAAAAAAGAAAAAAAAGTTGGTCTATTTAGGTAGAGAATATCCAGCTGGATATCAAGATTTTTTTCGACCCAAATTAAAGGCAGCATTTTTAAAAAAGAAGGATATTACGGATGAACAAGAGATTTTGAAATCCATCAAATTTGGAGAATATATAATAAAAGGTATAACTCATAAAATCATACGAGTAAAAAAAAAAAAAGTAATTAACGTTTTTAATGACTTAGAAATTGAAATGATGTACTACTTGAGGAAATATCGTACACTACGAAAACGATATAATAGTTAAAATACAATGAATTTTTCTTTGCATCGTGCAAATAAGCCTTAAATACACAATTCAACAACATTGTTACACACAATCTAAATTATATTAAAAAAACATGGTTTCTCTTTTTTATTTTTTTTATTTCTCTCTCTTTTTTTTATTTCTCTCTTCTTTTTTATTATAAAATGTTACCCAATTCTAGAATGATACCACCATTAAATAATAAAACGAGTTATGAACACACTAATAATAAAAAAGGATTTATCTCACGATTATTAACGACGACCAATCCAACAAATCAACAACAATCTACAAATTATCAATATCTATCAAAGCCAAAATATGAAACTGTATTAGGTATCAATAATGATAAAGATTATACAACCTGGGGAAGACCTGCAGATCCCAAGGTACAATATCAGTCTTGATCTATTCATTCATTTATTTATTTTTTATAATATGCTAAATATATAACATAACAGCCTTCTTCTTCCATTAAAAGTAACTCTTCTTCTGGTAGTACGACTGGATTTGGTAAATTATTCAAGAAAAGAGGAAAGGTACAGAAGAAGTAATAAATAAATAAATAAATAAAAAAAAGGTTGAGACTAACATCATTATCTAAGACAGTAGATGATAACGAACCATTGGAAATGTTAGATGATGATTTACCTAAAGTGAGATTGATCCATAATAGTAGTATCCGTAGAAAACATACACAAATACCCTTAGCACCACCACCTGTCATGTCAAAGCGTCATCCACCTTTACCAGATCATTTATTAACTGATTTACCAGATCAATATATATCTAAACGACCTACAGCTTCTGTCATTATAGATCAACGTGCTACCACACCAGAACCAAACACTGCTCGTTCTGCTCGTTCTTCTAGCTCTATTAGGAAATCGTCTGGTTCTTATTCAATTTATTCTACTTTTGGTGGGAATGGTTCAGTTTCATCTCTAGATAAAATGAATGAAGCTGAAGAAAGTGTAGATTCATTTAAAACTGTCATTACAACTACACAAACTGAAGAAGAAGAAGAGGATGATGATGATGATGATACAACAACTACTACTACTACAACAACAACTAATACAGAAGATAATATGGATTCAGAAGATGATGATGATGATGCATTTGTAGATGCGACGGGATCATCACAAGAAGATATTGAACGAGAGAAACGTATCGAGATCAATAAAGAAGGACTATCGAAACGATTAAGTGGGGGACATTTTGGTAGTGCAGGTGGATTGTTGATCAGTATTAATCAACCCGAAAATGATGTACCGCCTGTACCTAAACGTAGAACATCAAATAAATTACCTGCAGATGATGAATTATCTAAATCCATGTTGAATTGGAAACGACATAGTGATAGTAGTAAAAGATGGAGTTCCACTTTAAGGCATTCAACTGAAGAAAAGTTTACTGTGAAACCAGATGGAAAAGAACAAGAAGAGGAAGAATTGTCTGTGCCTGATAAGATTGCGTTACGTAAAGAAGCAGAACAAGCATTATCGGGTGAAATAGAATCTCCTACTACACCTACTACACCTACTACTACTACTACGCATACTACTACGCATACTACTACTAAAGTAGTCACTACATTAGCATCACTCTCCATTCATGATACAGCCCAATTATTCTCAAAAACAATCGATGATGTTTGGAAAACTTCAGATGAAGCTAATCTTGATTTATTTCATGATGATCGAACAAAACAAATTCAAACTTCTATTCATAAAGATAAAATACAAGAAGATATTAAAGAGACGGCTGAAAAGTTATGGAATGAAGATGAAACAATTGTTACAAAAGAGAAAATGGCAGAATGGCTGGGCCAAGGGTAAATTTAAAAAAAAAAAAAAAAAAAAAAAAAACAATAATAATAACCCCCTCCATAATCTATGCTGCTGTCTTTAGAAAACCATTTAATTCAGCTGTACTTTATCATTATATGGAAAATTTTTATTTTACAGACATGAGATTAGATAGTGCATTTAGAAAATTGTGTAGCAAACTCTATTTTAAGGCGGAAGCACAACAAATAGATCGTATTTTAGAGTCATTTGCAAATAGATACTGGGATTGTAATCAAGATTGTCTTTATGGCAGTGCAGGTAAAAAATAATAATAATCATCATAACTTTTTTCTAAACTAACAAATTTCATTTTATTTTAGATGTTGTTTATGCTGTTGTTTATTCATTGTTATTATTAAATACAGATCTTCACGTTGCTCAAGGAAATCACGCTAGAATGACACGATCCGAATTCATTCGTAACACAATGTCTACAATTCGTGACCAAAGAGAGCATGAAGAATCCATGGGACACAAACGATCTGCACTTCATATCAGAAACTGGGAAACTGAAGTAGAAGCCATCATGAAAGAAATGTACATTTCTGTAAAACAATATCAAATCTTACAACCACTTTCAAGAAAACCAAGTCATGGTAGAAGAAATAGTATCATGGGTAGTAAAAGAGTGATTGGGATCAAACGTAGTGTGAATTCAATCATTCGAAAATCAGGTAGAGAAAGTATGTTGGCATCATCTAATAATACAGAGGATCAACAACAACAACAACAACAACAATACGGCATGACTTCATTATCTCCATCACCACCACCACCTTTAGCAGCAGCACCTGCTCCACCTAGATCAAGTATGAGCTCAGGTTATAATCGATCTACTATTTCTATTAAATCACATCGAAGAGGATCTTTTTCTTCTGTCACGAGTTCATCTGCTACTTCACTCAGTTCTCGTTGTGGATCACCTACTAATTCATTATCAACACCGAATCAACCCATGATACAGTATATGGATATACATGCATCTTCTTTATTCTCAAGTAGACCACCTTACTTTAAAGAAGGTGTAGTGATGCGAAAACATTTATTAGAAAATTCTACTCATAAAGCAAAACATCGTGAATGGAGAGAATGCTTCTTAGAAGTAGGTCAGGATGGCGAGTTACGCATGTACGCCCTGCAGCAACCACAGCAATTAGGAGATAAGAGTTTATTTCGTCATTCGAGTGCGGTTACTTTTAATCAAATGTCTGAAAAGATGAGTAAAAGTCCTTTATCACTCTCTTTTGGCGGACCACATCATCATAGTAAATGGGCGGTAAAGTATCATCGTTCGTTCGTTCGTTAGAAAGAAAGAAAGACTTATATTTCCTTTATTAGACAACTTCAGAGCTGATTGGTAAAATTCCTTTAAATCATACATTATCAAACCCCTTACCACCACCGGGATACAACCGACAGAGACCTCATGTGTTTGCGATTCAACAAGCGGATGGCGGAGTGTATTTATTTCAAGCAGCATCAGCCGAGCAAACACAAGAATGGGTTTCAACATGTAATTATTGGGCAGCAAGAGAGAGTAAGGAACCGTTACCAGGCGGTGTGAGTAATATGGAATATGGATGGGGAAGTTGTTTAGATGATGTGATTATTGATTTAGATGCGATGCGAAAAGGATATGATCAAACGTATCAAATTGTTCATCAGCATGATCCAGATACGATATATATTCATGATTGGTTACCGCCTACAGCTACGATGATCTCTAGTCAATTAGATGAAAAAGTTCAATTTGATGTGATACAAAAGCATTTAGTTGAGTTGAATGCTGAAATTAATCAACATCGCGACTTGAAGACAAAGATCATGATCAAGGTACTTAGTTTATTAGTATTATAATATCACACTACTTATTAATACACACACATCTTACATATAGTTTCCTAGCAAGTGTAATAACTTTCAAAAAGTAATGCATAATTGGGAAGCAAGATCAAAATACTTGTTACATGATATTATTAAATATCAAAATTATTGTGATGTGTTAGAAAGAAGTATTCAAAATAGGAAAATAGAAGAACCTTCTACTCCAATCAAATCATTGACATATCAAACAAGTCAAGTGGATTTATTTAAAGAAATCAATCAAGACTTGTTTCTTTTATAAAAAAAAGCTAAAAATAATTTTCCCCGGTTAAACGGGCTTTTTTGTTGACTACTGTGTCACTTTTTTTGTGCATGTGTTTATTGTAAAAAAAAAAAAAAAAAATGCTACGAATTTTGTTTGTAGTTTTGAACAATGATTATTTCCAGGGGGGAAATAATAATAATAAAAATCACCTTTTTTTTTTTTTTATCACTGGTCCTATTATTACTTTTTACTGCGAACAACCAACAGATCAGAATAATACTCACGACAAAAACGTTTTTGAATCATTGTTACGTTTTCCCTATTGTTATCATGTATGACCAATATACTTTATCCCTTCTTTTTCATTTATACTTTTTGCCTCCCCCAAATAAATTAATTAACCACACCAATTGAGAGAGTAAAAACTAAAAAGCACTTTTTTTTTTTTTTTTTAAAACCCCATCTCGGTATGTTAACCGATAAAATCAACAGATTTTGTAATTTAAAAAGAACTCAGCTTTACTAAAAATGAACTGTTATTGTATTTAACAACAATAGGTTTTTACTATCATTACAAAAAAAAAAGGGCCTTTTTGTTTAAACTTTTTTTTTTTTTTTTTGTTGATCCATTGACCGGACTTGCCACTTGATTTGGAATTTGTAAACAAAAAAAAAAAAAGGGGGGGGGGGCAGGAGAAGGGACAAAAAGTAAAGAAGAAGATGAATGGAATAATCGTTCGTTTTGAAGCATTATTATAAAAAAAAAAAAAAAAAAAAAAGGTGATTAAAATTAAGGTTTTTTTTTTAATCTGTGTGAATCAACTCCGGTTTTGTCTCGTATCATGGATTCAAGCACTTTTTTCTCTTTCAAAAGAAAAGGCCAGAAAAAAAAAAAAAAAGTGCTTCAATGTGCTATATTATTTTCGTATCAAGTGACCGTGCGTTTTCTTGTATTATAAAAGAAGCCTCATGTTTTATTTTAAAAGAAAAAAAAAAAAAGAAAAAAAAAGTGATTCTTTATTAAAAAAAAAAAATACGTTTGTGCCACCTGTCATGTCTATTCTTCGATTGTGATACGACATATAACAGATGAGTTGGCTTTTTTTTTTTTTTTTTATTGTTCCCTTTACTGCAGCAAGAACAAAGAATAAAATATATATATATAGGTCCCAGGTATTATGGGTCCCTCTCAAATAACCATTTTTAAGGTTTTTGTGTACTTTCTCTCTCTCTCTCTTTCTTTTCATTGCTACTATTCTACTCTTGGACTTTCTTTTTTTCTCTCTCTCTCTCTCTCTCTCTCTCTCTCTCTCCCCCCCCCGGTCTCCCCTGAACTCCTCTCTTCTTTAATCCAGTCTAGAGTGGTAGTCTATAATAGAAAACTTTCTAATTTTAGTTATTTTTTTTTTATTTAATTTTTTGTTATGTAAAAAAATACATGTGATTTTTTTTTTTTTTTTTTTTTTTGGAGGTGAATCCCTTATGCAGATTGTGTGTGTGTGAGTGTGAGTTGTGTGTGTATATTGAGATAACAAACAAAAAGAATAAAAGAAAAAAAGCCTTTTTTTTTTTAGAAAAGAAAAAAAAAGAAAAGGATGCTACTATAGTTTACTTGTTTGAAAGGGGGATATAAAAGAAAAAAAAAATGCAAATAAAAACTGTGTTTGTGTGTGTTTGTGTGTGTGTGTGTGTGTTGCTATGTACTTGTTATTGTGTATATATAGTGTTATTTCTTTGTTCTCTCTCTCATTTGTTTTTGTGTGTGTGTGTGTGTGTGTGTGTTTACTTTGAATTACGTTTCACTCTCTTTTGAGGACGTTGAACAATAGAAGCAGGAATGTTATAGACATCGTGCAAGTGAAGTGGATTGATTTCACTAGCAGTTGCTGATCTCACTCTATTGGTTACAGCAGGAGGAGAAGGAGGAGTGACAGACGATGAGGTAGCTCTACGAGGACAATAACGGTATTCAGGAAATGCTTCTCGATGAGCCAATTTTTCTTGTTCTGCAAGTCCATGCCATGGTCTTTTTTCAATTTCGGTTAATTTACCCCAACGACGAGAGGCACGCCTAATAATAATAATAATAATAAAGTTAGTTATGTACAATAATAAATCATAATAACAACAAGAACTTACTTGGATATTTCTTCTGCACGGAGAGTTGGATCTTGTGCTTTTAATGCTTGACCATAATGACATCGAAACTATAGAATGATTAAATATATATATTAATTTCTATAACAACCAATTAGATTAAAAATAAAATAAAATAAAAAAGCTTACGTGAATCCATGCGTTACGAGGTCTTTTAATATGTGCATTTTTTGTCAGAAACATGCTTTGATCGACATTGTTATTATTATTATTGGATTGCTTTTGATGAATATTCAAGGGAGTAATTCTGTTTGTTGTTGTAGAATGATGATAAATGACTTCTTCATCATTTTGTAATAAACGCTTATTATTTGAAGAAATTGATTTTAAAAGAGATTTAGCTACATGAGAACCAGGGTTTCGATGATCAGCAGCAGCAGCAGCAGAAGCTGAAGCAGCAGCCATAGTAGGTGACATTGGATCCAAACTATGAACACTCACAGTAGAAGGAGATGGAGACAAGATGATACGCGATTTTTGTTGATTTGTACAAGATTTACGACGTGGTATAGGTATTTGAACTGTATTATGATGATGCATAATAGTAGTAGTGGGTATCTTTTGAGTTGTTGTTGAATCTTTCATCAAGACTTGAAATAAATTTGATGAAAATAAATTGCTTGTGGCTTCAACAACAAATTGTGGACTTGGTTCAAGATAAGGTGGTGGTGGTGGTGGAAGTGAAGAGTCGAATCTTTCAAGATGATGATAAACTCCATCTGTTAATTTTTTCAATTTTGGTGAGTCGGGTGAAGGTGGTCTGTTGTCTAATAATAAAAAAAAAAGGTTAATTTTTTTTTTTTTTTTTTTATATATAAAAAATGATACGTACCAACTGAATCACACATATCTAGAATAGGAGCCAATTCGATTGGAGAAGCAGAACAAGGTGGAGTAGTGACCAAACTAAATCTTTCTGTCAAAGTAGGTGATACTCTACCATAGAGATAAGATGTAGATGGCATTGTTGTTGTTGTTGTTGTTGTTGTTGCGTTAGTAGCAGTAATAATATATGATGAATGTGGCATTTTTTTTTTTTAATAATAATAATAATTCTTCTTTTTTTGGTATATATATAATTGAAAAATAAAAGAAAGAAAAAAAAAAAAAAAAAAAAAAAAGTTAAGAGAGAGAGAGAGAGAGAGAGAAAAAAAATTAAATAAAAGAAAAGGGGAAAAGAAAATGTTCAATAGAGACACACATATAACATTTTTTTTTTCTTTTTTTCTTTAATAGACTTCAAGTCACTTATTGGACTGGGCTCAAGTCATATTGAGTTTTAAAGTGTATCTATATTGTACAATGGACAAACAACCTATAACACGCATTGCATATCTTCCAATCAAGTTTTATGATAGTAAATACAGGGGCATAAATATGTTTTATTGCTTTTAAATAAAGGAATTGATTTCATTGTTTATATAATACATTTTAAGCCCTTTTCCTCCTTTATAACATTTGATTGTTTATTTTTAATTGTGCTACTACTAGTAGTATAGTAATAGTAGTTGTAGTAGTAGTTGTAAAACTATATCCGATCAACTTTTTTTTTGTATTGTATTGTTAGTATTCAACTCCGAGTTTTTTTTTTTTTTCTCTTTTCTTTAAAAAACGAAACACGTTATATGTTCATCTTTCACGTGTCATACAATCTAAATTATTTGTTTTTCTTTTTTAACTTGTTTATATTGAGCCCTTTTTTCTCTCTGTAAGCAAAAAAAAAACTACTTTAAAAGTTGCCATTTAAAAATGATCTTTATATAATTTGTATTATAAAATTAAAAAGATAACGTCACCCAACTTCATAGCCAATTAAATTCATTTGTGTTACCTCTCATCGTCCCTCCAAGCTCGGATGCTTCCGTTGCCACCCTCCCCCCTCCCCCCATTTTTTATAACAATTGTTGTGTATATTTTTTGTGTGGCCATTTAATATTATATGTGTGTCCGACTTTTATTAGAAAGATGACTAAAAAGATTATATTATTTAAAAAACAAGATACAATAGATCAATATCATGATTTATTTTTAAAGCATGGTTATGTTCCACAATTTATACCCGTATTAGACCATCAATCCAAAAATATTGAAACGATAAAACTCATCTTACTTGAAGGTCCTCATCAGAACAACTTGAATGGTCTCATCTTGACTTCACATAGGTCTGTTCAAGCCATGTCTGAAGCTTATGACTTGATATTAAAACAAGGTCTTTCTATGACTGAAAATGTGATGAACGAATGGAATCAATTACCTGTCTATATGGTTGGTCCTCATACAGCTAAAGTTCTATCTCAATTCACTTTGTTCAACCGT
Source organism: Pilaira anomala (assembly GCA_025716855.1). NCBI lineage: Eukaryota > Fungi > Mucoromycota > Mucoromycetes > Mucorales > Mucoraceae > Pilaira > Pilaira anomala. The sequence continues at coordinate 375,209 of JAIXMQ010000003.1, forward strand.
CACAGCTCAAAAGAAGATCATTGGATGATTGCACCTAGAGCTTCTGAATTAATAAAACCTTTAATTGAACAACAAAGACAGAAACAAGGTGGTAAATTATTATTTTTAGCTGGTGATAAACGACGTGATTTGATTCCAACTGAATTAAATGCTGCTCAACTTGATTTCTTGGAACTTCAATCCTATGTTACCTGTGCTCATCCTGATTTATCTTCGAATGCAAATAATAATCTTTTAGCAGATTGGTTCGTTTATTTTAGTCCTTCTGGTCTCAAATTCTTGTTAGATTCAATTGATTCCCATACCAAACAATCTCTTTTCAATGCCTGTCAATCCGGTCAGTCTAAAATAGCTTCGATAGGTCCAACTACTTCGGATTATATCCTTGATCAATTCAATTTCCCTGCTCATGTTATGGCTCAAGCTCCCGATGCTCAACATTTACTTGATGCCATTCTTCAATTTGATCAAAAAAATTTCTTATTGTAGTTAAAAATTAGACTTTTTTTTTAATAATAATAAATGTCAATTGAAGCACACACATCTTTATAAGCTTTTCAATATATATATATATATATATATATATACATACATACTACTCCCTCTTCCTTCTTTTTTTCTTTATCTGTACTGTTTTCTAGAACGCCAAAATGAATGCAAACAATGTATTTTTAGTTCCCTGGTGGCGAAGATCCTTTTATTTTTATTTTCCGGCTCTGTATGTACGTATCAATTTAAAGGGTTGCTTGCTGATCACAAAAAAAAAAAAAAAAAAAAAACCCGCCCCCCGTAAACAATAATCTTATAGTGCTACACAATTAAATAGAGTATCTAGAACTAGAAAAGATACATTAGATACAATGTTTCTTCACACCCCTACTTGCTTCTTTCATCGATATATGTATGTACGTTTTGTTCTTTTCCAGTGAGTGATATTTAAACAAATTTGTTTTCTCTCCCGTTGGTCCTGAAATTCCATTCTTTATAGAAATAAAAATATACATCTAGAATATTGATGAGCAGCGTGCTTAAAAAAATTCAATCGTCGTCATAATACCTGTAGTTATATACTCATCAAACAGGATGATTATAAGAGTAAGCTTTTTCTTTTTTTATAACAGCCAATATTTAGTTTTTGTTTTTCATAATAGCGCGTTTTGGGTTCATCACAATAAACAATAAAGGAAAAGAAGGGGGGAGGGGGTATCTAACTATACATTAAACCAAAAAAAAAAAAAAAAACGTTATTGGCGTATATACTTGTGATGATAATCAAATTGAAAACTGTCAGTGTATTTTATTATAGAATTAAATATGGTTACACTGTATATATAGACATTAAAACAAAAACAAAGAAGTCATTGAAATGTTTAGGTTACACTTGCATTTAGCTCTTGTTTACACATTATTTCTCTCTCTTCATTAAAGAATTGCTTCACTGACACATGCTAATCATTTTATTATATTTAAATTACTTGAACAATATATAACGTTCCTATAATTAATGGAGAACCCTGTACTTCATATCTCAACGTTAAAAATTTTTTTCGATCTAAAATAAATGTTAATTGAGCTCTCTCTCTCTCTCTCTCTCTTACAATAAACATTAATAACTCAATTGACCTTATCTATATATTAATTGATAAATAACTAATCTTAGATAGAATTCTAGATGGCAACTGTTGAGCTACGAGTATATATACTTGATTCATTCAACATTATAGTATGGCCTCAATAATTGAAAAAAAATAAAAATATATAAAAACTATGCTTTTTTACGTTTTGGTGAGAAAAAATTCAGTAAGATAATTGTGGCCTGATTGTACAGTTACTATTTTTTTTTTTTTTTTTTTTAATTCACATATAACATAAGTAAGTTTAGTAAAAACTTATTGTCTTCGGTCCGTTTTTAAGTTTAATTTTACCATTATCGTGGTGCAACTTTAACATTATTGGTCAGGATTCGGAGACTCTGTGTGTTACCAATGTTTCCTTTATTAATACTATATTACAATTATTCTTTCACAATTTCAGCACTAGGTTTTTTTTTTTTTTTCGCTTACCTTTGTCAGAATTGGGACGTCATACTTGCCTTACCAACGTGGATCGACAATATAGACCACCTCCACTTCAGATTAGTAACGTTGGAAACTTTACCAAAAGACTGGACTTTACTTCTGTACCACTTCGACTAGAACCAAATAACGAACAGATATGTACTGACTAGGCGATGTAATTATTATGGAAAAGACCAAGGGACTTGCTTATCATCTAGTACTCCAGAAAATGTCAGAACTCGGTCTTCTTCATCAACCAACAAAATCAATACTAAACCCAACACAACAACTAGATCCACCTGGGTTTTACGATCAACACCCAATCCAAGTCCCAATATCAGTACCTCTTCAGAAGCGACGACACAATTATACATCGGGAAGTTCTACACCTATTGAAAACGAAGGCATCATGCTCATCATTTATAGGCAAAGCCTAAGCGATGACACCACCAGCCGTATTTCCAGCACGACTCAAAAACCCGTCGTCATCTTTTGCAATTGAAAAAATCAATGCCTTTATCAGGGTATGACTTGGACGACACCAATTCTAATCACTTCAGCCGCATGTCTAGATCTACATTGAAGGATCAATCATTTGAGTAGATGGTATGGTCTGTCTTTTCTCCCAGAAGCACCTACGCAAGAGATTCTCACGGACGTATCATCGAATCAAGCATGGGGGAGGGGGGGGGATCAAATTCAATCATCGGACCATATTGAAGGGAATCTGGACACCGATAAAGCTGCAGGAACATATCAACTACAGAGAAACTACTATAGTCATATAGAAATGTGTGAACATACGACAGCTTTAGGGTCAGATAATACTAATGATTTTACTGCGACAATGTATCGGTGATTGATGAATTCTTGTGAATGACATCTCTTTTCGTGGTCCTCTTCGTGCTGGAGCTATTGGATCTATCAATGCTGCTATTCATGATGTTTATCTGGATGATATCCTTGTCCCACGGCTCAATGGGCTTCTTCATGCGTCTTTGATAATAACTTTTATCGGCTTTCTCGTGCTACGGCCTCTGACTTTACTAGTTACTTTTGGCTCTTTCCAGTACTTCTCATGGTCCTCCTTCTACTCTCTGACTGTTCCTCCCATCCCCCCCTTTTATTTATTTTAGTTTAGTTTTATTTAATTTACCTAAATTGCGAACATTTTATTGATAATTGCATATTTTTTTTTTTTTTTAAATGCTATAATTTTGATTAATAAAGGAAAAATTGGTAACACAGTCAGAGTCTCCTCTCCTACTCCCAATAATGTGAGTGTTTCATTTCACACACTCACACTAATAACTCAATAGAATAATATAGGTGACGATATAAAGAAATAAAATCAGAATCCAATGTATACTATAACTTGTAATACTTCAATCTCAAAGGAGAAATAAAAAAGATTATGTATGACCCTTTAGATAATCTTTTATTATGTTTAAAAAAAAAAAAATACATATATGTAAATTCGAATTGATTGGTTTGTAATGACTAATATTGAAGTGATTTATAAACAATGTGTTCCTTAATTCTGATGAAGCCTATTTTTAAAACTACTACATAGTTTTTTGAAGTAAGATCTATATAGTTTTTTTTTTTTTTGAAGTAAGATCTAGAGCTCCCTTAAAAAAAACTTTTTTTTTTTTTTTTTGTACATACCATCATTTATTTATTTATTTCATTCAGTTTATAGACATTCCGTTTTTTTTTTTATCGTTACTAATTATGATAATCTAACAAACCAAATGTACAATAGAAAAAAAAAAAACCTTATTGTCTTATAACTCATGTAATAAATTTATTTTCCCATCAGTGCTTTTATATTTATGTAAGTAGTAGTAACAGTACTTTTATATAATGTCATTCCTCTGGTTGGTCTCTTTTTTCCTTTATATTATCTATGCATGAACTCAAAAACATTTTCATTATCAAGCAAAGAGATAGTGAGTCTCTGCCATTGATTGTTATTAATTCACTCAAAAAGTTTTTTTTTTTTTTTTTTTTTTTTTCGGAACCTTTCAATCCGACATATTTTAACTATTTAGATTTCGATGGGGGGGGGGGGTTTTTGTTTCTTTGTTAAGACATCACATGTATGTAGATCACTTATATATATATATACTTGAGAGATGTAATGTAAGCTTCTCTAAGCTTTTAGCTTATTTAATAAACGCTGCTGTTGTGCTACAAAAAAAAACATAAGCACTTTTTTTAATGTATGTTGAAGCCACAGTTCTGGAAAATTCTTTACTATCATCACAAAGAAATTATATATATATATATATGAAAAAAAAGAGCTTATTAATACATACAAAGTAGTTTGGCAACGGTAATTTTTACATTCTTGTTATAATTACATCTAGACTAACAATTAACAAGGCATTGTCGGCTTTTTTGTTTATATTATGTTATTGAGACAGGTGTTAAATATGGGACAACGTAAAATTAGAATTATGTGCAACAAATAAAAAAAAGTCAAAGTCTAGGCTCTTGATATAGGCACCTACCTTACCAGACATAAATTAAGTACGACACACAAAGAAAGAATCGTCGTGTCATCAGCAGATTTAGCTTAATTCTATTCATTGGATTTTTTTGTGAGGATATACTGATTGTAAATTTATCATGTTCAAGATCTTGCGTAAAATTAGTAATCTATACAATAAAATGTGGACTAAAAAAAGCCAATGTAAAAATGACTTAATCTCTTGAATATAATAAGATTCTAGACAATGATATAGAAATAACGTAGGAATATGTCCATAGTTACAGCACCAATAGTTACCATTTTAATTTATCACGAATTCTTGGGTTTTATTATTAACACTATTGTAAATTGTTAGCTCCTCTTCTCTCTTTTAGATAATAATAATAGTATAATAGTGATCCCGCTCTCCCCCCCCCCCCTTGTTTTTTTTTAATTTGTGAGATAATGTTATACAACAACTTAATATTCTTTGACTTGTACGAAACTGCAGACCCTGCATGTTGTAATATAATAAATTAATGACTTCTTAACAGGTAAAAAGTTAAAAAGTAATATTTTTCATTTATACATTTCGTACTTAGCGCAAAAAAAAAAAAGAGCTGGGAAAAAAAAAAAGATGAGTTATTTTTGAAGAATCATATTCTCTCCTTGAATGCATTAAAGAGTGGATATATATCGTGTCTTTAACAATTAAACTGCATTATGAATGATGTTTTTGTTTATACATTGTAGCAGCTAGTAGAGATAATGTAATGAAAAAGAGCAATACAGAAAACTTTCAATATGTAGTGACTAAACCATGAAACAGTTCTAAAGATGACATAAAAATATCTCTATAGGTAACATCTCTACTTCATAAAAAATGTAATTTTCAGATGTCCTAAATAATGCAAGAAAATTTAATTCGCTTTGGGGGGGGGGGTTTGGGTTACATGAATAGAAACCCGAATCCGGGGTAAAGTAACAGGATCATATACTCGACTTTGAAAGTATTCATTATTTTTACTGCTGTTATTGTAATATATACTACGCTTTACCTAGTAAAATGGATATTATCAATTGATTACGAGAGAGACATAGCGTACTATGAACAAAGTGTCAATAATAAAATATCAAAACAGTAAGTGTGTTACAAGCGATTCGGATCACATCGCATTTTTGACTGAAACAAATTAGATACATCTTATTTTTTTCGATACTACTGGAAATTAAGAAGAGACAGAAAAGAATTCATAAAACGAGGAAATTTTTTTTCTTCTTCTATCATTAACGATCATCCCCCCGAGAATATATTCAATTACTATAATTTAATCCTTCCTGATAAAACCTAAATAATATGTAAATGATCGAAGCTTGATACTAACATCACAGAGTAAGATCAAATAATACAAAAATCTCGATGAGAATTTAACTTTTTTGAAAAAAAAAAAAAAAGATGTGCAACAGACTGAGTTTCCTTTTGAGTATGAATAGGTGGCTTATCACTTCTTTTTTTTTTCTACATTTGGTTATTTCGTACTATATCTGTCATCATAAAATCAATCCTACGATTGAATCTACTTATAGCCTCATTCATCGAATCAATTTTGTCCACATTTATGGAGCCATACAGTACTCTATAGAGAAACTTTTTCAAGTAATATTATTTCAAGAACATTATGATATATTATAAAGCAAATTATCCATATTAAATATGACGTCACTTTCAGCGGTCGTTCTTTCCTTTTTTTTTTTTTTTTTTTTGGATAACAAAAGTTTTTTTTTTATTTTACGTTTTTGAATTTTTTTTTTTTTTTCTTAACGACGCTCGGTGCACTTTTTAATCCTAACCCTTTTAAATCGCACCAACTTCTTAATTAGCAAAGTAAGTGTCAAGACAACACGAGGAATAGAAAAAAAAAAAAAGAAAAATAAAAAGAGTACTAAGTTGATAATAATAGCCAATTTAGGTCTCGCTAGGATATGCATCATTGAAGAAACCACTTTATATAACTAATGAATAGAACACCCAACACAAACGAAAAAACTACTAAAGCACAACCAGTGTTCAACTACGCTCAGGCTGCAAAAAGAAGCTCACAAAACTTGGAAACATCACAAAAAACTAAACCTACTACAACCAATGAATCAAAACCCGCAAAAGTAGAGGCTGCTAACGTAGAAGCATCTTCTTCTTTTGCCGCAGCATTGAATAAAAAGACGTAAGTTTTTTTTTGTTTTTGTTTTTGTTTTGACATGAATTGTCTTATGATGTCATTCGTAACCCAAAAAAAAAACATATATAGTTACACTTGAAACTAACTATATATCTTTTTTTTTTTTTTTTTTTTTTTCCTTTTGAATATTAGAGAGTCATCTTCTGACGCAGGTAATAATAAAAACGAAATAACCTTAACAACAACAAAATTTCTCTCCATGCTGACTAATTTTAATTTTTAATTTACCTTAGCAACGATCCAAAGTACCGAAAAAAAGGCTGAAGCACCTGCCACTAAAGAAACCGAGAGTACACCTGTCACTGACAGTACTGTAAGTTTTTTTTTTTTTTTCGTCGTTCATATTCTAGGTCCATATATTTATTTCTTATCATAAAATATAGCGTCGTGATTCTACACACTCTAACAACTCTGGATCAGAACATCAATATCAAAACCGTCATTATCCTGCTCGTCATAACCAGGGAAAGCAACAACCCAATTTTGCTCCTCATCATTCCAAGAAACCCATGTCTCCTCATATGGGTTCCGTCTCACCCAACATGAACGCTAATCAAAACAACACTGGAAGCTGGCAAAATGGGGGTAAACCTTATGTAAGTTTTTTTTTTGTAATGTATGATAAAAATTCGAATCGTTTATATTTTTTTTTTTTTTTTTTTTTTGGATGTGTAGTATCAAGCTCCTTATTATTCTAATAATTTTGTTCCCGCTTATACCGGTCAAACATTTGTTCCTCAACCTCCTGTGAGCAAGGCAATTCCTATCATTAACCCCAACACAAGTGAAGTCATTAACCTCTCTGCTCGTGTTGCCGCTAAGGAAGCCAATGCTGTCAAGGAAGCTGCTGCTGCTAAAGAAGCTGCTGCTAATGCCATTGCTGCTGCTTCTAAGCCTGAAGAAAAGGTCTTCAAGGCTCCTTCTCATGCTATTAAGATTGTCAGTCCTAAAGTAAGTTTTTTTTTTTTTTTTAAAAATTATTTTCCTAGTTATATATCAAAATGATTTATCATGTTCATGTTTTGACAAATTTTTTTTTTTTTAAAAAAAAAAGGAAAAGGAGGAAGAGGAAGAAAAGAAGGCCAAGGAGGAAGCCGAGAAAAAGGCTAAGGAAGAGGCTGAAAAGAAGGCCAAGGCAGATGCTGAACAAAAGGCTAAGGATGAAGCTGAAGCTAAGATAAAGGCCGAGGCCGAAGCTAAGGCTAAGGCTGAAGCTGAAGCTAAAGCCAAGGCTGAAGCCGAAGTAAAGGCTAAGGAGGAAGCCGAAAAGAAGGCAAAGGAGGAAGCTGAAAAGAAGGCAAAGGAGGAAGCTGAAAAGAAGGCTGCTGCCGATGCTAAGGCTGCTGCTGACGTTAAGGCTGCCGCTGAAGCTAAGATCGCCGCTGAAGCTAAGGCTGCTGCTGACGCTAAGGCTGCTGCCGATGCTAAGGACGCAAAGGACGCAAAGGATGCTGCCGATGCTAAGGATGCTGCCGATGCTAAGGACGCTAAGGATGCTAAGGACGTTAAGGACGCCAAGGACGCTAAAGATGTTGCTGATGCTAAGGATGCCAAGGATGCTGCCGACGCTAAGGCAACTGCTGATGCTAAGGTCGCTGAAGAAGCTAAGGTTGCTGAAGAAGCTAAGACTACTGAAGCTTCCAAGGCTACTGAATCCGCTAAAGAGGAAGACCGTATCGCTGCCATTGCCGCTGATAAGGCTGCCAGAGGTGCTGCCCCTGGTCGTCTCGATATGTCTGCTATTCCTGCTCACGTATTCCATGATTCCCCTGTTACTACACCTAGCGCTACTACCCCACCACCTAAGGTCAAGGGTCCTCCCATGAAGGTGATTGAAGATTTCAGTTCTATTGAATACCCTCCTGAATTCTTGGCACCTAAGGCTAGAGATCCCACCACTGGTAAGATCTCTTACGATTCTGATTTCTTGAAGCAATTCCAACAACTCTGTCTCGAGACTGATGAGGATTTAAGCGCTTTCCAACACATTGGTGCTGAGGAACCTCATAGTGGTGGTGATAACAGACGTGGTTCTGGTCGTCGTCAAACCTCTGGTCGTGGAGCTCGTACTCCTGGAGGATCTGGTGACGGTATGTTTAGAAACGGATCTCGTGATGGTCGTGGTGAGATGGGTAAGTTCTCTGGAGGTCGTCCTCTTGGTAACCGTCAAGGAAGTAACGGACCCAACTCTCCCGGTATGGAACGTCAAGGATCTCAAGGTGGTAGAAACCGTAGTGGTCGTGGTGGTAAGGGCGGTCGTCCTCCTAGAGAGCAAATTGGTGCTCCCACAATTCCTCTTGATCAAGTTGTTCCTTTGGAAAAGAGTGAGAACCGTTGGGTTCCTACTGTTGTTGCTCATGAAGGTGAAGTTCCCACTACCCCTACTCCTGAAGAAGCTATTATCTCTCAAGATATTATTGTTCGTAAGATCAAGTCTCTTCTTAACAAATTGACTCTTGAAAGATTTGATTCTATCTCCAACCAAATTTTGGATTATGCCAGACAATCAGAAAAAGAAGATAATGGTCAATCTTTGAGAACTGTCATTGGTCTTATTTTCGATAAGGCTTGTGATGAACCCGCTTTCGCTTCTATGTGGGCTCAATTATGTAAAAAGATGTACGACGTTATCTCAACTGAAAACAAAATTAAGGATACCAACATTCTTGACAAGCAAGGCAAACCTGTTTCTGGTGGACCCCTTTTCCGTAAATATCTTCTTAACCGTTGTCAACAAGAATTTGAAAAGGGTTGGAAGACAGATCTTCCCAAGATTGAGGATGGACCTGGAGAAGTCATGTTGACTGAAGAGTATTACATTGCTGCTAAGGCTAAGCGTCAAGGTCTCGGTCTTGTTCAATTCATTGGTGAACTTTTCAAGCGTCAAATGCTTACTGATCGTGTCATGATCGAATGTTTGATCAAGCTCTGTACAGATCCTGCTCATCCTGAGGACGAAGAAACTGAAACTATGTGTAAATTGTTGACTACTATGGGTCACTCTTTCGATAACAGTGGAAGAAAGAACAAGGAATGGCTCGATACCTACTTTGAAAGAATGCAAGAGATGTACAAGTCTTCTACTTTGAGTTCCAGAGTCAAGTTTATGATTTTAGATGTTGTTGATCTTCGTAAGAGTAAATGGACTCTTAAGCGTGGCAACCAACCTGCTCCTGCCACCATTGCTCAAATCCACGAACAAGCCAAGAAGGCCAGTGAAGAAAAGGAAAAGGAAACCATGAAACGTTCTGGTAGCTCCCGTGGTAATGCTTCTCACCCTGTTTCTCGTCAAAACTCTCACCGTGGTGGTGGACGTGATATGCAACGTCAATCTTCTGCACACAGTAACCAAAGTAGTCAAAATAGCCAAAACAATAGTCCTACTGTTGCTTCTGATGGCTGGAACACTGTTGCACCTGCTGCTGCTCCTAGACCTGGTCGTCCTAACGAACTTGCCAACTTTGGTAAGGCTGATCGTGCCAAATCTACCAGAGGTAGTGTTCTTGGTCCCTCTACCAGTCCTTTCTCTAGCTTGAGTCGTTCTGGATCCAAGGCTGGCTCTGAAAAGAAGGGTTCTCCTCTTACTGAAGCTCGTAGCGCTAGCCCTGCTACCTCCATGTCTAATATGTTTAGTGCATTAGGTGGTGATGGCGAAGAAGAGTCTACTGGTGAGAGAAAGAAGTTACAATTATTACCTCGTGGTGGTTCTGAACCTACTGAAGCCGCTCCTGCTGAAGCTGAAAAGCCTGAAGCTAGCGAAGAGAAGCCCAAGTTAAGTGACGAAGTTATCGCTCGTAAATGTAAGAGTATCATTGATGAATATTTCAGTCTTCGCGATAAGAAGGTAACATATAATACAAAGTTATTATTTATTAGATCTTATATTAATTTTTTTTATAAAAAAAAAAAAAAAAAATAGGAATTATGCGAATGTATCAAAGAATTAGAACATCCCGACTACCGTGTCGTTTTTGCCAGTAAATTATTAGACGTTGTTGAAAAGAAGACAGATGATGTAAATGTCGTTGTTGATATGATTACTGAACTTTATAAGGAAGAATTACTCAAGAAGGAAGACTTCATTTTGGCTTTCAAGAAGTTCTGGGAAGGTTATGAGGATTTAATCATCGATGTGCCTCAAGCTCCCAAGCATGTTGATATGCTTCTTGCTGCTACCGGTATTGAGCGTTCCGAAGTTGAATGTGAACCTCAAGACTTTTAAATACAATTTATATACTTCTAAAAAATATTTTCTCATAAACAAAATAACAATGTAATATTTCTATCTCCCACACTTTTTTTCATTTCTTCTTTTATACTTTTTTTGTTCTGGTTGACCCAGTTTTAGGGCAATAAAGCTTTTAAAGCGTTTTTTTTTTCTTCTATATTTTTTAAATTGTAATAATTGATACTTTAAAATATCACTTGGAACGGATTAAATACTAAGAAATATAAATAGTCTAAAATGTTACCCTCCTACTTCTATACGAGGACACTCGTATAACTTCAAATGATATTCAGCTCTCACAAATGTATTTATCAGGCAGCTACTTTATTAAGTAGCTTCCTTATAGCGTACCTACTATACTAAGTTGATGTGCTCTATTACTTGTGTTTGTGGACATCTAATTTTTTCCTTTATTCTGTGATAGAAAGTTAGTTATACTTTTTCAATTTCATTTTTTTTTTCTTAAAGAAAAATATGAAAAGAGACAAGCAAGAGGTCAACTAACTTTTCCTCAGTTTTGCTGCTTTTATGAACAGCAATCAAGTAAAGCAAAAAAAAAAAAAAAAAAAAAAAAAGAATAGTAGATAATGAGATACCTCGCCCAGAAGAATATCCGCCAACTTCAGGAAGAACATATTTCAGGGAAGCACAAAAAGATCTGCCGGTCTATATTTCGTCATTAGAGGGAGAATACTTGTTCAAGTTGAAAGGGTGAATGGTCTATGATTAGCAAGTCTCTTCTTGATAAAATAAATTCAGTACTTTTGAAAACAACAACAAGAAATACAGCCATGGGAGGAATACGTACTATTTTTATTCTTATTCTCATATATCTTATCTTTAACTATCAAATAAACAAATATACGTATCGTTATCCAAAACTATGTTTAACATCAATAAGTACAAGTCCAATCAAAAGTTCAACGAATAATGCATTCGATTTATTGTTATTATGGGATAATAATAAGGTTGTTATATTTTTGTTTTTGTTCTGAATTTGAGAAGAGGGGCTAGGATTTCTAAAGGACCAGCCTTTTTAAGAAATTCGTGCTGTATGTAAAAAAAAAAAAAAAAAAAGTTAGACTAAAGAAAGGGCAAAGAGACACCACGAGTAAACTTACATTAATTAATTCCATAGAATTTGCACGAGATCTTACATCCACACAAAGACAGACCGCTAAGAAAGATTTCAATTCACTTGATAATCTTTCAGGATTTTTCAAGGTAGGAGTACCATTGGTAGCAATAAGATATAATGCTTTAAGTGGTTCTTCGTCAAGATAAGGAGGTTCATTTTCAATCATTTCGATTGCCATGATACCAAGAGACCAGATATCAACTTTAGCACCATATTCTTTTTGTTTTACTACTTCAGGAGCCATCCAATAAGGAGTTCCAACCATGGTTGCACGCTTTCTTTTTTGATCAGTTAATTTAGCACAAAAACCGAAATCACTAATTTTGACATGACCTTGTGCATTTAATAAGATGTTATCAGATTTAATATCTCTATGAATAATATTTTGTGAATGTAAATGATGAAGACCCGATACAGTTTCAATACAAACTGTTGCAATTTGTTGTTCAGTCATTTTACTATTATTATCAATTACATCTGTTAATGCTCCACCTTCCATAAATTCCATGACAACCCATAAGTCGGCGTTACCAATAAGGAATGAATCCAAATAATTTACAATGTTGGGATGTTGAGATTCCTTCATTACCAAGATTTCATTTACAATAAGTTCTTTACGGGGTTGATGAGCTAAATCCATTTGCTTTACTGCAACTTTAGTGTTTGTAGCTAAAGAATTAGCGACATAAACTGAACCAGAAGCACTGAAAAGAGATGTTAATTTTATATTTATATATATATATATATATATATATATATTTACCCTTGGCCAACTCGTTTGATCTTTTTATAACATTCACTAGGATCACCCTTTGAAACAACAGATCCTAAAGTAAATGGTTAATTAAATAATTATAAATAAATGTATATCTATAAACTTTACGAAGTTTCTCCATAATTTGAGCTTCAGACATTGTACTGATTCTTTGTTCAACCTTCTTTTTAGAAGAGACTTGAGCAGCAGCCTTCTCTCTTTCTCTTTCACGATGTAAACGTTCTCTTTCTCTTTCGCGTTCTTTTTCCTTTTCACTTTCCATGAATTCTCTATGTTGTTTTTGCTCTCTTTCTCTTTGTTGATAGTCTATAGTAGTAGGAGGTAATCTCTTTTCTTCCATTGATTCTGGATTTGGTACCTTCTTAATCTTTAAATCCTTTGATGATTTACCTGTTGGAATCGGACTTCCATTTGGATCTCTAGATGGTAAGGTATAATTACCCTAAATAAATAAATAAAAAAAAAAATGAGATGATTTTAATATATTGTACATTATATATTATATAGACTTTTACGGGTGAATTTGTAATTCCATTTGGTTTATGTGTAGGTCTAGGTGGAGGAGGTTGGTCGGTTAAGTTCATATCAGCAAAACCAGATGTAGGTGGAGGAGGTGCTGGTCTCATTGGTATAGTTTTTGGTGGTAATTTAACATTAGGTTTTAATCTCTGTTGTTGATCTTTTAACTGTTGTTCTTGCATCAATTTAGCCCAGTTGACACCACTCATACGTTCAACTGCTCCTTGTAATTGAGAAGCACCATATTCTTCTTCTTCACGTTTCGTTTGTTCAGCATAAAATTCCAATACATCGATAACTGCCTGAGGATTTTTTGCTGCATCTTCAGCAGTAATTGCAGATCCTTCTAATAATCGGGTCCATTGATCAGGTAAGCCCTATTTTTTTTTTTTTTTATAAGTAAATGAATTACACTCTATATATGTATATGACTAGACTTACAGTGAATGCACCTGTTATTGGATCAAATCCTACATGTACTTTATGAACAAAATTTGTTGGCCCAGAGGTACCCACAGAGGATCTCTAAAATAATATATTTTTTTTTAGGAAAAAAAAAAAAAAAAAAAAAAAAAAAAAAACGAAATTGTCTTACGTTATAAATTTCGTCCATCCAACTATACAATTCCTCATCATTTTTACAAGAAACAAAATAAGTCTTGTCTTTTGCTGTAATTTCAAAACAATAAGGCTTCAAGTCTATTCTGGTAACTGAACCGATTTCTTTTAAAAATAATAAGCCAATACATTGACCCGCCTAACAAAAAAAAAATGTTATTAACGTGTTTTAATAACAAATAAATAAATAAAAAAAGGGGGAAAAGGTGACAGAACTTTACTTCATTACGATGAAAGGTTAAAGACTGATCTCTCAAGACACAATATCTTTTAGACCAAATCCATGCTCTTAAACCTTCTTCTTTCAAAGAAAGATATCCTTCTTTAATAATTTCAGGCATAAAAAGAAAAAAGAAAGAGAGAAATAATAAAGAATGAAATTACCCTCTTTTTTTTTTTTTTTTTTTTTTTTTTTTTTACTTTGTATTTGGTTTTATTCGGAGATGAAGGGCGGTGTTTTTTTTTTAAAAAAAAAAGGAGGTAATGAACAATTACCATAAACAATCGACACTCTTTGCTTTTGTATTATAACTTTCAAAAGAGATTAGCATTATTATTATGCACCTCAACATAACATTCTGAAATAAAATGTTATATGATACTATAATTTAATGTTTGGATTTTTCTTAAAAAAAAAGATGTTGTTATATGACGAAAATAGCATCATACATACCAAACAAACACTTTTTAAACATATATTATGAAAAAGTCACTAGATCTTGAGGGGCTAACTAATAAATAAGAGAGATATACTTCATACATGTAAGGATAATCAAGTATAATATGCATTATTTGATTTTAAATACAATTTATACTTTTACTTTTATATATTACTCAACATCTAGCATGTTATATACTTGTGTATTCCTAAATCAAACCACATTGCTCACACTTAAAATACAACCTTAATTCTGCCATGAATAAATGTTACAAGAATTTGATTTCCCCCCCCCCCCCTAGATATTATGTACGACATTGTATATAAATTACACTCAACAAGTTAAAAAAGATATTGATCGTTATAAAAATTAAAGGAGACTTTTTATATGTATATAAAGCTAACTAAATACATACCAGGCTCAAGTTTCCTACATAAAAAAAAAAAAGGTTATCATGCAGCCAAAAAAAAAAAAAAAAAAAAAAGTTACCATGCAGTCAAAAAAAAAAAAGCTTGAATTGCAATTATTTCACACGGAGAAGAGAGAGAGAACGGATCACAAAAAGGTCACACAGTTCCGTTTGTCTCTTTTCTCTTATAACAGAACACATGTAACATGTCAATCGTCAAATAACTAAATTCTGATTCTCAATGATATACCATTCATCATTTGTTTGTTTTTGTTTTAATGCAGGGTGTATATATATATATATATATTTGCAATTTATTTTTTTTAATAGAGAGCAAATGTTTAATGAAATCGTTATATAATCTAAATTATCTAGTGTAAGTTTCATCGATTTACTGCATTGTCATACATGGTATAAAAAAAAAATTGTTTGTACATGTTTAACACTTGCAATGATTACAAATACATAGAAATCAAGTGAATTCCAGAAAATTCCTTCTATACACGTTTTCTTGGTAGAAATTAGGATTGGTATTTACTTGACTTCTTTTAAAATGCGTACACTTTTATTCTCTCATTATGCAATATACAAATAAGCTATTTATAAAAAAACAATAATAACAACAAGTTATGTGCATACGCATGGACACATTGGGTTAGATGCTTGACAACTCTTTCTCTCTCTTAATAAATGCATATTCGCTCGATTGAATATGAATCTTTTTGACAATTAAAAAGTGACTGAGCTATTTGGTGGCTTCTTTATATATATATATATATATATATATATATATATATATATAGTTTGACTTTCTATACTAGTTGCTATCGTTACTTTTTTTTTATAATTATGAAAGATCACAGATAACAACAGGATAAACGACTCATCACTAATTATTGCTATTGTTACCTTTTTTTTTATAATTATGAAAGATCACAGATAACAAAAGGTTAAACGACTCATCATTTATTACTTCTATATTCCAAGTTGTATAACTAGTCTTAATAGTTGTCTCAAAGATACTTTTTTTTTTGTTCAGTGACAGCTGCTTTCATTACAGATATATAATTAAAAACTTTAAAACTTTACGCATGATCGTAAATAGTGCCACTTGAAAAAAAAAAAAAATGTTCCTTTATATAAAATGTACCTTTGTTTTAGCTCCCATGATTGAAGAGGAACCTTCCAATTTAATACTTTTTCTAGTGGGGCTGATTAAATTACCTTTTTGAGTGTAATACGCGAGCTTTTCTTATCTTACCATTTTTATTATTTAACGACACATCGTCTACTATACTTTTATAATGTACATACAAAGTAGTTAAGTATGTGACTTTACTTTCTTATTGTCTTTTTCGTTTTAGAAAACTTATACCTATATAATATGGATTTTAGTCCTGTCTTTGCATTGACATGTATTAATACAGACATTGGTATTCGACTCTAAAATAATTTATAGGTAACTCTTACATCTATTAAACAAGATACCTTACCGACAACTTTTTTTTTTTTTTTTTTTATAAGTTTGTGGCACAGATCACCTACAGTTACCTTAAGAGCTTGCTACCCAATTTTGACAACCGCGCGAGTTTTCCGTTTTTCGCGGGAAAAAATCTTCAGCTTATTTTACCTTTATATGAAAAAAAAAAAAAAATAAGGACTTCCTCACTTTGAAAAAAAGGACACCACTGCGCCTTATTTTTTATACACAATCCAAAAATAGAGACGTAAAATTCGTGATACAAACTAGATCTTTTGACATCATTTTTAAACAGTATATACGAAAATAGGAATTTATTCTGCAAAAAAAAAGTAACTTACTAGCCCGGGAAGGGTCTAAAGTGCGCGTCGCATTATCTGAGTTTTCAAAACGTTTTTTTAAACTTAAAACATATTATGCGGTCTAATAAAAAATAGTACAACAGCTCTACACAATGTTTAATTATAGTGAATATTTAGTTTATTAGAACCTAATACATCTCACTATATCCTTTTTCTCACCTTTGGCCAAATTATAGTAGAGCCAAAATGTGTTTATAATGTATTGTTTTAATTATTTTATATCGAGTGAGAAGAGAGAACCATTTTATGATCTAATTTAGCAGGTAATACAGGAAACGAAGAACCAGAAACTTCAAAGCTAAAAAAAAAAAAAGGTGTATGAAGTCTGACAATCATTTCGGGGAGATACGCTGCCAATCATATACTATTCTCTCTTAGATGTTACAAGCAGTATGTTCTGTTGTACTAGATAGTTTCGTTCTACTCAAATGTTGTGCAGAAGTGATAAAAACTTTTTTTTTTTTTTTTTTTTTTTTTTTTTTTTTTTTACATGTAAACTCAGGTTTATTACACTGGTATTGAACAGTACGTTGTTTGAGTAAGTTTATAATGACTACTATAAACACGAAGGTATGATTTTTTAGTCTTATTATATCATATTAACCCTACATGAATGCTACAATCTTTATGTCTTAGATTTGACGTTTTAATTCGAATACGAGGAGTGTATGTGCTACTATAAATGAGTGATTGGTTTAAATGATAATTCAGGTTGTCAATCTTCAGCTAAGAAATTGAACAGGGAAAAAAAGAAAAAAAAAGGAGAATGAGACCTACTAGTTGAGTTGAATGAATT
This sequence comes from Pilaira anomala, assembly GCA_025716855.1. Taxonomy (NCBI): domain Eukaryota; kingdom Fungi; phylum Mucoromycota; class Mucoromycetes; order Mucorales; family Mucoraceae; genus Pilaira; species Pilaira anomala. Next base: position 392,963 of record JAIXMQ010000003.1, read on the forward strand.
CCTTTTTCTTTTTTTTTACTATAGAAATACTTTATATGGCTCTTATTTATATTTACGTTGATCTTTGTTTGTTAAACCCGAATTATAAATGTCTAATTTTATTATTAATTTCAAATGCAATTGAGTTATACTAGTAGTACACTTCCTTTCTTTTTCACTCACTCTTTTTTTTTTTTTTTTTTTTTTTTTTTTTTTTCAGACATGTGAGTGGGAGTAACGGTTCTTACTTTTAATTTGAATTGAATTACGCAAAAACCGATTATCAGATCATATTCATATCACGCTTAAATGTAACCTGCAAGCAGACATTCTAATTCTTTCTGTTTTAAGAGAAGTGATCACTATACATTATATTTAATACCGTATATACACTCGTATAATGCAACCTTAAGACAGAATATGTTAACTTTAACATTGCATTATGTACATAAACTATTACAAAGGAGTAATAGTAGGTAACAAACCACTTCACTCCTTTCTAATAAATAATAATAATAATAAAATGGATGTGACGTTACAATGGGAAGAATAAGGTAGTACACATAGATTATACAACAGGTACACTTGATATTTATTGGCTGAATTATAAGTCAGGTACAAGTAGCGCCAAAGTCGTAATAAATTTAAGGTTTCTGTAATATAAAGTATAAATAAATCGCATTAGGCGCTTAGGAGCTTTTCATTATTTTCTGCTTCTGAATAGATCAACGTAATAGCTAAGAAAAAAAAAAAAAAAAGAGAGAGAGAGAGTTTAGCTTAAGTTGTATATATATATTCATGAGATCTACAAGTGAGATGTTATTTTTATGGATATATAATTCCATCATTTTAATGTTTTATTCGTATACAGAGTGTGTATGTTATGTATTATACAACGGGCAAAAAAAAAAAAAAAAAAAAAAAAAAGAGACATAATGGTTTCGTCAGTGTAATTAGAGTAATACAAGATGAAGGGTAATATATTATCTTTAAACAAGAGGTCAATCTATAAATAAATCTTATTGTGCGCTCCTATTGAAACTAAACTTTTATGCATTAAGGTTTAAAATACATGTTTACCAGCCACTAATAAAAACTTTCTCTGACGAAAGAGAGAGAAGTGATGACTACCAGGTTTTTTTTTTTCTTTTTAATAATGTCCTTAAAAGGAGACCCAAGTTTAGTAAAGTCAAAAGAGGTAATTCTTTACTTGTGAAACTAAAAAAGAAAAAAAAAAAAAGCTTCTTTATTTTTATTTGGCCCAGCCACCTTTTTCTTGGATAAAACGAAAAAGAAAAAAATGATAGATATTAAAAATGAATGAATTTAAATAAAATAGGGCGATTATTAAAGTACATAGAAGACAGTCTACATGTAGTATCACTCTTTACTTGTTGGATTTACAATAGTATACAAAGAAATGTTATAAATAGCAATGGTAACAATAGTATAAATAAATAAATAGAGAAAAATATATTTAAAAAACCTTTTCGCGTTCAATAGTTAAGTTTATAAATAAATAAAGAGAAAAAAGAAAGACTGTTTATAAGTGCCATTACGATAAGTTATTTGGATTTGCATATATAAAAAAAAAATATCACAATAATGCATAAAATTGAAAGGAGCCAAAAAAAGGAAACCTAAAAGGTCACTTGCTTAGCAAACAACCACACAAGTGTAACTTGATAATTCTAAAAATATCCACCACAAAAAAAAAAAAAAAAAATATAAAAAGGAATCTTTTTTTTTTTTTTTTTTTTTTTTTTTATATCTTCTTTCCCATCTATATTTTTTCAATACTCTCTATAAATAAAAGATAACCTAGAATGCAATCGCAACCAACTAATTCATACATGTGGACACCTACCTCAGAGATGTCTAATAATCATGTTGGTCCAATTGAACAAGACCTTGAACTCTTTGGTCGTTTGTCTTATCAACCTGTTCCTACTACTTTATATAATCAGCAACATCAGCAAAGTGATTTTCTTTCTATGGCTTCTCCATTAATTGCTCCTCTTCCTTCTACTAATAATGATTTATCTGAAGCTGTGTCACGTATGAATATGGAAGATCGATATGAACCCAACAACAACAGACAAAGATTTTCACTTAGTTCTAATTTGAGTTTAGATATTCCTATCGGTATCTCTATTACAGAACCCACACCAGTGTACAACGTAATGCCTACTTTAGATTTGGTAGATCGTTTTATCGGTGATCATTTTACTGAATTAAGTCAAATGGAACAACAGCAACAGCAACAGCAACAGCAACAGCAGCAACAACAGCAACAACAGCAACAACAGCAACCACAATCACAAAACCATTTCCATCAGCAACAGCAACAGCAACAGCAACAGCAACAACAGCAACAACAACAACAGCAAGAGTCTTTAAAACAATTAATGGATACTTCTTTTATTGATGATCTCTTAATCGCAGAGACAGGACAACCTGACTGGCTTAGTTGGACACCTGCTATGGGATCACCTGCTTCAAACTATAGTAATTCATTTGATGACCAAAACTCAATCTATTCCACCTCCCCCGAACCATCATTTTATAATACAGCCATGACATTAGAAGATTTAATGGACCCTATTGTCATGAACAATTATCCATCCCCTTCATATTCCGAGTTCAATAATAATACATTGACAGTAAAGAAGCCTAATCGTTCGCGTCGAGTATCCGAACCACCAAAGCCCTCTAATGCAATCATTCAAGAACAATTCGGTATGTCTAGTGATAGATCTATTCGTAGAACGAATAGTGATAAAAGATCCAGATCTAATTCAAATGCTTCTCCTATTGCTGGCAATCATCACTGTCTTCATCCTGGTTGTGGAAAGTCATTTACACGTCCTTATAATCTTACTTCTCATATGCGTAAGTAGTTTAGATATATAGATATATACACATCATATCATCATCTTTCTTTGTGCTCACATTTATTACTATTATTATTATTAGGTACTCATACTCTTGATCGACCTTATGCATGCTCTCAATGTGGTAGAAAATTTGCTCGTCAACATGATCGTAATAGACATGAGAAATTACATTGGGGAATTAAACCTTATGCTTGTAGCCATTGTAAGAAACCCTTTGCTAGAATGGATGCTCTTAACCGTCATCTTCGAGTAGAAAACGGTTGTAGTAGTAATAGAAATCTTTCTTTATAAATATATTATATACATGATACCCCCAACATCCTTTATTGTACATAGAATAAATAATAATAATAATAATTAAAAAAAAAAAAAAAAAAAAAAAAAAAAAAGACGAGAGAGATCACTCTGGTTAAACGTTACACGATACTCTAAATAAAGTGACCGAGAAAATTACAGACTATAAACGGTAATTTGAAAAAAAAAAAAAACCTTGTGAATATTACATCACTTCAATAATATTTTGGATTAATGTTCTACATTCCATTAACAATTTAATGCCTGTATGAACTTGAGAATTTGGTATCTAAATGAAAACAAATGAATCAAGTTAATCGTTTGTTTTATATACATACATATATATATATTACCTTGACATCGTTCAATTCGTTTAATATGTTTATAAGCTCTTGTTTTTCTTTTCCTAATTATTTTGTTACTTTAGATGGTTATCCTTTTCCTTCTTTTTTTAGACCCTACCTAAATCCCCTCTTCCTCCTTCGGTTATAATATCTATTCTGTCCATACATGATGAAATCTGCTTACATAGATCATCCAACACATTTTGACTGTTTTCTTCTTCTCGTTTTTGTAACTCTTGAAATTCCAATTCTTGTAATACTTGTCGAGCCATATTTAATTCGGTCTAAAAAAAAAAATAAAGGTTATAAGCCCATTCTACATACATTTAAAATAGTATAACTACCTCGGCAGTATCTTTTAATTTCTTGTATTGTTGTTCCATTTCCCAATTCAAATGTTGATACTGAAGTAATTTTGCATATAAAGCTATTGATATCGTATCATCACCCTCATCAGTTGTTTCAGGTGGAATTGGACCAGATAACTATACAGAACAAAAAAAAAAAAAAAAAGGTTAAAAAAGTGTCACAAGAAAGAATTCTATTTCCTGTATCTTACACTATTTGATGAAACTGATCTTTTAAACCTTTTATGACGATTTTGATTATCTGGAAGGCCACTTAATGAAGCTCTTTTGAAACTAGAGGTGGTAGAACGAGAGTATCCAGGTAAACCAATATCTGACCGACGTTTTAATTCAGCTTCTATTGTTTTTATTATTATGAGACTCAATGAGTAAAAAAAAAAAACTGACACACACGTAACGAAATATCTTTACCTGCAATAGAACTATATTTCTAAATGTCAATGTTTTATTTAATTTTATTGCGTTTTTTTTTTTTACCTTTTCTGTAGTCTTTCAATAGCATCAGCTCGTTCACGAACAGACTTGTTTTTATGTGTATCCATAACAAATAAAGTTAAATAAGAAGGGTTTTGCAGGAAAAGGTTGAATGAAATAGAGACACACAACCTAGCCGTGACGGTGGAGTAGTGACTGCATTGAATCAAGGAACCGAAAAAAAAAAAAAAAAAAAAAACGAAAAAATGACAGCTCGATTAAAACGCATGATACAAATTAGAGAATTCATACTTGAATAATACCATCAGTGTACATCTTTAATAAATGATTGCATATAGTGTACTCTTTCTTTACTTCTTCTTTTTTTTTTTTTTAAAAAATAAAATATCATTTTTTTTTTTTTTTTTTTTACTTTTTTTTTTTCTTTGAAAGTCCACTTTTTTTCTGGGCCGCACCCTAGCTATTTTTACTCCCCTAGTTTTTTTTTTCTTCCTTCTATTTTACCTTTTTTGATAATAGAAATGAATAGACTTGTACTTGCTAAAGCTCTTTCAAGTCCTTTAAGACAGGCAGGAAAACAATGGACACCAAGTAAGGCAATGGTACTTTCAATATTTCCTTTTCTAATCAGTTTTTACTTTTAGAGTCTGTCCGTTTTAACTCAACTGCTACTACTACTACTACAACAACAACATCTGTCATTGAAAAGCCAGTAAAGAAAATGGTGACACATACACACCCTACTGCACCACTTTCTAGCTTTAACCATGCTTTAATTACTCAAATCCGTACTCGTGGCGCACCTAAACGTGTATTAGAAAACGTATTAAAGCTTGTAGACGAAATCAAGAAACAAAATCTTCGTTTAGATAAGACTTCTTATAACGCTCTTTTAAGTGCTTATAGTCGTGCAAAAGAATATAATTCTATGATGAATACATTTCAAGAAATGAAGGAAGAGAACATTGAACCTACTTTTGACAGTTATAATATTATTTTCGAGGTATATATATATATATATATATATCTATAAATGTATGTGAAATAGGATAATTGAACTTTTTTTTTTTTTTTTTTTTTTTTTTTTTTTTTTTTTTTTTTTTTTTTATGTAGGCACTTGTAGAAAATGCCAATGTTGGAACATTAACACGAATCAAGTGCGAAATGGAGGAAAAGAATATTCCATTTACTAATCAGACATATTATCATATTATTAAATGTATGTGTAAAGCGGACGAACTTGAACTTGCATTAGATACAATGGACGAAATGAAGAGTAAAGGAATTCAACCTACTTTAAACATTTTTGGTACTTTAATTGAAGCCTGTCTTCGATTATCCGATTCAACTACTGCTTATGATCTTTTAAAACAAGTAGAAGGTGCTGGATTAGCTGTAGAGAGTCAACCTCGTATTTATATGGATGTAATGCGAGTTGGTGCTAATAACGATGCAAAAGATATTGTGAATTATTGTTGGGATAAAGCAGTAGGACAACATGCATTGCGTCCTGATGAAGGTACTTGTTTAAACGTACTTCGTGTTGCATCCAAGACAGGTGATACGAAATTAGCTACGGATGTCATTCGTCAATTAAGTACAAGTGGATACCCTTACAAAGAACATTATTTTACTCCCTTGATGGAAGCATTTATTGTTAAAAGTGATTTAAAGAAGGCTTTCAATGTATTGGATATTATGCGTGTCTCTGGTATTCCTCCTTCTATGCGTGCTACATTACCTATTCGTAAACATTTAGATAGAAATGTTGATGCTATTGATCAAGCATATTATTTATTGGAAGAAATGAAGAAGGAGAAAAAGACTGTGGATATCTCAGCTTTCAATGTTGTTGTTGCTGCTTGTGCTGATGCAAAAGATATTGAACGTACAGTTGCTACTTATCGTGAAGCTGCCAATTTAGGTGTCTCTCCTAATGTAGATACTTATAATGCTGTACTTGAAGCATGTGTCCAAACTCGTATGAAGGGTATGGGTGGTGTAGTTGTGCAAGAAATGAAAAAGGCTGGTATCAACCCTAACCTTGAAACCTATTCCAAGATGGTTTCTCTTGCATGTACAGAAAGAAGTTATGAAGATGCTTTCACTTATCTTGAAGAAATGAAGAGTTATGATATCGTTCCTCCTGAGAGTTGTTATGTTCGTTTAGCAGATAAGTTGGCTTATGAAAAGGATCCTCGTTTCCACATGGTATTAGAAGAAATGGAAACTTTCGGTTATAGAGTCACTGCAAGAATTAGAAATATGTGGAAATCTGAAAAATTCTAAAACTAAAATTACAAATATATACATATAAAAAAAAAAAAAAAAAAAAAAAGAACACGCACATGCACAAAATAAATATTATACATAGATTTTTATAAAAAAGGGCTACCCTGAACTGGAAAAAAAAAGTTTATTTCGCATAACGCAATGTAAAACTTTACCTGCCCCCTTTATTTATTTTTTGCACAAGGTTTGAACTTTATAATTATAATTCTGTTTTTTTTTTCGATTGCTTGACAGAAAATACTAATAAATCACTTGTTCAAGTTAAAATATAGTCTCGATCATGACAATTTGAAACATAATTTTATATTTACAATGTGAACAATCAAGAGTAAAGGTGGTGACTTTTTCCTAAAAAAAAAAAAAAAAGTTTTTCATTAGAAAAAGCTTTATCATTGTACCTAGTTGTTTGTGTAATTTTATGACGTTACTTTCTAGAAGCTGATATTTGGTTTCCATCAAAACAAAAAGGAGGACCCTAAAAAAAAAAAATATCATGAGATGTTACATTTGTTTGTTGTTATTGAATGACTAAAATTATGTTTCAAATAAAGTTGTTTTATTGATTTTTTTAATAAGATATATTTTAATACTGATAATAATGATAATGATAAGTAGGATTTTTTTTTTTTTTTTTTTTTTTTTGCTGGTTATTTTTTTTTTTAAAAAAAAGGGATGAAATGAATATTATAATTTTTTAAAAAAAAAACAAAAACGACTGTACAAATGACTGAATATATATAATGCAAATAAAGAAAAGAGGAAGAATGTATACAAAAAAAAAAAAAAAAAGGGTGGATAATAATAATAATAAAAAAAAAAAAAAAAAGATGATTTAATGTTGAAGTAAAGCATCGTTTGGTGTCATAGTTGGGCTTTGAGTATAATAATGGTGCGGATAAAAGTCAATTGAACCCAAGATAGGACTATTTGCAGCAGTTGTCACGGTACTATTACTTGATCTGGTAGCCACAAAAGAAGGAGATGTTAAGCAGGAAGCATCAATAGCAAATGCTTGATGATGATGATGATGATGTAAATAATAATTATTTGTGGTTAATTCTGGATAATATTGATTAATCGTTATATCTTCTACATCATAAGTAGGTCGTGTCATTGGTGCACAATATTGATTCCAATCTACTCTTCTTTGCCAATCACTTGCTGATTCTTCTTCCCAGTATTGATTTTGTTGTGGTAATAACTCTTCTACCATCATCATTGTCGTATCATTCATTTGTTGTTGTTGTTGAGAGAGGTCATAAAATATATCGACTTCTTCAAGTTTAACTGTAGCTGGTCGTGTATAAATGGGTGATGAATCACATGATGATGCTGCAGAAGAAGCAGAAGTGGTAGAAATAGATAATTCAGGTACAACTAATTGAGTATAGGCTGATTCCATTTTAAGATATTCGGCTGATGCAGTAGCGGTAGTAATTGCATTTGCAGTAGTGCTGTTGTGTGATCCATACATGATTTTAGTATTTAATGATACTTTATTCTTTTTATGACGATACTGTCTACGAGGTGAGTTGAGATGACGACGCAATGGTGCATTAGACATTGTTCTTCTTACTGTATTCGCACCTTGTTCCACGGACCGAGAATAAGATCTATTGTTGTTATTGTTACCACGACGTCTTGAAGATGGTTTAGACGTAAAATGACAATCGGAATCACTCTCCTTTTTAAAATCATAAGAGGATGAAGATGAAGAAGAGGAATGATCATCACCGTCGCTACCTTCATGATGAGTATGCTTTGGCGTACGAATACGTTGATGAGTCTTTTTATGTTGAGCCAAGTTATCGGATCTTGAAAACCTTTTACCACATAAGTCACACAAGTAAGGACGTTCCATTGTATGAGTTCTTAAGTGACGCTTCATATGTTCTAATCGTTTGAAAAGTTTCCCACAAGTAGATAAAGGACAGTTAAAGAAGCGGTTTGAAGGACTATTGATCATATTAGAATCATCATCAGTATTTGTATTGGACGAATTTGAAGCGTCCGAATTCCAAATGTTCATAGGATCATTTGTATTAGTTGAATTATTAAAGTTCTTTTTCTTATTGTTATAGTGTAAAGTATCAGCTAATAAAGGTGTTTGTTGTTGTTGTTGTTGTTGTTGTTGCTGTTGTTGTTGAAGTCTTTGTTGAGTTACACGACGCCTACGCTGTTTATATGTTGGAGAACCTTCAAATAATGAGAATTGACCAAAAATGGCTGAGGAAGCTTTTTGAAGATCACCTTCACGTGATGAAACATGATGTTCAGAAATAATCGTACTTGTAGGAGGACTGTCAGAGATGATACTACTACAATCAGAAGAGACACTATAACTAATAGAAGATTGATCTCTACTATTTTGTAAATAAAATGAATCTAAATTCATTTCGGATAACATTGATTTACGAAAATCATCAAACATGGCTTGTGTTGTATCAAGAGAAATAGTGACTGCAGGGTGTGCAACAGATACCGAAGTAGGATAGATGCCTAATTTTTCGCGTTTCAAGTCTCTTTCTAAAGCGTCTAAAAATAGCCTATCATGAGGGACAGAATACCAGAAAAAGACCTTTTGTTTCTTTTGAGTTCGGATACAATTGTTTTTGAATAATAAATCAAGAAAGGGTGATTTAGGTTCTTCAAGTATAGCATCTGTACCAGGTTTTAAGTTTCGAAGGTCACTAAAGATACCTTCTTCAAATTTCTTGAAGTTTTGAACTGGTCTACCAAAAGCATGAAATCTGAATACAAGACATCGAACAATATCTGTTCCTGATATATAGAATGCATCATTCCATTTAACACATGTAATACTTTCTCCTGTAGTTGATAGCATATGTTGCTTAATAACTTCTTGTTGACCATCTGGCGCACTCACCAAAAATGATTTAAGTTGATCAATCATTTCAAGTCTTGCTTTTATATTTTCTTCGCTAGGAGTTGTCATATATATATATATATTTAAAGTTTATAAAATTGTGAAAGAGGGAAAGAAAAAAAAAAAAAAAAAGGGATGAAAAGAAAAGAAAATTTTGTTGCATATATACTGTTGTTATGAAAAAAATAATCACGGGGTTCAAGTGCAAATAATCAATAAATGGGTTTTCCGAGAAAGTTTGTTTATTGTTTACATTATCAATGTTGTAATACAGTATCAGGTTTTAGCCCAATCAAATGACGCACGAGCCGGAAATAACTTATGAAAAAGAGAAATAAAAAGAGCTTCTTTTGTGCTTTTTTTTTTTTTTTTTTTTTCTTTAAAAAGTAAACAAAAAAATAATGCGATTTTTCATATTACCATCTTTATTATTCTATTACTTTTCTTTTATCGTTGTGGTGATGGGAGAAAGATTTCTTTATGAACCAAATGCTCCAGATTATAAAGCATCTTTTGCAAGTCAATCCTTATTTGATAAATTAGCACCAGATTCATCACTTTCTACATTTATGGACGTTTTAACCCAAGAAAAAGATATATTTGAATTATTAAATAACACAAACAATCAACACAATCAACAGTTTACTGTATTTTGTCCTGTGAATTCTGCATTCCGTAATGAACTAGATGTCTATACTCGAGCTCATTTAGAAGAATTTCTAAAGAACCATATTGTTCCCAATAACAAGATTGACCCAGAAGCTTTAAAACATATTCATTCTCCTTTAAAGACTTTATTACCAGGTCAAACTATAAAAGTAAAGCATCACTTATTATCTCAAAAGACGATATTAAATGAACATGCTATGGTTGATACAAAACATTCTGTTCAAGCCGTCAACGGTATTGCTTATAAAATTGATCATTTATTAAGACCTGCTAAATAATAAAAAAGTGATTCATGCTATTTCTGCCGAAATAAAGTGAGGTTACCATAAACATGTGATGTTTTTTCTTTTACATTGCATTGTGTGTGTGCGTTTTTAAACTTTTTTTTTTGTTTTTTTTTTTTTTGTTTTAAAAAAATTTAAACTACTCAATATTTTCCCATATTTTTTTTAAAAGTCAGTTATCGCTCGCAGAGCATGTAATTGATGTGCAAAAGGCGCAACATAGTATATCCTCCTTCTACGTGCTAATCTCTAAGAATGGTATGTGATCAATTTCTCAACATCAACAGCAACGTGTAGATCATTATGGATGGATGGATGGATAAAATATATCGACCAGCTTTTATTTTTTTTTTTTGGATTTTTTTATTCTTTTTTTTTTTTTATATAAAAAAAAAAGGAACATGTTGCAGTTGATGAATAGAGAAACACAATGAAATTTCAATTGAAACCAATTCTTACTTTAAAATTTGTCATTCTTTATTTTTTTTTTCTTTTATTAGTCTAAGGGTACAAGTTCATTCGGTAAGCGTCACACCAAGACTCACACCTTGTGTCGTCGTTGTGGTAACCGTGCTTTCCACAAGCAAAAGAAAACCTGTGCTCAATGTGGTTATCCTGCTGCCAAGATCAGATCTTGTAAGTTATAAAAAAAAAAGCTTTGGAATTATAATTTATATTAATTATTGTATGTGTGTGCCTGTGTCTATAGTCAACTGGTCTGAAAAGGGTCAACGCAGAAAGACCACCGGTACTGGTCGCATGGCTCACTTGAAGGATGTTCAACGTCGTTTCAAGAACGGTTTCCGTGAGGGTACTCAAGCCAAGAAGGTCACCAAGGCTACCACCACTGCTTAAACAAAATTAAAATAGTTCGACATTTTTAAAAATTGTTTTTGACATGAATACAAGTTCAGACTTCAAATTTTAACAGCCTCTTTTTGTTTGTTTTTTATTTTTATTACGATATTATGGTTATTATTAAAGAAGAAAAAAGAAGAGTAGAGAAAAGGGGGTAGATTTGAGGAATTGAATGTCAAACTCAAATTAATGAAAAAAAAAAATATGTATATTTATAATGCTGATACAAAAAAGGTAGAATGAGTGAGTGTGTATGCGTGTGTGTGTGTGTGTCTGCTTGCATGTATCTTGTTATAATATACCAGAATCTTTCAAGTGATTTTCAATGATTGTTTTTTTAATTGCATTAAAAACATGAGTAATCTATAAAGGAGAATATATGAATAATTTGCATTTATTTACAGACAGATTAAAACTTACATTTGATGTATCAGTTGCTTGAGTTATACTATAAATTTGTCATGTTAGTTTGAAAATATAATACATGCATTAAAAAAAAAAGGATGAACTTACTGTGGATAAATACTAAGTTTTGCTCGATTTGTTTGGTTAAATCTCCATAAAATGTATTTGACAGATTTATTTAAATCCGTTCCACCTCCATAATCAGGAAAGAACTTTTCCAACGGTATTTTTTTAATCTTTAGTCGAAATATATCAATTTTGTTTAAAAATAAAATAATAGTTGTTCTTAAGAACCATCGACTATTAATGACAGATTCAAACAAAACTAAACTTTCCATCATTCGGTTTTGTCGAGATTCTTCTAGTAAAACTTGATCGTATTCTGATAATGAAACACAAAATATAATAGATTGCACTGCTTCGAAACAGTGAATCCACTTTTTTCGCTCTGATCTTTGACCACCTACATCAAACATGCTACACAAAATAGTTATTAATGCACATGCAATGATTATTTATGTTTATTTATAAAAAAAATATCTTACTGTATACTAGTTTCTTTAATCATAAATCTTGTTTCTACAATACCAGTAGTCTTTGATCTGGCCCGTAGTACATCTTGTGGACTTGGTACATAATCTGCTTGACCAATACGTTTAATATCATCAAAAAAGCTATAATATGTACATACATATAATATTAGTAAATAAATAAATAAAATTAAAATTTTACTTACTAGGAAGCTGAATCCATCAAGTAAAATTCTGTTGAATTTTCAAGTAATAATAAAGCGACTGCAGGGTCATGCCAGACAGAAATGACAGCATCAATAACGAGAGGGTCAATATTTTCCTGTAATCGATATTCTTTTATCCTTTGAGCTTCATATTCAATTTTTTCGTTTGCAAGTTGATATTCAAATTGACTTAGAGCGTTTACGATGGCTTGTGCTGATTGAATTAAATTTTTATAAACTGTAATTCTCCAGTTAAGGAGTTCTTCTTTTGTATAACCATTTTGATGAATAATCTTCATTTGTTTAAAGATCTTTTAATAATTGTTAGTACTCACAGTGTATATAATTTTTTGTTTTTTTTTTATATTTACCGTTGATTTCCCACTCTCACCACTTCCTAAATATTTATAAAACAAGTTATTAAAGCGTGTCTTTTTTTTTGTAAATTTATCAAATATACCCAATAATAAAATCTTAAATTCTTTTTTCATCTTTTTTCCTTCTTCTTCTATTGTACGATCAATACTAAAACTGTGTGATTTTTCTGTTCTTTCTTCATTGGATATACAAACTCCCATTGTTTAAATAAATAAATAATAATAATAATAATAATAGTAATAATGCAAATAAGTAGAAAAAAAAAAAAAAAAGAAAAGAAAAGAAGAAAAAGGGGAAATAATAATCAAAATGTGTATTTATAATAACATAAAATAGGGGTCATGATATACAATTTCGAGTAAAAGGGATTTTATTACATCAAACAAAAGGAGAAATCTATTTCCCCTTTACTTTTTCAGCATAGTCAGCCCAACTTCCTTTGTAATTTTGAAGACTGTATAAAAAATTAATGATTTGAACTATTCGTATTTTTTATAGAAACTTACTTTTTATAACCTAAACTGTAAAGATATTCTGCTGCTTTAGTGCTACGAACTCCAGCTAGACAATAGAGAATCACTTGTGATTCCTTTTTAGGCTTTTCAAATCCAAATTGATCTTTAAATTCCTTGTCTGATAATGTCCAAGCATTACCGAATTGACTCTATTTAGATCATTTTAATTTTCTTTTTTGTCACATGCATTGTATGTACATATATATATATATTTTTTAGGGTTTTTACCAATGGGACATTTTTGGCAGTAGGAATTGCACCTTGTAAAAGTTCTTTTTCCTCTCTTACATCAATCAAATCATAACCCTAAAAAGAAAAAAGAAAAAACATTCAATATACACAATCTTATCTATATATTTTTTATACATCTTTACCAACTTACTTTTCCTTCATTTTTAATAGTATTTTGAATATCATTAAAATCAACTACTTTAAAAATATCAGAAGCGGGTGCTTGGCTGTTAAAAAAACGCTTTGTATCCTTGACACGAATAAAGTTATTGCTCAAAACAGCACTAGCGCGAAGTACTGGTACTGAGGTTCTTTGTAAGCTCAAGCGCGTGGAATGCGAAAGTACTTGTAGCAAAATTCTTCGAGATGACATTTATTCTTTTTGTGTGGGTAAAAAAAAAAAGAAAAAAGGACGCGGAAATCACTTTACCCTATCTCAAAAAAATAAAAAAAAACACATCGGACGGTATATTTTAAGCTGGGAAACAATGCACTGAAGCGGTTACACTTTTTCTAAAAATTGAAAATAATTGAAAAAGGGATAAATCCTCCCATCAATCCCCTACCCTTGTTTTATTTAGACTGTTTATTTTAAATTATTTTTCTTTTCCCTTTAAAATAAAATAATTATAATGCCTAGATTAACTAAAAAAGAAAAAGCTAGACGAGAGAGATTAAGCATTGTGGCCTTGAACATGTTCGATCAAGATATAACACGCGCTTTGCCTACAGAGTCTGATGATGAAGAGATGGTATTCAGGATTTGGCACCCGATTCCCGCCAAAAGAAAAAGAAGTACCAGTGTAGTTCTCAAGGCACCTTCCCCAGAAGATATTGAACAGGATGCAGTGATGAGCATCGTAGATCAAGTATGAGATCTAAGTGGTCCGATGTACTTCCCACACTTGTGAAGAAGTACTTCGAAATGATTGCCAGATATGGACAACGTAACTGGTATAACTTGGAAGGTTCACAAGTCCAAACACTTTGTGATTGTGAACCTGACAGTCCATTGAAGAGAACAACCATTTATCTCTTCAATGTTAAAGGTAAGATTTTTCAACTCTGTTTTAAGATCAAACATAATACTCATCCTTTTAGACTTGGGACCCCCTGAAATCACGGTGTGTTACGTATGCCGACCAGTTGTCGAAAGCCTTTTCGAACTAGGTTATTTGGCAGCTTCGCCTAGCGAACCTAGGACTGCTGTTCATTTCAGTGTTTTGAGACGGTTCTTGGACCTCCGAGATACAATGTTGGTCTCAGGCCAAGAAATGGCTAAATTTCACAACAGTCAAACAAAACTTGAGGTCCAATGTGAGAGCTTATCGATCAGCTTATGCCAAATCTAAAGCTCACATTGGTAATTTTTTGTCATTTAGTTATTTTATGACGCTCTGCTAATATTATTATATCGTCTTTAGGTACCAAATTGGCTGGGAAAATCATTGCAAGTATGAACAAGCAATCAACGCTTGTTCATAAACTTGTTAAAGGTTACAACAAGGAGTTCAACGGTAAGGCAAAAGATTGTTAAAAACTTTGTTTGCTAAATTTTTGATATTTAGAGTCGATTGTTGTAAAAGAAATCTTGAACAGCAAGGATTCCTTTTGGGACGTGGAGGTTGGGCCAGATACGTATGTCTTCTTAAATTTGAAGATAATAAGAGAAGAAAAAGCTCTATTGAAGGCAAGATAGATCGTGATTATTAAAATTAGTTATTGTATTAATATTTTTTTTTTTTTTTGTATTGTATTTAATAGAAGGATGCGTACTGGCTCAAAAAGAATGCTGCCAAGGAAGTTGACATGAAGAACAAGTGTGTTCAACAAGCTCGGAAGAAGTTGGCAGTAGAAGTAGATGAGAAGAAGAAAAACGAAATCAAAGGTATTCTGACGTTGATGGAGTCAAAATTACGTAGACTAGAGAAGTGGAATAAAAGAATCGTGTTAGATATCGAGCCGATTCTTTCCGCTTCTCCAGTCAATACACTCGTACTTCCTGAGACTGAAGATGTAGATACAGAAGAAGTAAATTGCCAAGAAAATTCTATCATAATTCAAAGCCTTAAGACTCTAAACCTTCATATTCGATTTTGTTCTCCTCTAACAGTAAAATTCAGATCAACCAGCAATGAAGAAACGGTGAAAACCCCAAAAGAAATTCAAAGAAAAGTGTCAATCTTCAAAAGAGCTGAAAAAGCAAAATGTACTGCTACTAAGAATACTTTTATAATAAAAAACCAATCCTCTAAAGATCTTCTTGACTTCATATGCTTTCTACGCTCTCCGTATTGGGTTCGACAAGGCTCTCAATTTACTCAAATCATAACAAGCATCTTATGGCAACAATGGAACTTGTATTAGTCTCACGGTAATGACAATGTTAACCCATTCTCCAATGCCATCATCAATAACTACATACCCCGGATCGTTTCGTTAATCGAACGACTCCTTCACCCTTACGTTGATTAGCATATTTACATATATACAGTCATTTCAGAAAGTGAAGTCGCTGATTTTGAATTTCATGTCGTGCAAAAAAATTCGTGTTCAACAATGATGTCGACTGATCCAAAAATAAAGTCGTGTTCACGTGTCATGAACTTCGTTTACTTTTACTTGTCGCTTAGTGATTAACCAATAGCACTTTTATTATTATAAAGGGAGGCGATTTTGAAGTAGTTTTTTCCGGTTTCTTTTTCCTGTTTACAATTTATTTACAGACATTCAGAATGAATGTGCAATTTCTTTATGAAGATGGACAAGGACATGTTGATGAGAACGGTGTTGAGCCTATGGATCTTGTTGTTGACGAGGAGTTATTCGCTATCGAAACAATAAGTTGTCGTACTCAATTCCTAATGAATAAACCTCCGGAAAGACCTTCTAATCCTGTAATACATCCAGTTACTAATGTAAGGAACAATGAAGATGTTGATATGGAGTTATGCAATAAGCGACGTTATACACTTTACTCTGATGAAGACAAGACCAGATTTTTTCATTTATTTTTCAGCAAATGTTTGAATGCTTCTGCTGCTGCGAGACAATTAGGTATTCATATCCGGGCAGCGCAGAGATGGGTTAAATGTTATTACGAAGACCCTGAAAGCATCTTTGAGAAGAAGAAAAAGCCAGGTAGACGTCGTATTCTTGGGGAGGAGCATAAGCAGTTTCTTTTAAATTATATTGACGAGAATCCTTCTGCTGTTGTAGCTGAAGTGGCAGAAATTTTAACGCAAAACTTTGTGGATCTTAATGTTTCTCGTAGCACAATTTATAACTTCATGACAACTGAGTGTAATTTATCTATTAAGCAGGCACAATTCCAGCCTGTAGAAAGAAATAGCGAAAAAAAGATTCAACAAAGGTACGATTGGGTACAAAAGTGGCAGCAAACTGACATGGACTTTACAACAAATTGTGTCTTTCTGGATGAATCAGCTTTTCACATTAATTTGAAACGAGGTATGGCCTGGTCAAAGAAGGGAACTCCCGCAATAGTTACAGTACCTACAACTAAAGCGAATGCAACATCGATTTTAGGTGCCATATCTGCCACTGGCTTAATTAATGTTAGTTTGAGAGTTCCAAAACGTATTAAAAAGAGAAAGCTTGGACGCGAAACTGATGGTTATAGTGTAGGAACAGTGACAGGGCATTACCTGAGCTTTTTAAAGGCAACTCTGGATGAAATGGACAAGTATCCAGAAATGAAAGGGCATTATCTTGTTATGGATAATGCTCCAATCCATAGCTCAATTGATATAGGAAAGTATATCCACTCTCGAGGATATCGCTGCGTTTATCTTCCTCCATATTCTCCTGAACTAAATCCAATTGAGCAGTTCTGGTCAGTTATCAAGAGTAAAGTTAAGCGGAATAAGTTTTTGGAAAAGGAATCGCTAATGACAAGAATTAGTGAGGCATGCGATAGTTTATATATGAGTGACTTCAAAGGTTTTGTAACTCATTCTGCTAAATGTTTCGCTAAATGCCTCAATAAAGAGAAGGTATAAGGTTGAATCTAGCGTAAAATGGCCACCTGGCCACACTCTTTTTTTTTTACCGCCTATGACAACCATATTATCTGCAGCTGATGCTGCTTGTTCGATTTATGGACTCGAAATCACTTTGGAGAATCAACTTTCAGCATTACAGCAACTTAAAGATGCTGGTTTGGAACCTGTTACGTTAGTCAATGGCGATCCCACCATTGCAGTCGCTATGTCAACAAGGAAAGTGAACATGGAGCCTTGGAGATACCAGCGTCTCCCACAAAATACCAAACAAGAACAACAATGCGACGATAGCGACAGTAGTGAACCCTTTATTGTTTCCATACCACCATCACGATCAGCAGTTCTTGATCTTGTGGCTAAGATTATGCCTTCCACACCCATCCCAGGCATAACGGAAGAGTATTTTCTTTCGGAAACTGAAGTCCATGACCTCGTTTCAGTTTATATTCCAGATGATACTGTCACATCAGATAACCTTTCCACTTGGATGTCAAAAGATGGCACATGGGGTACGACTATTCGAAGGCAATCTAATAAAAAAAGAAAACGTGGCCGATTGCTCAATGTCGTCAAAAAAGTTTACAGAGGTAATACCCGGAAAGTATCTATTCTTTATTAAAAATATTCATCTTATTTTGACTAGATTTTACTTGGGATGATCTTTCAAATATTCAGAAATATAGATCACTGGTCAAATCGTCAATGGCCACCAAATGTACTGTTGGTTACGTACGAAAATCAAATACCAATGAACCTGACACAACCAAAAAAAAGCTAGTAAATCTCCAAATCTACAAGATGAAGACGAAGCTCTTATGTGAAGATGTATTTGTGTCTTACAACACTTCTGCTAACGACCCAATTGCCGAAAGGGATGCAACAACTCCACCATATACTTTCGACGATTGCTCTGGTAATACACAAGACTTAATCACCAAGATCACAAAATCCGCTCGACAAATTCGCCTTGTGGTAATTGACTATGCCGGATTGTCGACCAATCCTGACGACATCAGGTTATTCATTTCTTTGAATAAGTCCGTACGAGAAGTGGTTGTCGTATTTGCGTCATCTCTACTTATAAATATAAGTAGATCAGGGATATAAACTAAACATTATAATAAAAAACCTGACATATCTTCATAATAATATACATGTTTAACATTGTATATTATTATCAATATCTTGAACCTAAGGAAATATTCTATATTCAAATGCATATACAAATTGACGTAAAATAAGATCAATGGTAAAAAACCAAGATCAAATAATAAAATATAATTGAGAATAAAACAATACAAATAAAGTAAATACTCAATTCATATTGATAGAAAATAAGAGATATTTACCGGTAATAGTCTCGATACAAGCTTAGCTACCTTGTGTTGGGGTAAGAACGACTATTACTGGCAAAAATACATTATTAATCTATTAATATTAAATAGTAATATTATATAACCTGTTTACAAAATAAATAAAAAAAATAACATTGTTGGAATAAAGATTATCCCAGCAACTGTCAATTCTATCCCGAAACTGGGAAAACATGATATCAATCTAAGAATAAGGTTGATCAGGTCGTATGATAGAAAAATAGTTCTTGTCAATTTAAAAGTATGCGCATTTACCAATGAAATCTGTAACAACGTTAACGGAATCCAGACTAATAACAGCCATGCAAGTAATTACAAGGTGATCTTTAGTCAGGAACCAGATATGTTGTTATCCAATCGGGTAGATAGGATCCACGATTATTTATGGTCAATTCGAAAGAGTAGAACGTACTTATTCAAAAGCAGAAGAGTTGGGTATTGATTCATTTAAACCCATCAAAAAGATGGTCCTTATTCAAACACAACTCATCAGGATATTCAAGATATAAAAGATGATTATTATTTTAGTTTAGAAGAGTTCTTTCAGTTTTATTTTATCCAATAAATCAACCCTAAGTCTTTTCTCATTAATTACTGATTGTCCACAGTATCATTTATTAGAAAAAAACACGAATTGGATATGACTACTTTGAGTTGATCACTCGATTTAACAACGTTTACTTGTCGTAAAATCATTACGCCATGAACCATCCAGCACGTCGTCTATGTTTCGACAGCTTAAAAATTGCTTGTTTTTTTATAAGACTTGAATAAAATTATTGTAGTTGATTCCGATGAATAAAGGCATATCCTGAGAAAAACAACCAATTAATAGACAACACACGACGTATTAAAAGAAACCTAAATTTATTGACACTTGGGATAATAGATTCTGTCTTCGAGATTACTTTGAGTGATTGTAGAGCTGTTTTATTATAATTGAAATGTCCCTAGGTCCCAAATATTATTCAAAATTAGTCTCAAAAACAATGTCCGGCAGAATAAATAATTCATTATTTTAAAGATAATAATAAAATAAAGTTTATTGTTTATTTTTTGCTTGGATGGTTTTGCCTAATTTATCCAAGGATCAACCTTCTAAAGAAATACGTAGGTTTTCAATTACTTCTACTGCTTCCTCCAAAGTGATATCTTGCTCTTCAGTGACCCGTTTTATTTCATTAATAATGATTAGGCACTTGGAGTAATACTTCCTTTCTAAATATTAATAATAATAAAAACAAAAATATTATATATACGTTTATGCGCATGCTTTTACCTTTGGCATCAGCTCTATATTTCGTACCATAAGTTTCGTTCAAGTGGTAAACACTGGGCTGACCTTCATTCATACCAATGGTCCACTCTTTCCACAAAGCATACACAGTGGTAAGATCACGTTTCAACTTGTATGATCTGTTGATTAGATCTTCTTCTTCTTCAGCTTCAGCTTCTCTTCTTAAAATACCAGAGGATGGATTTACCGGGGAATCGACACGGCCTTCACTGCTTTGATTGATTGTCGAAGTCAAGTTATCAAGACGTTTGTCTATCTTTTTCAAAGCTTCCATCAAAGCCGGATTAACCTCAGATGCTGGTCTACAAACAGATCGTATTTGTTCAGCCAATTCAATTCTTGAATTAATTTGAGGGACAATGCGTTGTGTTTCTAACTATGCAGGAGGGATGGTAATGTCCATGGCAGTAATAAGTTCCTCAGAAAAGGAAGTGAACTCGTTTGACCGGAAAATCTTATGAAAAAACATTTCATGCTGAGGAAACTTCTGCTTCAAGATAACAGCATCTTGTAAGATGATTACTCTCAGATCCACCAACAACCTCAAAAACCCTTCATCGAAAACTGTTTGCTCAGATCTACCATCTATCATTTTTTGCTTCCATTCTTCACAAGAAAAAGACCAGCCATTTCAGACTCACAAGCTCCAGCTTGACGGCCTGAATGGGTCTTTTTTTGCTGTTGATACCTATATCTTCAAATGCATCGTCAATTGATGTCAACCGAGTATTG
Source organism: Pilaira anomala (assembly GCA_025716855.1). Taxonomy (NCBI): domain Eukaryota; kingdom Fungi; phylum Mucoromycota; class Mucoromycetes; order Mucorales; family Mucoraceae; genus Pilaira; species Pilaira anomala. The sequence goes on from JAIXMQ010000003.1 coordinate 413,962, forward strand.
TAAGAAACAGCTTTATCAACTTTCTGCCCTATTGTCAACTTAGTTTTAAACCAATTTTCGTTGATGGTGAAATCAGGAAAAGCGTCACCTTTAATATGAAAGCAGTGAAAAAGATACAAGCCAACAGCACCAAAAGCACACGTATAAACATTCTTATGTCTTATAACACCACTGTACAACTTGTTCATTTCTTTATTAGTCTTGCCACCAGTAATCATCATGACAAACACAGGACAGCGAGTGGCGCTTTCATCCTTAAATTCCAAAGAAACAAATGGTTGAGGTTGGTAGATCTCAAAGTCTTACCACGAAGCACCATCATATGATTCAACAAAAAAACCATTCGATCCCTAAGCCCATCACCGGGCTTTTTCCCTCTCTTCATATAATAATCAGCCACTTGAGCCATTTGTTCGGAATTGTAACCATCTTGAATTGATCCAATACCAGGATCAGCATAATCTACAGTGCTACAGGCTACTGAACAAAGCTTCTTTAAGGTTTCGCCTCTAGGGTGAACCATATTTAAAATTCCGCGATTCTCTGGCATTTGTTTGTGGTATAGATCCACACAAGCTTTTGTTTATTGCTTCAAAGTTTCATGACTGTATCCTTTCCTAACAACAGTGACAGATCCATCAGCTTCTTTGACAGGTATGGACATACCAGCTTCATAAATCCCTTTAATAAAATGTACCACCTTCAGTAGCAAAATCGTCGAGGTAATTGTTGCTGATACACTATTGCTATTGTTGAGGATGCTTATAGGCACAGCTAAATAAATAAGTGATCATTGTAGTTACTATATATATATATATTATTTTTTTATTATCATTAATCAAGATCATTGTTTCATGCTGGCATAAGCAGTCCACATTACTTTCTTATAGGTCATATGACATAATAAGTTGTCATAGATGGAAAGTGACAGGTATCAAGAGTTTGTTTAACCTTGCATGAATTTCCGATTAAAGTTACTCGCCAATAGATACTGTATTTCCGCCGTCAATTGATCACTTTTTAAATTCCAATTGGTCACTTTTTTGAGTCTCTATTGGATACTTTTCTGAAGATCACTTGGTCACTTTTTTGAGCCTCAATTGCCCTCACTTAATAAATTGATCGTGTCAACTGTTTTGCGTAGGGTAAACAAAAAAAAACTTGATCAATTGCAAATTAAATTGGGATACCAATTAGAAAACGGAACCATAGTGAGTATTCACTTCATCGTAGTCGCTTTTTTCGATTGTTTAAATAAAAAAAGGATGTCTAGTGAAGGTATGAATCTCCTTTTTTTTTTTTTTTTGTATTAAAATATGGATCTCATTTCGCTAAACGTATTATTAACTAACTTCTTATTCCTAAGATTCATTTACTATACCATAGATATGGAAACCTGGTTCTGATCTAATGTGTAAGCTGTTATTCAATGATCCCTCAGTTGTAAACTTGGTTGTATAATCATTCTTAGGTAGTATACTTGTCTATTATAAATGTACTGGCTTTAATACACTACGACTACGACTATACTTTCTTTTCATATCTTTTTATTTCTTTAAGTTCACCTTTATTCTCTTTTACCCTTTCAGCAGCTATAAAAAAAAAGTCGCGTCGTTAATTTTAGAAGTTGAAGACGATGTAACACTTCTTACTGTATAACTATCAAAATAAGTGACAATGATAACGGCTGATCTCTGCTTGTTTAAGCGGCTTATCATAACTGTACCATAGTATAAATATGATTTAATAGAATGAATATTAACCAGTCATGATCGGGTAGTAGATCCAGATAAGATAGTATGCTTCTCGTATGTTAGAACGAGTAAAGGATATATATTTCTTTATAGAGACTGATTGGAAATAGATGCAAAAAACGATAATATTTTATTAGAGGTACGCTATTATTTTCAGTGTCGTTATATTTTCAGAATAACACAATATTATATTTGATATTTATTAAAGTAACAATGCTGTTTTTGCTTATTTGATGCTCTACTAAACAATGGAGTGTATTTTCAATTATTCACAAAAATCCGGTGATCAGACCAAAAAAATTTGTCTCTCGGGCTATGACCCACTTCCAGTTTTTTTTATAATACCTACTAAATGTATTAACAGAAGATTGCCCTTAAAAAAACAATCTTTCTTTTTCATTTAAAGTATGCATTGTTTATAAATGTTACGATACTGAATGATAAAGGATTTTAGTGAATAGCATTGAACCTCTAAACGTAAACTAGGTGCATCCAATAAGATTTGAAATTCTTGACTTGATATCTCGCGTACAACAGGATCATCTTGGATAAAAGAAAAATAAGTTTTACTGCTGTTCATTATTTCATGCACAGATAAAAGTACCAACAGGAAGTAGTTATTTATTTTCCAGCTCACTTCTTCTAAATGGCTGCAAGGCATCTTAATCTTGATATAAGGTAACTTATTATACTGGATATTGAAATGTACATGCTTTAATCCAATAAAATACTTTGATATCTTTTGTAACCCATCCAATTCCTCTGCCGAACTAAGTTCATCTTTTTCAAATTCAAGTGTGTGAACTGAAGCATTAGTTTTACATTTTTTTTCTTCAATGTGATACAGATTGATATTTCGTAACTGCAGCACTTTTAATTGTAAACACCGTGTCAGTTGATAAAATGATAGACCCATATGCTTTTGAAAGCTATTATTAATCTCGAGCCCTAAATCACAGCTGAATATCTTTTTACCCAGACTTAAATGCAATTCTTTAATGATGTTGGGTCCCAACGTATCAAAAAGTGCTGTATGAGGTAGACTGGTATTGTTATAAGATTTGAAATGGACTTGCAGTAATATATTTTTCTTTTTCGCAATGACCAAGTAAGGATAACATATCCCCCCTGATTGATGTACATCATAGTCATCGTATTGGATTTCCACTACTGTTTCCAGCCCTGAAATACTAAGAAACTGTTGCATAAAATATCCCATTGTCCTTATATCTAAAGTGTTGTACACTGTCACATCTTTTGTGCTGGCTATATATTGAGCCATCAAATTCATTACTTGATCACTTTGATGTAAACTATCCTGGTTTAAAAATTGATTTAATACCAAGTTTTCTAGGTTAGGAAACTTGTGAATAAAATAGTCTGTTGATTTGGACGTAAATTGTACACCTTTTCCTTCAAATGTCTTTAAATTATAGTGAGGTTGAATAGGCGCATGATCATCAGATAAAGTAATAAGCAAGGGGTTTTCTATTCCAAAGTATCGACTTTGATCAAAAAAGGTGGGAGTAAACTTTAAAACAATTAATGACGGACACGCGTTGACCAAAGTCTCTAGTATGAGTATTGTCTTTATTGTGGTTGCAAACACAACTTCTAAACAAGTCAAATTGGTAAATTCGTTTAATCGTCGCGCAATCTTCAGATAATCTATTCTAGGCCCATCATCCCAGCCGGTAAAGTAATTTCTGTCACCGAGATAAAGGCTGTTTAAAGTGTTTCGATACAAGAGGGCAGTATCGAAATAAGTATTGAGATCACCACCATCCCAGCCCACTTTAGGAACCTCCTTGATATATTTCCAATGCTTTGATTCTTGCTGTAGTAATTTCCATATTGGTTCTGGATTGTGACATGTGTCTATTACTTCAAGATAAGGACAATATTTTGCCATACTTGAGAACAAGGCAAGTGCTTGGTTTGCCGTTTCTCTAGAAAACAAGCCATTGGATAAATTTAAATTTGAGTCGCATGAAATGTCGTAAAAGACCCGGACTATTTTTATGTGTTTTCCTGTTTCCGACAATGGTTGTGTTATTTTTCGAATAAATGCTAGTGTGCTATGGTGTTGGCTCAAGATAACTTCTCGGTACAATACTTGTTCTGCTGCTTTATACCAATTCTGACAAGTGGTTTGGCATTGGGAAATATCTTGCTTTTTTATCAATTGACTAAATATTGAATCAAGTATTTCATGCGGCAAATCCGTCCAGTCCACCATTTAATATAAATATGTATATATATAAAAAGAGAGTAGAAATTAAAATATCAATATAACCGAATAAGTTGCCACAATGCCTTTTTTTTTTTTTTTTTTTTTTTTTTTTGTTAAACCGCCGAAATATCCATTCTTTTTAGGGGATTTAATATTTTATACGTTACATCGAAGATCTTTCGCTTTTAGTTTAATTCGTTCGAGTTTAATGTGCAACACAACAAAAAGAAATTAGGTAGTACATAAAGTTTAATTTTATTTAATCTGAAATCCCAGGAAGTGAAACCATTGTTGGTTGTTGTTGGTATTCTGTGTGGCGTTTTAATCCCATACTAACTGATAAGACCTATTATTATGGAAAATATCAATAACACTTTCTTCTTAAAAATATCGAATTTACACTTACCTCGTCCAACATATTTCTTAATTGTAAATTATCTTTTTCTATTTGTTTCAATTTTTCTTCATTGGATATATTTTGTTGTCTAGTTTCTTCTAATAATTCAGTTAATGTTTGGTTTTGATTTTCCAAATTTTCTAAAGCATCATCCACATAGTTTCGGCGATTTTTAGCTGTCACTCGAGATCTATTTATCATGCTCCCAATTAAGAAGGGTTCCCAATATTTATTTTTAATATGCATTACCTCCAACTCTCTGCGAGAATTACAGACACAGCCACAGAAAACACAAAGGCTTCACTTAGGAAATTAGCCCCACTTTCAATAGCCCTAAAATCATATTATTACTATCATGATCATTTTAATTTCGTTCATATTGATTTTTAATGTACCTAGCATCATTTAAAGGTCTAATTTTTTCTTTTTTGTAACCAAGAAACTGCATCTTTAAAGTCATTTCTAAATGGTGGGATCTCTAATGAATAAAATAAACTTAATACTGCTCCTAACAGATGAGGGTAAATAAGCGAGTTACCTGAGCGACATTGATACAAAAAGCTTTGAATTTCGGGTGAGATTTAGCTTGCGTTTTAATTGAGGTGGCAACAGGTTTAGCTAATGTTCTTTTAATGTCAAAAAAAAAAAGTTAGACTTGACTTGTTGAAAAAACAAAGACATCTTACCTAACTAGCAACGATCCGATTTTTGTTGTGCTCATATCTTAACGAAAAAATTAATAAAAGTGAACTTTAAACAACAAAATTGAGGGTGCTGGGTAAAGAGTAGTAATCCACGGACATATTTTACCCGGAAGCATCAAAAAGAAAACGAGTCACCAAGGAAGGTTGTAACAACACTTTTGCATGAAATAAACCATGAAATTTGATTGAGATGATACAATAACAGTTAAATAATTGTACTGAATTGATAATTATCAAGGAAAAAACTGGGAAAGAAATTATTGGAAAGCTGAATAGGATTAAGAAAATGTGAGTAGAGGGTGTGTGTGTGGGGGGGGGGGGGGTAAACATGTTTGTAATCTGTTTTTTTCAATAAACATAATTGTGTCATCTGATTTTCTCTTTTTAGAGCCTGCAAGTTTGATGGGTAACTACGCCTTTGTTATGAATTTCCGAGAGAGCTGTCATACATATAAGAAAAACAAATCATAAAATGGATTTTTGACGCACACACAATTCGAAGTCTTTTTTTCTCCCTTAAGCATAAACAAGAGTGCGTTAAACATTTTGACCAAGACATGATAGGTTACACGAGTAGGTGAAGGCAACTTGCTAAACAGCGACAGACATTCTCTTTGTTTGTTTGTGTACTATAAATAGAGAAGTTTCGTTTACTTCTTTATCCTACACAGGACTTCACTTGTTTATATTGTTCGATTTTTTCTACATCTTTATTTTTTTTAAAGATAGAGGATCAATTTAGTCTCTGGTAATATACAGCGTTAAATTATATATATATATTTGTGTGTGTGTGAACACAATAACTATATGTTACAATAATAATCAAACAGTTCGTTTATATCAGACCCCTCCTCCCTTTATAGTTATACACATTAAAACTTAATAACATTACCAAAGAGGAGAAGGATTGTGTAACTCCTTTACTTGTAGTCTCAGATGTTCACTCTGCTCGCAGCGATATTAAATTTCTATATTACATCAGAATTATCCTATACTCAGTTTAGCACCGTCTTTATTGTCTTTGGGTTTGATACTCAAGTAGTTTTTAGACATAACTTTTAGCGATAGAAGCTTGTAAAAGAAAGCAAAAAATATTTAGGAGACAAGCGTAACTTAATTATACTAAAAAATGCTTGCTAAAATGTATAGAAAAGGCTCAATTGTATCTCAGGAACTCTCAAACTATATCAGCCCTGCATTCTTGGCCTCCCAATTATACCGATCATAGATTTCTACAGTCTCAAAGCAAGCCAATTCATTCGGGACAACAATATTATTATTCAGAAGCAACTATATTACGTTATTTTGCCATGCTAGTACATCATTTTATGTAAAATTAATCGTACCTGATTTAACATAAACTTCACCAATATAAACTAATAATTTAATCAAGTAGAACGGAAGGAATTGATTTATCAAAGTAAGCAAACCTTTAGAGTTTAAGGACGTGAACTCAGATTTTGATTCATCTATCGATTCTTTTTAAAAAGTTTAACAAAGTATTAAATACTTACGGTCGGACTGCTTAATTCCCCGTGAGTCACCTAACTAAACCTTCATCTCTCTCTCTCTCTCTCTGTGATGTAGATATCTATTATTTACTTTCTTTTCTGTCACATAAAGTAAAATAAAATTAAAATTAATTCTTGTTCTTTCTTTTCTTTTTGTTTTGTTTAATAAAATTTTTGTTTATTCAAAATGTGTGGAATTTCGGCTATGATACTTGCTGATCAAGGAGCTTCTGCTTGCCCAGATCTCTTTGAGAGTTTAGGTCTTCTTCAACATAGAGGACAGGTATATTTCATTTTTTTTTTTTATCTCCTCTCGTATAAATATATATGCAAACTAAGCTAAAAATAAAAAATCAATTTTTTCAAAAAAAAAAAAAAAAAAAGGACGCCGCTGGTATCGTTACTTCAGGTCCCAAAGGTCGTCTTTATCAGTGCAAAGGAAATGGCATGGTAAGAGATGTTTTTAATGAGAGTCAGCTCTCTGGCCTTATTGGTAGTCTCGGTGCTGGACATGGTATTATAAATCTAATCTTTACAGTTCCAAATAGCTTGAATCTTTGTACTCATAAGACACTTTTATTTGTAGTCCGGTATCCCACGGCTGGTTCATCATCTCTTTCAGAAGCTCAACCGTTCTATGTTAATTCTCCTTATGGAATTGTTTTCGCTCATGTAAGTAGCTTTCAAATTTTTTTAGGAGAAAAAAAAAGTAATCTGATAGCCTTTATAGAATGGAAACTTGACGAACGCTGATGAATTAAGAGTTTATTTGGATAAAATTGCTCACCGTCACATCAACACAGATTCTGACTCGGAACTCCTCTTGAATATTTTAGCCAACAATCTTCAAAAGACAGGAAAATTCAGGTAAGAAAAAATTAATGCTTGGAGTGCACGCGAGCGCATAACTTACTTAACTTTTTGTAGAATTAATGAAGAGGATATTTTTACTGCTATTAAAGACTTGCATAGTCAAGTAAGAGGTGGATATGCGTGTGTTGCTATGGTGGCTGGTTACGGTATTATTGGTATTCGTGATCCACACGGTATTCGTCCTTTAATTATGGGCCGTCGTAAGAACCCTGCCGGTTATGATTACATGTTTGCTTCCGAGTCTATCGTTCTCGACTCTCTTGGTTTTACTGATTACGAAGATGTTAAGCCAGGTAATTGAAAAAAAAAGACAGCGAATGAATATTAGACCATCAGAAAAAAAAAAGGATATGTGATTTTAATTTGTAACGATATAGGTGAGGCCATCATTATTACTCAAGGAGGTAACGTTTCTAGACGCCAACTTGTAGTTGCTGATAAAATTACACCCTGTATCTTTGAGTATGTCTATTTTGCTCGTCAAGATAGTATTATGGACGGTATCTCTGTTTATAAAGCTCGTTTAAGTATGGGCGAAGCCCTCGCCGACCAAGTTACTAGATCCCTTGGAAAAGATATGGATATTGATGTTGTTATTCCCGTAAGCTTGATATTTTGATTTTTTCACTCTTATTTAATAGAATTAATTTACTTCTCTTTTAGGTTCCTGATACAAGTCGAGTCGCTGCTCTTCAATTATCACGTAAGATCAATATTGTATACAGAGAAGGTTTTAATAAGAACCGTTATGTTGGCCGTACTTTTATTATGCCAGGGCAACAAACTAGGTAAATAAAAATAAAAATTACCACAGATAAACTTTTTTAAAAAACCATGAAATTATTAGACGTAAAAACGTACGTCGCAAGTTGAACGCAATGGCTCTGGAATTCCATGGAAAGAATGTCTTATTGGTTGACGGTAAGTTTCTAATCAAGGAAAACAAAAAGCAATAAACTTTGCTAAAGTACAATATCAGACTCTATCGTTAGAGGCACTACCTCTAAGGAAATTATTCAAATGGCTCGTGATGCAGGAGCTAAAAAGGTTTACTTTGCTTCTTGTGCACCACCTATTAAATACCCAAATGTTTACGGTATCGATATGCCCACCCGTCAAGAGTTAGTTGCTCATGAGAGAAACGTTGACCAAGTAGCTGAAGAAATTGGAGCCGATAAAGTAATTTTCCAAGACCTTGATGATTTGGTGCAATCCGTGCGTCGCTTTAACCCTGTCATTGAAGCTTTTGATACATCTGTATTTGACATGTGTTATGTTACAGGTGATGTTGATGATAAGTATATGGCCAAATTAGAAGGTGTTCGTAGCGAAGGAAGCAAAGCTCGCTTAAGTATAGATAGTGACTCTGTTGGTCTTTACAACAGTTTTTACAGTAAACAATAGATCCCCTTCGGATACATATTTATAATAGAGACAATCTTTTCAAGTAATTAATAAATATAAGTTGTATAAGCTTTAATGCAATTATTTTACTAAGCAGAAATCTTGTTTATGTATTATTATTTTATAAACTATCTACAACCGTCCTCATCAATAGACGTAATGATGCTTGGCCTTATTCAGTTGCATTTCACAACAAAAAAAGATATTCTTTTTTTTTTTTTTTTTTTTTTTTTTGCTTTCTCCTTTTTTTTTTTGCCTCAAGAAACGATTTCTGCCACCGAAGAAATATATTAAAAAGCCGATGTTAATTATCAACATGTATGTAATAATACCATCAGTTACCTGCGAAATACAAGTGTTCAATTATTTAGATGCACTAATATTACTGCAATATCGGCTTAAAAAAATAAATATATACATACATGTCGAAAAAAATTACATAGATATATGTATATATACGTACGTTTTCAACATTTTCAACAACAGATGGTTATTATGTCTATGTAGCGTGCTAGATACATTTGTTATGTATGTATTTCACTTTAAAATGATAATAAGATGTTTAAGCCATAAGTGATCAAAAAGTGTAGAAATAAGTCATAAAAACAATGAATACATAAATAAAGAGAACTTTTTATTTGTGTTTTTATTCTATTTATCTGTATTTATTTAATACGAGGGAACAAAACAATTTCATCATCCCCCACAGCTCTTTCAGTTTGGGTTAATTCACAAGCGTTCTTGAAATAGCGATCACTCTCAGGAACACCTAAACGCGTTAACAAACCGTCCATCTTAGAAGGCATGGCAGGCTGCAACAAGATACCAGCAATACGACATGCCTCTAAAGAATAGAAAAGAACTGTATCAAGACGAATTTTTTCCTCAGGGTTCTTTACTAATTTCCATGGCTCGTTGTCTGTAAAATGCTTATTTGCCTAAATGTTTTTTTTTTTTTTTTTTTTTTTAGTTTGTGCCAGTTTCATTCTTTTTAATTAGTAGTACCTGCGATAACATATCGAATACGTATGTATAAGCTCTGCTGAATTCACGGTTCTCAAATGCTCTATCAAAATTTTCTATACATTTCTCTCTTAGTCCTTGATAAAAACATCTTTCTGTGACCTGAACATACCTGCGGTTTCCATGATTGTTTTATGTATGGATTCATCATTGGGATCGATAGCTGTATCTTTCTTTACGGGTAAAATACCACTGGGGATCAAAGCTTTACCAGTAGTTCTATTCAATAAATTACCAAGCTGCCCAGCTAAATCCTTTTTATATCTAGTATGAATCATTTCTTCAGAGTAATCTAAGAAATGGCAGTGTAAATAAGCATTGTTAAATTCAAAAATTAAGTATTTATTACCTCCATCATCGGCAAGACCACCATCACGAACAAGGTAATAACGCACTGGATCCACACCATAATCTTTCATAACTTGGAATGGGTCAGCAACGTTGCCACGACTTTTAGACATCTTTTGTTTGCCCATGGTCCAATGTGCGTGTGCAAGAATTTGTTTAGGTAATGGTAATTCTGCAGCCATTAAAAATGCAGGCCAATAAATAGCATGAAATCTTTTACAAGTAGTTTAGTTATCAAATAAATATACCTCAATCATATAATTCAATTACCTAACAATATCTTTACCAACTACTTGAACGTCGGGAGGAAAAAACTCCTTGTTTTTGGAATCTTTATTCCATGGATATCCTGTTGCAGTAAGGTAGTTGGTTAATGCATCTAACCAAACATAAATAGTATGTTCTGGATCATTTGGTACGGGAATACCCCAATCAAGACGAGATCTTAATCTAGAGACAGATAAATCCGCTAAACCAGCTTTAATCCAAGAGGTGACCTCATTCTTTCTATTGATGGGTACAATAGCATTGGGATTTTGTTCAATCCATTCCAAAAGACGATCACCAAATGCAGAAAGTTTAAACTTGTAGTTCTTCTCGGAAGTCCATTCTACACGCTGACCAGATTCTATAGATACCATTACCTTTTCTCCAGTCTTTTCATCCACTATTTCATGAACTTGATTACTAGCATAAAATGCTTCATCAGAAACTGCATACCATCCTTCATGTTCTCCTTTGTAAAGATAGCCGTTATTTAATAACTTATTCTACAATTGTTGCGTCAATAATCGAGTTTTCTGTTTTAATTAATTAAATTTACCCATAATTCGTTCACTGCTACAGCATGATGCTTATTTGTCGTACGCTCAAAGCTAGTATATCCAATATTTGCTGCCTCGCATAAATTCTATCATTTCAAATTTAAAACACGTTCTTTTTTATTCATCTACACTATGTACCTTAAAACTTTCGGATACTTTATCGCAGAATTCAATTGGCTGCATATTGTTTTTATTAGCAGCTTGTTGGATCTAGTTCAAAACAAGTCAAAATACTGATCCTTCGGTTGTCTCGAGTTACTCTACCTTCAAGCCGTGTTCGTCAGTACCTGTCGACATTAAAACTTGCTTTCCATGTAAAGCATAATGGCGACGAATGGTATCAGCTAATACTGTGGAATAAAGATGTCCAATATGAGGCACTAAGTAAAATAAATTTAGTCTATGAAATACATGGCGTTCACTCATTCTGAAGCATACCGGCATTAACATAATAGATAGGTGTAGTCACAAAGGCCTTTGTATGGTTTCCCTGCTTAAAAACTAAAGAGGAACTTGATTGAAAACCAATTCTTGCTTGTCTAGAAAAGTCTCGAAGTCGAAGGATACGCATTTTTGGAAATCAAAAAAAAAAAAAGAAAAAGAATTGGCTATTTAAGAAAGTGACAGGATGACCAGACCAGGGCCAAAATAAATGCAGAAAAGAAGACTCCGCTATTTGTGCTTTAAAGGAAAGTCAAAAATCTCAGGGCAGATTAAATAGAATTAATACCATTAAAATCTGTATATCAATAAATAACTTTTGAGAGCTACATAGTTTGATAGATCACTTCTTTTTTCTTTTGGAAAAAGCACATACGTTGTACCCCTTTGATCAAATTCCTGCATAATGTATCTATTTGAAATATTAAATGACTGGATATTTGAACTTGCATTAAAACAAGAAAATTGAGGTTTAAAACATTAAATATTGTCTAATGTAATATTATATATCTCACAAAATCATAGCCTAACTTCAATTTTTGTATGTAGAGCAACCGCTTTGAGTTTATCTTGCCCAACTATAGTTTATTTACTGTAGCAAGTAATTACAAGTCGGCCCTGAATATAAAGCAGCTTTTGACTGACTTTGGGAACTCTACTCTCACTTTTGAGAGATCCTTAGTAAATAACGTAATTCTCTGGAGTGTGAAACTAAAGTTTAACAAAAAAGGAAATAACTAATCAAAAGAAAGAGTCACTAGTTACTTGCAAGCGCCTTATTGAAACTTTAAAAAGTTTTATGTACATACTTCTTTGATATCACAAGAGTTGCGTTCAATCATACTAACTACTTGACTCACTTGAAGTGATATTTTGTAAGCAGTGTTTTCTTAAATAAATAAATGGATTGCACACAAAAGATGGGCAAATTTGTTCTTCAGTGTTTGTACTACTGAAAAAGCAAAAGACATGAAACAATCATCTCCATAGAAATGTCGAAGACGTCATCCTTATTTTATTTTTATTTTTATTTTTATTGATACATTTTGCAGAACAAATAAATATTTTCTTTTCTTCTTTATTCTGAATACAATAGATAAAATAAAATAAAAGAAGGGGGAGTGTTCAAAAGCTAACAGATATGAATAATCACAATGGATCCCACAATAAACCAAACAAGTCTTGTAGTCGACTTCCACTTATACCTTTATCACCTTTGACACAAACATCTATTGAATACGCCAAAGCCCTCGCACAGACTACAAAGTCTTTATCCGAAACAGCAGCAGCGGACTCGGGTGCAACTAATAGCAATATAATTTCATTATTAAATAAAGACCTTTCCAAAGAAAGAGAAAATCTAGATCGATTAACAAAAGATATGCAGAATGTTCAGTCTCAGTTTCTTCCTGATCTAAATAATTATGAAATCGCGAGAGAAATAGCTTATATCAACTGTAGCTTATTTCGTCTGGTTGTTCTTGATAAGACATGGATTTCAAACTTTGACAAGCAATCAAATATTGTACCACTTTTGGATTTTCATCGATATTTATCACATTCATTTGCACATCAAGTTATTTATAGTGTTATTGAAGAAGAAGAAGAATCAAGTAAAAAATCGAAGAAAAGAAAGAGTTTGAATAACAGCAATAATATGATTACACAATTAATTCAGATTGCTTATATTTTATTAAATGTTTATCGTGATTTCTCTGGTTGTACTGCGATCTTAACGAGTTTACAAATGCCGGAAGTCCAAAGGCTTGAAACACTATGGTCCCAATGTCCAACTAAATTAGTATCTACCTTTAAAGAGTTGGTGCTCATGTTATCACCAAATAATAACTACGAAGCGTACCATCACCAGCTTTGGTTACACACTGCGCAATTTTTGAACATATCACCACTTAGATCACAAATGGTTGCAGTCCCGTTTATGCATGCACATCTTACTATGATACGAAATTTAATTCACACACATTCTGCTGTGATAAGTACCAACAAACAAAACGTCGTATTATCCGATGCCGGTAAAAAATCATTTGTTTCTGCTATTCACGTTTTAGAATTTTGTCAACAACATTTAAAGATCGATCCAGTAGAATTAGAGAGAACTACTACAGCTAATAAACGTTTATCAATTCAAAGCAATAATAAGAGAGCAAGCAGTATTTTTAATGGATTAAAACTATCTATTCCTGTTTGTTTAGAGTTGGATAAATTACCTAGTAACCCAAATTTGTACCATTGGCTTGTTTCACGTGCTTATTTGAATAGGTCTCAACTGCACCATGAAAGTTTACAAGTAGAGCCTTTAGCTATAGGTGAAATTGAACTAGAAACAGAAGAGGAATATGATTTGTATTGGGACTTTTTCCGTCATCAAACAGAGTCTGAAGAAAATCAACCACTGGTTGTCGAAGTCCAGAAAATTCTTCCAAAATTAACAATAGAAGAACAACAAGAAATAATAACAGATCAGACTATTGTGGATGATTTAGTGGTAGTTACACCTGATTCATCAGCAAAGACGGGAACTTCTTTAAAAAGCGATCAAGTTGCACAAGTCTCTGACAATAACTTGACATTATCAGACCGTCTTGTTCATTCTACCGGTAACAATGTCACAGCATCAGATAAGAAAAATAACAAGATCTATTGTAATAACAAAGAAGAAGAAGAAGAAGAAGAAGAAGAAGAAGAAGAAGCTGTAGATGATGATGACGATGATAACGAAACTGATATTATTATTGAGGAAGAGGATTTGGATAAAATGGCTTCTGATAAAACCACAGTAGTAGATGTCGGACTCAAACTCACGGCAAATAAACAAGATGCTATACATCAACAAAAGTCAACCATTGTCGAGTCAACTCAAAATAATAGACCCATGACAACCAACAAGCCTTGTCTTTCACCAACTGCACCAGAGTTCATTCCACAAAGCTATATTCCAACGGAAGATGATATAATCATCCTAACTGAAGTAAATAAGGATATTTTCAAAGAAGACGATGACGAAGAAGTATGGAAAGGTTATCCAATAGATAACAACAGCTCACAAATGGAACAGAAAATAGAGGAGGAAGATGAAGATGAAGTCTGGAAAGGATATCCACCAGATGAAGAAGACGAAGAAGAAGTATGGAAAGGATATCCAGCTCCACAGCAACAACAGCAACAACAGCAACAACAACAACATCAACAACAACAACTAATGAGTCCAAAAACAATAGATTTATCTACACCTTCAACTCCTCAGGAAGTAGAACAAAATTCCAAGAGTCGTTTTAGCAGTGAAGAATGGAAAGGATACCAAAAGACAAGTGAGGAACATGAACATACATCTGGAACTGCTATAAACAAAGAGTATCCAATATCATGGGATAATAACTATAATCAGCTCCATGCTATAGGAAAAGCTGCTGCAAGAAAAATGCAATATTCCTTATCAAATACAGAAAATCGCAAAAGGCTTCCTTCTTCATTCACACCTTCTGCATCTACTTAATCTATTTTTTTTTTAACATTTAATTGCTACATATCTGATTTATATATATTTATTTGCAGCATGAAAAATAAAAATAATTTATTCTCTACTGTGTTTGTTATGTACATTTATTATGAGTAAAGAGAAATGATATTATTATTGTGTGTGTTGGAATGTCTATAAAATAAATATTTGTGCTTTTTTTATACTAATTTGGAGCTTTTTCCTGGGGATTATTTGGTGGGTCTTCCGGTCCCATGTATTGGTTTGTCAAGAAGTCAAATTCTCCAGCTTGTTGAGCTGCTTGATAAACATGATATGGTACCATCATCTTTGTCGATTTATCTGCAGACCCTTCTTCCTCTTTACGACATATATTTACAGTATTATTCACTAATTTCTTTAGAAATACTCGCGTCGCCTAAATTAAACATATTGGTTAGAGTTTATAAACTTATTACTATTAAAATCTTTACCTGGGTCATGATATTTCCTACGACTAGTCTTTGATTCATAGCAGAAGATAAATCAAAATCAGAAGTAGGGCCTTGTAGATTACCATCTTTCCCCAGTAACATGTCATTCGCAATCACACTTTTTAATCGTAATTGACCTACAACTGACCAAATCCAATCTAAAGATCGTTCGTTGGCTATATTCATTGTATCTGGATTCACGGTTAAATCTTTAACCATTTCAGATATATCGTTCCTACGTGTCACTTCCTCTTTAGAGGTATTTGGGACTGAGGCTTCATCCATATCAATATCTATATCCATATCATCATCTATATATGTAAGTGTAAATATTTGGGACATAAACATTTCTTGTAATATATATATATATGTATATTGTTTACCAGAATCTTTCACTTCTTCCCAGCCTGGTTCAAATGTCTCAAGGAGTTTAGTAACACTTGTTGTGCTATTAATTCCACCATTACGCTTTCTACTATTCCAGCCTTTAGGTCTTCTTGGACAATTATCATCAATAGTTTCATCATGTCCATCACGTACACTTCCACAAAATTTACAATAGCCTGGCGCTAAATTTGATTCAACTACGTCCTCTATGGTATCGGATTTTACAGGTGTGTATTTGTTTTTAACGCACCATAAAACGACATCCTTTGTTGTCAAAGCTTCTGCTGCAAGCCTCAATACATTATCATTTACTTCAAAAGCTCTTTTCTGTGTTTCTAACCGTAGTAGTCGAGCTCGATGCCATTCTAATGCTTTCCTTTTACCCACAGACCATTTGAAGAACACTTGAGAACTTATCGCACAACTATATGGTAATGCTGTACCGTGAGAGCCTACAGGTAATAACAAATAATGAGCTTTTTTCTTTCTCTTTTACTATTTGAAACATTCAAATCTTATTTACCAGCTCGAACAATAGGTAATTTTCTCACACATTCTTTCAAGATACCACCCAAAAGACTCATCTTTTGTCTAACTGCCATAGTAGCAGGTGGCTCAATATCTTGTTGTACGGGTATAGAAGAAGGTACTGAACTTATATCTTTAAAGTCAGTATTTCGATCCAATTCAATCTCAATACTACGTTCGCTTCCCAATAACTGCTTTCCTGAATGAGAGTCATCTAATTTTAAATGATGAATCAAATCTACTGTTTTGTTTCGCTTCTTATCGACAAAGAATAACTGGATACGGATTGGAAACTCTCCCCAACCCAATCGAGTGAGTTTAAAAGGTGCTTCAGTTACATCTACTACATCATTGGGTTTGTAACTAGGATGTAAATGAAATCGTACACAAGTAATAAACGCTGATACTTCTTGTTTTGCTTGTGGTGGTTCTACAACGTAAATCATCCATTTATGTGTAAATTGTTTTAAAAGTGGATCGCGACGATCTGTTGGAAAAAAGGATGAGTGAATAAGCTCATTTTTTGGCGCTTATAATCTTTACCTGGTGCAATGTATTTACTAACATTACCAATAATGATACGCCTCTTAATATAAAATCGTGAACCAACATCAGCTGTGTTTGCTGAAGACATAGCAGCAGCAAATGATTCAATTTTAGGTACGCTTAGTTTATCCTCATCCGTTTCTTTATTACTATTACTTTCGTCCGTTTGTTTTTCAGAGATTTGATTAGTAGGAGACGCTTCGAACTCTTTTTCTGGTAAGAGCTTTGAAGATTTATCAGGATGGGTATCTTGTAAAGCATTTTGTGTTGTGACAGTGGGTGTATTTGATAATTTGGATGAAGGATTTTTTGATGCGTTGTTATTGTCATTATTATCATTAATTGTTATAGGTATATTAGATACATTTTCTAGTTGTGCAGTCGATTGTCTTCTTTCGTTTTCCAATTCCATATCCACATCTTCTTCGAATACTTTAATTGAAGGCTATAAAAATAAAGTTAATTTTTAATTATAGACTCGTTCTTTTCAATATATTGTACCCTTTCTAGTTTCTTTTGAAGAGGTCTAATTAATCAAGGAATTTTTCGTTTAGTACAGTTGATATAAAATAAATAAATATATATATATATATATGTATATATATTACCTTGCTATGGCAGGAATCATACCCATAGGCCTAGATCTGGCTGGATTGTCTAAAGGAACCTCTGATTCGTCTACAGGTGTACCACATTGTAACATAATCTGTTCATAGGGTCCAAATTCTAAATTATGTGACAGTCTACAATGATTTAAAAATCCTTGCTGGTTTGCAAAATCATCACGGTGACAAACAGGACAGGCCAATCTATAAAATATGTTCCGTTTAGTTTCTTGCTGTAAATCGAATTAAAATAAACATATATACCGAACATAGACACCGTCATGCCTTCTACCAAATAACTGATTTTTTTCGGGCCCTCTATAAGTCCTTTTTTTAGGTGTTGTGAGAGGTGCATTATTACTCAAGAGCGCTTGAGAACCTCCGTTATAATACATGGCAGATCTTCGGGTATAATGAACTGCTTCTGGCATGGATGCAGCTAAGGATTCTATAAAAGCAAAACAATATTTTTTTTAAGAAAAAACGTTTGATTTTTGTCATTGTAACTAGGTTATACCATTTTCAACTGCTGCTTTCAAATCTTCTAGTATACTTTCAGCTTTTGTAATTTCTTGCCGAATAGTTGCTGCTTCTTTTTGCTTCAAGTATATTTCCAAGTCGAACTGATGATCAATAATGTCAATTATCTTTCGCTTTGTCGATTCATCTTTTTTTTAAAAAAAAACAGAAAAAAAAATTTACGAAGTTAGAAAATTGACTTTCTCAAATAAAGAGCAAAAAGAAAAGAAAAAAAAAATAGTCAAAATATACCTCTTGGTATTGTCGCAGCAGTTTTTTTAGGAGGAGGATCTACATTAGGCAGCTCCATGGCTTTTTTATATGTAAAACGCGCGTCAGTTACCAAAATAAAAAGAAAAGAAAAAACAATTGAAAACAAAAGCAGAAATTATACAATATTAAAAAAAAAAAAAAAAAAAAAAAAAAAAATGCATTGTAGCACAGTCACAGTGGTCCTGATTTTCTTTTATTGCTGGCTGTCATTCTCCCATAACGAAACTGAGTATCCATCAGCAGACTTGAATAGTCTGATTTGTTCTCTTACATCATCCAACATCTCCAAGGCCATAAGGTACATTTCTGTTCCTTCTTTGTTATACATGAGTGAATTTGTCAACATTAATACTACGTCTCTTTCAAATTCAGCTGTAGTTTTAACAATCTAGAAAGCCAAAGAATCAGTGAAATGCTGCTTTTCAAAAAATGATAAAAAATCACTTACACCATCTCGTACTCTATTCTTAATTGTCTTTAGATAAAGTGGTTGTTTCACAACTTTATCATAAAGAGGTGCATAAGATTTTTTGATTGGATTCATAAACATGGTTCCATTCTTATGGTTGGCAATCTCTTGCCATAATAAACTAATATTCTTTTGCCAAGCTTTTTGCCTTTGGTCATTGTTATTGTTTGGATTTGATCTTCTTTTTTCTATTGCTGATGTAGATGTAGGTGTTGCAGTTTCACTACCCGTATAATACTCTTCATCCGGTGTCATCATGTTCAGTTTTGATATAGGTGAAGCTTTTATTTTTTTTTTTAATAAAAATCGATTTTAGGTTAGCAACAATCGAGTTATTTTGAGTTTTCAAAAATATTTACCAGATTGATCATAATAGCTTCTATGATAGGAAGAGGTAGAAGCTTCAGGTATAACAATGTTTGGTAATTTATTACTCATGAGTGATTTATGTTGGTGATTATGTGAATTATTAGAACCAGATGGTGTATCTCTTAATTGGTCTGTAACGATCCCTTCCATGGGTGAGGCCAAATTGTTCGTCTTGTTTGTTCTAACTTCTTGCTCATTTTCTGTTTCTGTTGATATGATATCTCCAGTCCCCATGTTACTTTGTTCAAATTGGGTTGTTGTGTCTTCTATATCTACTTCAGCAACAGATGTCGTGACAGGCTCTGTTGATTTAGTCACTTCATTGATAAGTTCTGTTACCGTGGCATTTTGGTTAGAAGGTTCAGTTGAAATAGCAACTCGATTAGTCATGTTGATCATTTGAATGGCTTCCGTCAACATGGTAGCCTTGCTTGCAAGTTCGGGAGATATGGACTCCTTATCGTCCATAGTTATGATATTGGCAGTTTGTGTTGTTAGCGCGACAGGGCTAGTGGTGGGTATAGTAGCAGTAAGAGAAGTTACGGGAGTTGAGCTAGGGCCACTTTCAGAGGTGAGATGAGGTGCTGATGGGTGATTTTGTTTTTCATCTGATACATCTTCTGTTTTTATAGGTTGCAACTCCTCTTCTTGCATCAAAATTATGTCTGCTTTTTTGGGGGAAGTTGCTTGCTCTACTGAAACTACGTTGCTATCATTACTCATGGGAACAGAACCATCTGAAATGGATGCAAAAACAGCTTGACTCTCATTTGACTCATGGTGGGGTGACACCGGGCTACCTTCTTCAAGTCTACATCTCTTTAAATTGTTGCTTGTCGTGATAACTGTTTCACTGGATGTACGTTTCATACGATTTTCTAATAAAGCGGTATTTTCTATAACTTTACTTTCACTCAGCGTAATAGCTTTATCTTGACTCGCTGTATTCATAGTCTCCTCATTAGCAACAATATCAAATGAATCATTAATTTCTTCTGTTTGATCAGTTAATTCTGAATCATTATTTCGGGACAAAGTAATGTCACTTGAAGAGGACGCCTCTGATAATTTTTGATCCCATTCTCCAGACTTGATGGACTCAATTTCTTCAGCAAGCTTTCCAAAACTTTCTTCATCCTTTTTCAGGTTTTCTTTTACTTCTTCGATTCGTTGTAAATACAATTGCCTTGCAATTCTAACAACTACAGGCATATCGTTTTTTAAATCATGGTTTCGATAGAGTTGTCTACAGACTTGTCAAAAAATTATCTTCCTTTAGATTTGTATTCTGACTTACTTTTCAGCTTCAAGACTTTCAACAAGTAAATAATATTGAAATTGACAATTCTAAATCAAATGATGAGTTGCTTATTTTTTTTTTTTTTCTTCTTTAAAGACGTTCTACCTTTTGACTAAAGAAATCAGATTGACGTTGTTGAGGTTGAATCAAACCATGTTGTTTTAACACGCGAGCTACTTGGAACCACATATTTTCTCCATATTTGTATACAGCTTGAGTTAGTAATAATTTTTCAAGTATACTCCATTCGCAGTTATTGGACATGTTGGAAAAGATTAAAATACAAAAGGAAAGAAAGAGCGAGAGTGAGAGAAAATAAGTTTTGAAATATTCTGGTATTTTTGTGTGACTTCACATAGGCATCAACAATCCTTTTTATTTATGAAAACTCTAAACTATACATATATATTACATGGATGAGATGATTTATTTCTCTTGATCTTCTTCTAAAGCCATAGGCTCAGAAGGATCGGATGATACGGATTTCCATAAACCTTCCAAATCATATTTTTCTCTCATTTCAGGTGTAAACAAATGTACAATAATACGACCTAAATCAATTAATAACCATCCAGATTTATCATTTCTTCCTTCAATATGTGGAGAAGGTTGTGATTTTAAAGCATCCGGGTTTGAGCTAATTGCTTTCTTGACCTAAACAGATAATTAGAATAAAATTGACTTGACATTTCCCTTTAAATAACTTACCACACTACGAACATGTTCAGCTACACCACTCAAATATTTATCCCCTTTTGCACTAGAAGCAACAATCATGTAATCAGCCCAATCACACTTTTCTCTAACATCAATCACATGAACATTCTCCATTTTACTCTCTTCTAATAATTTAGTAACAGTCTCTTCAGTTAATTTTCCAGATTCCATCAATTCCTTTGACACTTCTTGAAGAGCTAAACGATCTTCTAAATGATCTCCAACAGCGCGACGTTGCCATAAAGGTATAAAATCTGTCTCGGATAACACTTTTTCATCTGAATACTCAGAATCAACAAACCAATCCTTATCTACTTCCTCGTCGTCATCATCGGATTCTGCTGGATAAAGTTCAGGATAATCCTTAGGATCAATTGCTTCAAGTTCGTCTTCTTCCTCTTCTCCTTTTGTCTTTTTTTCGCTGTCAGTGTCAGAACGAAGATTTGAAAAACGGAAACTGCTTTGTGAAAAATTTTGACGCCAAGTTAAGGTAGGTACAATACATACTCGGGCTTGGTGTGTGGCTGCTATACGAAAGACTGGTGTCTTTAAAGTGAGTGTGGTTAATCTAGCTAAACGGAACATGGCTGAATTATGAAAGAAAAGAATTTTTTTTTTCTTATTACCGTCAGGGCCCCTAATTTATGCGTAGTTCACATTTTTATTTCATTTTTTTTAAGAATGTGACCTTGATTATAATGAATTCACTCTCAGAATATCCACACTTCAATGCAATTTTTGACAGTCTTTTTTTGATCAAGCGTTGTTGTGTTATGCCACCAAATCATAAATAAGCACTGTTCGGCATTCAAGTTCCTTTTCCTTTCCGTTCCAACCAAGTCGATCCTCTTTTAGTTCTACTGTCTACTTCACAATACTACATCTGGTATGCTTGTTGACAAATGATCATTCTAGAAATACCTTTTCGTTCTGAACAACACATCATACAAATAATCAACGATCAAGTCTATCTTATTGAATAGTCACCCAGTTTTTTAAAAAAAGCGGAAATCTCACTTTTTTTAAGCAAAATATTCCAACCAAAACCCTTTTTTTTTTCTGGGCTTTTATTCTTTTCTTTTCTTTTCTTTTCTTTTCTCTTTCTATATATCACTTTATTATATTTGATTTTAAAATGTCATTAAGCAATTATAGTATTCTGGAAGACGATGATTATTTTCAAGATCCTGTCCCAGCCAACTTTCCAGTGTTAGATGATGATGATGATTTTCAAGAGTGCACCCAAGCCAACAGTTTGTTAGAGGAAGATGAATATCCTGACGGTTGGGTTGATGTGCCCCTCAATCCATGAAATAAACACTACGATGTCACCGTATTAGAGAACACTCTCTATGCATGGGCAGAAAGAGAGCATTTCAGTCTTGTTAAAGCAAAATCAGATTTAAAGAAGGTGTACTTCGTTTGCGCTTACAGTAATCGCTATCCTAAATCAAAGGGTACAAATACAGATCCTAAAAGACTGGGTAGCTCTTATAAGACAGATTGCCCTTTTGTTGTAAGAATTACACATAAGTTAGCTCGCGGCTTTTGGTCTGTAAATGATCCTTTAAACGAATCAGAGCACACGCATAACCATCCTTGCACTGCTGAGTATAATGCCATAGATTTTTTTAACTAGGTGATATTTTTCCGCTCTATATAAAATGCCATTTCAGCGAGAAAATTTGGGCACTATATAGAATAGTGCCAATAGTGCCATTTAGCTGATGTTTTTCTTTATATTTCATTTATTATAATAAAAAGCTATTATAAGTCATTTTATGCTTGATTAATTTATTAGGTTACTTTCACTTCTTTTTTGATATGAGATTCCCATGCTCGCTTTATGCGCCGATGGCTCAACAAAAGGTCAACACCTCCAAAAATAGCTTTGATAACTAATTGGCCAAAATTTCAGTTGCAGAGCAATTGATTACGACTTTTTTTGTAAACATTTAATTGAAGGAGAAGTTCAGGATGAACAACATTTTAAGTTTTTTGTTGGATTTTGTTTGGAGAAGAGAATAAAGTTGAAACTCTATTATGTAAATGATGTAGTTTCGGAAAGCCCAACATACAATTAACTATGTGTGAAAATTGTTTTTCTTAAACATACTGTCACTTTTTCAAGGATTGGACTTGCTATTTATTAATAGACACTACGATTGATACCTTGACTAGGAATTGTTTTCGGGCAAGAATAAATGTCGTTTGCCAAAGAAGAGTACGTTGCTTTGAAATCCAACTTAAATTACAACATATTTCAGATTCAAGAAATTGAAGGAAAAGTTTATAACTTTTGGATATATACGGACAGGTTACCTATTGCAAAATAGGTATGATTGCTCGAAACCATCAAAATTGTGGTATACATATTCCTAGAGTAGCAAGAGCTCAATGAAACATTTTTTTTTATTCTCGTACTCTTTTTTGGCAGGAAGGTAGTGTCAGGTTTTTAGCTTATTGGTATATAGTCTATAAAACATAACTGTGACAAGAGCCGTCAGATAATAATTTTTGAAGCATCATAATATGTAGTTTAAACGAAGTATACACTGTTTATTTAGAAGCTGATGACAATTACATATTTATGCATAATCCTTGTATGCTGTGCTAAAATGAAAGAGCCTTTTTGTTACATATTATTACCAATATATAGCATGATCTCTAAATCATAAAATGAGCTTTTTTACTTATTTTTAGTTGGTTGAAACTATAAAAAATTTTCTTATTTTTTTTTTCAAACAGAACTTGTAAAAATTCTAATACATAATGTACAATAGAGAAAAAGTTTTTCAATTAGTTATAAATTGTTCGATACGTACTCTCTCATAAGTCAGTTTATTTAGCTTATAAGTAGATTAATCCTAATTACTCTCTGAAAAATAGGAGTTTTCCTTGATATAATAACCGCAAAAGTGCTTTATAATGAGACAAATGAATGACTATGTCAACATATTGCTTTCGTATAATATGTATCTCGGTGTGAAAAAAAGTTAGAATCGAGCTGCTCTCTCTTTTGTTTATTCTATAATATAATGATATAACTCATTACGCCTCGATAATTAATATGAGAAAATCTCTGTTCCTTTCGCCTCAATTTATGCTTTCTGTTAAAAATTAAAAATGACTTTTTAGACGTTATCATTTTTCAAACCTCAATTATCAAGAAAGATGCTCTCAAATTGTTTCAGCCATTTCCGTATTGTCTTGAATTGAATATTGCTTAGACTTTAAAATCAATTTGAGATGTCGCTTGCGAACATATTTATACTTTATATAATTGATACATGGAAAATATTCAGAAAGATTTCAAGGTATTATTAATTAAAAACATCAACAAGAAAATGTGCACATGCTATCGTGATAAAGCTTACAGCGAAGATAGATTAGACGAAATCAGAAGAAAGCATATAAAGTTGAGCTACTGTATCTTTAAGCTTATAGTATTTGAGTGTGGCCAAGTTTAAAGTTCAGGTTTTTTCTCAAAGATGTTTATTCAGTGAAAATTTCATGTAATGGCAAACAGAAAAAAGCTCTATGGCCTAAGGCTGTCTAAGTTTTATTCAAGAAAACACAAATTAAATGTGATAGTGTAAATGCTTTTCTTTTTTTTTCTTTTTATTTGCAGCTCATGTGTACATATATTCTTTTAGTAAAAGACACTGCTTGTTTTTTTTCAATACATGTGTTTTAATTCTATGATTTGAACTGCAAGAATGTATGGTACAAGGATTGCTTTTATATCAGAGTACAATATGTACCCAAATATAGGCTCCATGTGAGAAAAAAGAAGGATTGGAAAAGAAAGAGAAAAAGAGTCCAGAATAAGAAAAAAAAGGAGCTCAACCAAGTTTTTGTTACTGATTTTCGTGGGATATATGATTACAAAGAAGAATTAATTCTAGTGGATAAAGACAATCAAATACAAGATCCGATTAATCTATATTCTTAATCAAGGAAGAAGGAAGTAATAGTTTCAAGCGTTATAATGTGCGTGTGGTATACATTAGATATTTGCTGTTTTTGGTGACCAGATTTTTTTTTTTGTTTTCTGTTAAAAAAGAATATTAAAGTAAATTTACCTAAAAGTAGTAAATAAGAAGAGTTCAGCTTTATCGATAATATATACATAATGAGAATTTCTCCCAAAGGAAAACATTTTAAAAGTTTTTCTATATTCAAACGTTTTCCTTTGAGAAAATAAAAATTTGTGTGGTAGGGAATCATGGGAAAAGTGCCTCCTCCCACCCCCCATTTTTATTTTTCATTGTAAATAAATTAAGCGAACATGTTTAATTGGATCTGAACTTAGAGTGAAGAATTAAAGCGATATTGTTATGGTTGTCTCACAAGAAGTCTAGAGAGTTTACACAAAAGAAAGTGCCACCAAATAACTAGAACTTGAAGGGTTACAACAACGTTCAGATTGATTTTATTAGTCTACTAGGAATATACGGAGATTTTTTGTTTCAAATTAGAAATATTATAACTATTCTTATACGATTTTCCTAAATGGAGGGTATATTTAAGATCGAATTATTTTAGGAAAACAACTCTTTTTTTCTTGTACCTTGGGAAGAAAGTATGCGTCTGTCGGCTTTTCAAGGTAAAAAAAATGTGGGGAAAGTTTAACGGTGACACCTTCCTTTTTGATTCCTTTTGGCAACTGTCTTGTAGGAAAAAAGAGCTAAAAAGCAACGTGACCATGAGAACGATTGGTTAATTCGATTATAGTTACATCAAGCAGCATAATTACTATATAAACAGAGCAATTTTATTATAATGTCATTTTTTTATTATCTTCAATAGCTTTATTTTATTTTCTATTATTATGACCTCTCTTGACCAAAAAAACGATATTGAACATTGTGAGATTGATATCACTAACAATTCAGGTTCTGATCATCATACTGTATCCAATGGTGTTCATGGTGCTCATGGCGCTCACGGAGCTGCTGGATTCAATCCTGCACCCATTGGTTTCGGTGCTTTTGCTCTTTGTTCTTTCGTTCTCGGTTTATATAACTCTGGTCTTATCACCGATTTGCCTCAAGTAGCAGTAGGTGTCGCATTTGGTTATGGTGCTATGGGACAATTTGTTTGTGGTATCTGTGAGATTATAGCCGGTAATGCATTCGCTGCTACTACCATGTTAACCTTTGCTGGTTTCTTCTTAACTTTTGGTATTATGATGGTTCCTAGCTCGGGTATTCTTGAACTCACTATGTCTATGGGTGGTATCGAAGCCGTTCATAAATGTATGGGACTTGTTCAAATTGCATATGCTATTGCCGCTTTCCTTTTCTTACTCGGTACCCTCCGTCAACCTATCCTTATCCGTCTTGTACTTCTTCAAGTGTTCCTTGCCTTCTTCACTGGTGGTGTTGGTGGATTAACTGGTGTTCACAACTGGACCCTTGCTTCTGGTTGGATTTCTTTCACTCTTTCTCTTACTGCTTGGTATATCATGAGTGCTTTACTCTTCACACCTCAAAATACTTTTATCAAGCTTCCTTTCTTCTAAATAATGAAAGGAGACACTCTACAGTTTGAAGCTTGGTGAATTAGACACTCAACAATCTTTTTCCATACATATATCTTATTTATTTATTCTTAAATTTGCTGAATTATTATACCACTATATTCACCAGCTTCAATTTTGTAATTTTTTAACTATTTCATTGCTATATTATTATAAATATTTTTTTTTTACTTGAAGGCCAGGAGCCTAAATAAAAAATGACAATAATACAAAAAATATAATATCTTACGTATAGTATACACCGTAATAAAACAGTAGCGCATGTTTATCTAATTTCGGATTTGTGTACGTAAAGACGCACAAAGTTCAAGTCCATGCTAGATTTAAACGCAGAATTCAAAACTTTAGATCGATTAAATAGTTGCATAATTGTTAGTTCGTTTGAATATTTTTAATGGAACAGAAAAAGATGTAATTATGGTATTTTTCCTGAGAATATATACTGCTTAAGAGTTGTGTATAA
This sequence comes from Pilaira anomala, assembly GCA_025716855.1. NCBI lineage: Eukaryota > Fungi > Mucoromycota > Mucoromycetes > Mucorales > Mucoraceae > Pilaira > Pilaira anomala. Next base: position 441,164 of record JAIXMQ010000003.1, read on the forward strand.
TTTTATTATTTCTATGTATTTTATATGTACATATAAGGTGATAATTCTTTTACCACTTGGTTGCTAATGGGTTTCCTAAATTTTGAGTGACAGCATGGTATTGAGTACGAAGGAGCTGGCGCGCTCTTTCGGAGCTCGGATCAACAATCCATTCACTTTACAAAACAAATCAGTTTTAAAGAATATAGATTTAATAAATTTAATAAAAGAAACTTACTTGTAAATGCTTTTAATAATTTCATTATTTTCGGGCAAGACACCTTGAGCAGTTTGATAAATAGATTCGACATGGCCCACCCAATCTTTTGCATTAATAACTTGTTCGGATTCAGCAGGTAATTGACCACCACCATTAGCACAACCACCAGGGCATGCCATGACTTCAACATAATGATAATTACATTTACCAGTTTTAATCTTACGTACAACGTTTTGAATGTTTCTAAAACCATATGCAGTAGCAAAACGTAACAAGATTCTACCATCGTCAGCAATTAAAAAGTATTCCTTGACATCAGCGTTTTTACCGGTCTTGATAACTACACGAGATGAAGCTTGAGTTGCATTGATATCAGGCATATTAAATATATCACGAGCAGCAGTTGCAAAGATATATTCAAGCGCACCTCCAGATGAAGACCCAGGAACTCCGTATACAGTTTCTATACCGGTAGCGGGATCAACACCGACTTTATTAAACATGTCGTCAATAGGACTCTCAGTCATTTTTGTAAAATCCAAGTTCTTTTCGTGGAACATTTTATCGATTTCACTTGTTGTTAATACACAATCTACCTCTCTTGTTTCGAAAGATTCTAGGTAAAAATCAGGACGACTGGCTTCTAATTTTTTATCGTAGCATGGCATAATAGAAACATGGTATATTTGATTGGGGCTATTTAAAACAAGTTAGTGGCCGAATCAAGTCAATCAAAAGAGCAAATACTTACGTCAGACCAGATTTCTTTGCGAAATAATCTTTTACTAAGGATCCCATCATTTGCTGAGGTGATTTAGCAGCAGTGATAAATGGAAGAATTTCACCGTGAGTCTTTTCTGCGTAACATACCCAACCTGGACAAGAAGAAGCAAGCATAGGTAAGTCTTGTTGAGCACTAACAGCTTCCTCAGTCGCATTGGCCTTTCTTCTTCTTGCTCTCACTTTGGGTTTTCCATCTTCAACAGCCTTCTCTAAATCTTGTTGTTGTTTTGCGGCTTCCAAGGCCTCGCCGCCATTCTGCATATAATGCTTAAATCTTTCATTGAATTCACGAGCTGATTCAACAAGAGATAAATCTTGAGTGAATGAGGTATCAAAGACATGATGTGCGCCCAAAAAATGTTTGAAGAAATATACCAGGCGATGATGTACTTGGAGTGGAGTTAAACGGTATTTGGCTGCTAAAGAAGCTCTTGATTGAGGACTAATAGAGATTACAATGGTGCGATAATCTTGCGGCCTGTTTTGTTCAAGAGCTAGTTTGTTTTGATTTAATATTTTAAAGAGCTCTTCTTGGGATTGCATTGAAATCAAGACACTTTCTGCTGACGTTACGCAACCACTGTTTAATAAAGAATATTTGTCAGATAAATAAATTCAAAGGAAGAGTAGTCCCTTTTTTTTTTTTAAAATACTTTACCTACAGGCCAAGCAGTCGTCCAAGGAGATAGAAGCTTTTTCAAGTTTCTCTTCTCCTCCGTCTTGTGTAATTTCGTAATAACTTCCTTCATTATCTACCTTGATCTCGGTCTTTTTAGATCAAAATAAAGTTGATTAGTAAAAGAAGAATAAACTTAAAAAAAAAAATCTTACTTGTCCTTTATCTTCAGACTTTGTTACTTCTACAGGCTTAATACAAGCTTGAGAGGGAGCGATGTAATCATTAAGATCGGTGAGAACAAGTGCTGACGAGAATGCCATTGGTATTTTTATTTAATGTAAGTATAAAAGTATCAAAGAAACTAACTTTTTTCTTGTGTCCTAGCACTTCTATTTTGGACGGAAAAGTCGGAGCTGACAAGTTTATACCAATCATCCATCTTTTTCAAGTATTCGCAATTGTTTCGTATTTGTTCAATTGAATGGTAGCTAACGTCAATAGAAGAGAGAGAGGAGTTTATGATGAGCATTGTTTAAAAAAGTCGAATATCAAGATGGTTTTTTATACCGTACTTTACAGTTTATATGTACTTATACGATGTTTGCGCAACAAAAAACAAGAATTCTACTGTCTAGTTCTATATTGGATATTACCTATTATTGCAAACAGATTAACAGATTCAAGAATTACATAAAAAAAAACAATTTATTGCTGAAAATAGAAGAGATAAAATCAAAAAGAGGTCAATTATAACGAACAATGTTGTCCCATGTTATATATATTTATATATATGTACAAGCATAAAAAAAAGCATGTGTAGTAAATTCTTCTAAAAAACAACATGGCGAATCAATAAAGACATTTACTGGTAAGAGGATAAAATAATTAATGAACTAAAAGCGTTACTTGATACATAATGATGCCGAATAAAGTAGTTCTTGTTGTAAACAGAGTTAAAGCCTAAACTTGCTTATCTATCTTCACCAGAGTAAACATAGATGAAAGAAGAGATAGAAAGATTCCCTACTACTATAATGGGTTATCTATATATTTGTTTTTGTTTAGCGAATAAATATAAATAAAACATGGATAAGACAGGCAAAATGTATTTTACGTTAATGAGTCCTGTGATAAGAAGATGCGAACGGGCATACCATGAAATCGGCCGAGTAGTTCACAGGGAGATCCGATAAAAGAGAAGATCATTTTATTTTAATTGGACGATTAGAGGAAATCTGTAGCACTGACCGGATTGGGAAAAAGAGGGTGAAAAAAATTCTCTGGAATTTTATTGTGAAAGAAAAGTTATAAAATGAACTGTTTTTTGTTCGGAAATGAACTTTATAGACTACTAGGAATAGAAAGAGAGTTATGCTCCTACAATAGTTAAGTAATTTCACGTGAATTAATAAATTTTCAGGTACTGTATCCTGTTTAATGTGTACATAGTTGTTATTATTTGAGATGACGAACGATGTGTTAATTTTATTTACACGTAAAATGATTGATTACATGATATTTACAAGTAATATAATTTAGATTAACATAATGCAAAAAAAAAAGAGAGAAAATGTGAAGTACATAAATACATATAAAAAAATCCAAATATTACAAAGTAAAAGAAGACCAATTATTGTCTTATAAAGCGAAAGAATGTCACAGTCTTTTCATTGACATAAAATCAACTCCAACTGTCCCATAAGTGTATTGTTTTTGACTTGCTCTAACTAAAGATGCAGCACGTGCATTTTCAATATTTCACCCTCCTTGTTGTCAATTTTTTACACGTTTTATGGTTGCCCTTGTTTTTTCAACTGTTACAACGATATGTATTGTTTCAGTTAAGATTGTAAAGTGGAAGATTCAGCTTTCTCTGTTTCACTTCTTAACCTAACCCTTTCATGGATTTCACTACTTGACTAGCTTATTTGGAGTGCTTAGTCTCAAGTTCGTCGTCGTCAAATAAGATAGTATCCCATATGTTTGCACTCTGTACCAGTCAAAAATTTTGAGTTCCAAAATTCAAGGCCTGTGATCAATATATTTTTAGTGTGACACCTCTGTTGGAATCAGGTGGTACAGCTTCAGCTTTGCATATTCTGCAACCATATTTTTCTAGATGTCCTTGATGATTCATTAGGGAAGCAATGCCAAAACTATTACCAGCATGTAAAACTTCAATATTATTTTCAAATCTCATGCTAGAGAAAACTCATTCTTGCCATAACTTAAAAAGAGCTACAAAAAAATATAGCAAACTCATTTAACTCAAATCAATAGGAAATTTACTTGATAAAAAAGTATATTCGATAAATGGTTCCTAAAGTTGAGGGTAATGCGAGTTACAGATATATGGTGCCAGAATGAGTTAGAATCATAAGTAGGACTGGGTACCAAGCTTTGTGTAATATTATGATAAGATGACTATTGAATTCTACTTGACTGGTAAGAACATTCTATGCGTTTGGATCGATTTTACTTTTGGCATATACATTGTTGTGTTTGGAAAAGCTTTTAAGCTAGAACGACTGGATAGTTAAAGATAGTTCTTGATAAGCTTGGGATAAGAATTGTAACAAAAGTGAAGAAAAATTACAATTAATTTTGATTGCAAGTTTAAAACTTACAAACTAGAGCTTGAAATTAATGAATGCACTTTTAAATGCGCCAATTGAATTTTATAAGTACAGTAGGCATTGCTCTTATCTGAGATGATCACGTAAAAAAGATGTATTACTATTTTGAACTATCGAATTACTTGATCAGAGCAGTAAACCAGATATGGGCTATCTTTATCCTTTGTTTTTCCTCTATAATCTGAGCTGAGGTCAACTCCGCATTATATAAAGGATAAAAAATAGATGTATATCTTTTCTTTTCTTTTTACTATATTATTATATTACAATGTCTCCTACACTTATTGCACAACAACAAAAGGTATTTCAGCCAAGAAAGGTGAATGGTATCATTGAGCAATTTGAATCTAAGCGTGTTATAATAAGTGAAAGTCAAGATCAAGACATATTAAATAGTTATCAAGCATTATTACAATACTATCCTCAATGGAATAATCACATAGCACTGGTATTCTTATCCAATCGTACATATCAAGAAGTAGACAAGAATGTTCATTATTTTGAAAAAGAATCTTATAATAAGCTGATACCTATTGCTGCAGTTCGTATTATTAAACCAAATGATCAACTGTTTGCTTTGATGGACACTGAATCTAACAAAGTATCAGTTAATGATATCAGCAATTATACCAACATGGCGAAGTTACTTCATACTACTCTTGTAAGTTATTTTAAGGGGAAAAAAACAAAGGGCGACATTTTTTTTTTGTTGGGTATTATAAAAATCATACATATAAAAATAACTCTTGTCCCTTTTTTTCCCTTTTCTTCTCTTTTTATTTGTCCTAACCTAATTTCTTTATGGCTTTGCAGCATACTCAACCTTTAAACACAAGTGTGTTGTATAACGCTTACAAACAATCACAAAAACGTTTATTCTTGTTTGATTACGATGTAAGTTTTCGTTTATATTTATTTTTGCTCATTCGGAAATATGGATCACTTATAAAAATAATAATAATAAAAAAGGGTACCTTGACACCTATTGTCAGTAACCCAGCAGACGCCCAACCTACACCCTTGTTATTAAAATACCTCGCTGCGCTGTGTAAAGATCCTTTTAATACAGTTTGGGTAATCTCAGGTCGTGATCAAGAATTTTTAGATCATCATCTTGGAAAGATCGCACGTTTAGGCCTTAGTGCAGAACACGGATCTTTTATGAAGAAGGCAGGATTGAACGATTGGGTAGATATGTTGAAAGATGCTGATATGTCTTGGAAGGAAGTTGCTATGAAGATTTTTGAGAAATATACACATTGTAACCCAGGTACGGTGATTGAACAGAAAAAGTCATCTATTACCTGGCATTATCGTAATGCAAATAATACCGAAGAAGCGTAAGTAATAGTATATTTATTACAAATCGTACGATGTTTCTCTTAAATACTGAAAACTTTAATTACATAGTGAACAACAGTCTGAATTGTGTCACCGTGAATTGATGCAGATTCCAGGTGTTGATATTCTTGTTGGAAAAATGAATTTAGAAGTTAGATCTTTGTTGGTGAATAAAGGAGAGGTAGTTAAGCGTATTAAAAAAAAACAAGATTCTGATTTTATCATGTGTGCTGGTGATGATCAAACAGATGAAGATATGTTCCGCGCCTTAAAGGATGACCCTCACGCGTTTTGCGTTTCAGTAGGTCCTTTGTCAAAAAAGACCAATGCTAAATATTGTGTTGAACACAGTGAAGATGTTGTGAACATCATTGGTCAATTAGTTAATACAACCACTAGTACTTTATAATAGATATTTATATATAGAATGTGTGTATAATAAGGTCGAATAAAGATTTTAAAGATATTGAAATCTCTTTTTTTTTTTATAAATTCATGCACCATTGGCACAATAAACTACGATTACAATTTAATTTAAAAAGGTTTTTGTTTATTATTTTTTGTTTAATAATAATACATCATTAAATGAAGAATAGATAGAAAGAATAGTGTATATAAAAAAAAAAGTAAATCAATTACTTTTCTTTCTCTTGATCATTTAAATAAGTTATGGTTAAAATCGTCTTTTAGCACGTGAGATCTTTGCTCCAAACAGAAGCATCAGTATCAGGAGATTGATTCTATTTAATAATATTAATTATGTGCTCGGATACCATATCTATACTCGTCGTAACTTACATTATTCAAGGAAGAGGCAATATAGACACTACCTTTATAAATAACCTTGGAACCAGTCGTGTAAGTTCTAGAGCCAGTCCATCGAGCATGCTTACAATCGACCGATCTAGCAACAAGTTTAAAACAAGAAGTAAGTTTAACCCAGGCGCCTGTATTATTATCAGGAGCTTCGTTTAATGACCACCAAGCAGCCTTATAAGCAACTGAGTTATAAACAACTTTCATTCCACCAGTGTAAGTAGAGGTTCTGGACCATTCTGGAGCGTCACAGTCGTTATTAGGGAGAGGGGTAGAGGTAGAAGTAGAAGTAGTAGAGGTAGAAGTAGAAGTAAAATCAGAAGAGGAAGGGTTAGAAGTAATAGATAAAGCAGAAGAAATAGAAGAAGAAGAAATAGGAGAAGGATAGTAAGCGGTGACAGTGACAGTAGTAGTAATTACTTGAATGGAAGTAGGCTTGTTAGCATCAGTCGAGCTTTTGGATTCAGTAGATAAAGTACTAGCAGTAGTTGTGGTGGTAGACGTGCGGGTAGTAGTTGTGGTAGAAGTAGAAGTGGTAGTGGAAGTAGCAGGGATACTAATGGCTGTGATAGAGCCATCACTATTACCAAGGGTTCCACCAGCACATGTACCGACTAGAAAAAAAAAGGATTGGTTTGCGTGATTTTTGATCATATATATCAGAAAGACTTACTGGCAGACCAGTCGCTATTAATTGATCCGTTCGGAGTAGTGGCTGTCCACCACTTAGGCTATCATTGAAATAAGTTAATAAAATAATTCATTTTATTGTTTGCCAGAATAATTGACTTACAGTCCAAATATAACCACTAAATAAATCAGCAGAATAGATTAGATATAAATTTAAAAACACAGGTACAAAGACTTACTTGTAGGCGACTTTAGTGCCAACCATATAATTATTTCCTTGAACAAAAGCAGGATCCTTACATTCTGGGAATACAAAGCTATTATCGCACTTTTTACCTGAACTTAATCCATCCTTAATAAATTTATCAATACGATTATTTTGACGTGCTTGAGATGCATCCCAAAACATGATACCACCGAAAGAAGGGAAATTGTCACGCGTCTTTTTCGCGATATCCAAGAGAGTGCTGGCCGTAACATAACCTCCACCAGCAGCAGTGATGCTAGCAGGAGCACCAATATAAATTTTGACGTCAGGGTTGGGAGAGATGGTACGAGCCCAAATATCCCAGGTACCATAGTTCCATTGAGAGGGGCTGTTGAAGTTTTGAAGACCACATGGGTTATTATAGAATTGTATATAAATGGCGTCAAATGGATAGCCGTCTAAAGTAGCTTGAAGATTTGCGTCTGGGTAAACACATTGTGGAGCAGCTGTAACGTAGTATTTTTTAGTAGAAGTCTTGAAGTGAGTGTCTAGTTGTTTAAGAAAAGCAACATAATCTAATTTCATAGAATTTAATACAAGTTATAAAGACACAATTGTAAAACTTACGGTTGGGTCCACCACCTTCAATATCGAGATCAATTCTATATATTAAATACAATAAGTCTATAATTTAATATACGAGAACGTTTGATTTTTTTCTTTTTACCCATCTAAATCAGCATCACCAAATGGACGAATATTGGAAGTTCCCCCAAAGAATTGGTTCCATAAAGTATCAGCAAATTCAATGGCAGATATATCTGTTGAGAAACCAACACCACCTGTGGCACCGCCCAAAGATAATGTGATTAACTTACCTTTACTCTGACAGTATTTAATGTCAGGAGCAATACTGCTACAATCTGCCAAATTTGTATCAGGGAAGGTACCATTGTCAACACTATTACAATACTGCATAAAATACAGGTTAGTCATTTTTTGTTTCTGTTTTTTGTTTTGAGGAATATTACATTTGCAAGGTTAATTTGTGGCTCACCGCCTACACCAAAGAAATGAGTAAGAAATGATATAGGGATAACATCAATTGTATCATCGTCACAGTAAAATCGAAGAGGTTGTTGCCATCCTGCAGGATCATTGGCATTAGCGGCACCATAGGAATTTTGGCCCCAATCTATGTAAATAATGACAAAAAAAAAAATTAATTTTCTTATTGAATATTTTATTTGAATTGATATTTACAGTCAACAATATTCTCGTTACATTGATTCTAAAGAAGAGAGAGAATACAAAGTGAGTATAATAAAAACGAGTAGATAAATATTGCAAACATTACGTTATAAGCGCTCGCTAATCCAATGATTGCAGTGGTAGCCAAGAATAAGATATTCTTCATTTTCTGCTGTGCTAAAGAGAGAAAAAAAAAAAAGGCAAAGAGTTTGAATAGATTAAACGCTTTGTATTTATATTAAAAATACTTTAAATTCCTATGGTGTGCGTGCGCGTGTAACTTTGTATATTTCATAATAAAGGCAAATGGTGCAAAATAACAATGGTCTTTGTTTTTCGCATTGTAATACTGCCTAAGATCTTAATTTAGCACATTTCTTAAATTGTATGTAGGACAAAAGATTTTTTTTTTATTGTGTTGTCATGAAACAATTTTTTTTATTTAGTATACATGTATAAATAAGATTCTTTTTTATATCTCTATTATTGTTTATTGCTCAAGACTTCTCTAGCGATTTTACAACTCCATTGAATTTTTTCTAATTCTTCTTCACCAAGACCGGAATGTTTACCATGAACAACGGATTCTAACATGAAAAAGATACAACCTTGAGAAAGAGTACGTAACTCTAAAATCTTACCAAATACATTAGCGATTGCTTGTGCACCGCCAGAATGTAATTGCAGGAGAAGATTAGCAAAGAAAATTTCCAAGAAGATACGAGCATTACGTTGTACAGACATAAAGTTCACACTCTTTAAGATGGCTAATGTGAGTGCGCCCTCTGCGACAAGAGAAGCGTAAAATTTAGCCATGTTCATTAATTTACTAAGACGGATATTCTTGTTAGATTCAACTGCAGTATTTTCAGAGGCGCTTCTTTCTAAACCACCAACTTCAGTTTCACCGCACTCCCGAAGGAAATCCCAAAGACAATATTGGAAAGTGACCTTAAATGAATGGTCTACTTCACATAGTCTTTTACTTACAAGCATATAATATGGGTTGAAGGTTTTTTCCTATTTTAGAATCGTTAATTCAGATCTGTTGTTTGTATTTGTGCCTGGCATTTTTTTTTTTTTTTGTGGTACTCACATTTCCGGTACATTGTAACATAACACGACATATTTCACGTTGTTGTACTTCACTCAAACCAAGTTTCATTAATTTCTCAAATGCATCCAAATAATCCTTAAGAAAAATAAAAAATGAATACATGAAGATTATGTAAACAACCCGGGGAACTTACCTCGGAACTCATAATAGTAACAAAGATGGTTCTACGAATATCAGTATTCATACCCTGTTTTCTTGCTAATTTCAATAATGCTTCTTGTAAAGATTGATCCTTCTTTAAATCATCAGGCATCTTTGTTGAAGCATATTTACTTTCAGTGCCTACAAGATTGTCCTTCCACGAGGAACCAACTAACCACCATTTACCTTTTGTTTCTACGTTACGAATATCATCTAAACTGACACGTAAAGCCTCGGTACTACGAACGGAACGTTTCTTAGATAATCCGTTCAAGAATTTCTTCATTTTCGAAACCATTTCTTTGTCACCTTGACCGCCAGCAGTTTGGCCGTTTTTGATTTTATTGTTTTTTACATTAGCAATTGTTTCAAGCATGAATTTATGACGGGTGCTACACAGATAAAAGTAAAAAGTTAGCGTGTTTTGTCTGACGTCAAATGCTTAATATTGCAAGCTTACGATATAGTTGAAGGATCGCGTTTAGCTGTTTCCTTTTGAATTTCGTCAATAATATGCTTTAAAGAAGCAGGGTCGTCGTTACGCATCTCAGGACCAGCAGCTAAGGGTTATTATTAATCAATAGTTCTTTTTCATATAAAATTCTTCATATACTTACTTCTAATAATACGAAGTAAAAGTTCTACACCATGTTCGTCTAACTGATTAATAAGTTCACGAACAATGTCATAAACAATAACGCAAGATAAAACTTGAAAGTTGTATAATTCCAAAATTAAAGTCAATAAATTCTTAGACTCTCTTGCACCTTCAGGCCCTTCATCGCCGTTATCGTCACCTCTTGCAATTGATTCCCTACACTTTTTATGCTCTTTTTCAAACATTTCAACCAAGGTTTGAACAAAGTGAGCAGCTATAAGAAAGAGATTATATCATATAAAAGTTAGGTTAGTGGTATTTTGAATTTGTTTCTGTTTCTGGACTTACCAAATTCAATACCAATCAAACGATAAAGACTAGCAACGATGGTAGCGTATGTAATAACAAATGAGTCGAGTAAGTTTGACTTTTGAGAAATAGAGGTTAAGATCAAGTCAGTTATTGTTGCAGTTACATCTAAATAAAACAATCAAATAAGTTAGGGCTCAAGCTATCAATAATTAGAAGAAATTAATTACCATGGCGAGGATAAGAGCCGTAACATTTTTCAATTTCAAGCAAAATACTCTCCATATTACTCTCACTCAATCTGTTCAATTGACCTTGAAGTTGTTTATGAAGTTTCATTTGTTGTTCACTCTTTGTTACTGCAGTCTTTCTTAAATGAGGAGGAACATATTTTGACAGGACATTAGTCTTTGCTGGCTCTGGTGCTTTTTCAACGATTTTTTCATCTTCACTTTCATCTACGCTCTCGTCTTCACTTTCTTCTCTGTTTAATGCCTCCTCATCACTATCAATATCGTCTTCATCAATTTCTAAAGATTCATTATCCTCATCCTCATCCTCATCATCTTCCATGTTCATAGGTACCTCGTCATCGTCATCATCTTCTTCGTCGTCTATGCTCTCATCATCTTCATCCATACTTTCATCTTCTTCACTATCTAATCCAGCAAAAATATTATCAACAGCTTTTTCAGCTTTTCCTTCCATCTCAGACATCTTTTTCTTTTCAATTTGTCTTTGTCTCTTCTTTCTTAAATACTCTTGGTCATCATCACCTTCTTCACCTTCAATTCCACCAAGAAGTTCCAATAAACCATCTTCCTCGAACTCTTTACCTAAAGCCTTGGTCTTTTTCTTGTTCATACCCAATTTCTTTTCCCAATATGCAATATCACGATCATCATCAGCGAACTCATCATTATCTGCTTCGAGGTCACCACCTTCGACTAAATTATCTGCTTTTAATAATTTGAAAAGTCCAGGATTTGATTTAGATAAACGTTGCATAGCTTCAGCTGATGGTTTTCCCTTGGGAGCTGTCTCCTTTTTCTTGGGAGCTTCTACTGTTTTCTTGGGAGTTTCTACAACCGTCTTTTGACGTTTGGCTTCAGGTGTTGCTATTTTCTCGGGAGCAGAACGTTTCTTTTGATGACGCTCAGCGTTCTTCTTTCCCTTTTCTAACTTCTTTTGCTTTCTCATTTCTTTACGGTTACTAGCGGTAATGGTGAACTTTCTTCCAAACTTACGATCATCTACGTCTTATTCGATCGAGATCAAAATTTTAGTTTATTTATAAAATAGAAACTTTTTTTTTAGTTTTACTTACTTTGTTCTTCAAGTTCTTCTTGCATAGCCTTTGGAAGTGTTGAGCCTGGTGTAGGCAAATGACGACCGTGTGGTCCCTTATTAAACTTTCCTCCCCTGCCTTTTTTGAAAGGTTGTTGTTGAGGTCTCATTTTGTTTTGTAAAGTAGTTCAAAGGGTCAAACATTTTTTTTTTTTTTTCATTTGAAAAAAATAGATAGGTTTGTGGTGTGACTGGGATAATTAGAGGAACGGGTCTACTCTTTGCATGAAAAATAAATAAATAAACGTGATCTTTTCAGTTAAGCAACGAGGAGAGAGAAAAAAAAAAGACACAGAATGTCTTATCCTCTACAATATTTTAAAGTAACTTTGAGTTATTATTCTAATTAGCTGGGCTTAAGAGTATCATATCTACCAATAAGGGATATTTTGATATCTATCTGCCTTAACCTTCGACGACTAAAATCCCTCCTCAATAAGATTCAAAAAATGGAGAGCAAGATGGTAGATAGGCATACTTATAACTTCTACTGACAAATATTATGTGGATGGGAGTATTAAATCCTTTAGAACATTTTTAGCGGACTTTTCATCAGACTTTTCAAAATGGTAATAAGAACGTCTCTAAAATGAAAGAGCTTCATATAAATCAATCCTTTTTGAGGCCCTTATTATACATATATTATTACTATTTTATCATTAATAGCTATGATATCAGTTACATATTGTCTTTGATTTCTCCATATTCCTCTCCAGAAGCGTTTATTAATGTATCTCTGGGAACGTCTTTTTTTTTTAGCTCTGATTTTAGTTGGGTATAAACCAATCAATGCTGTGTAACTAGTGAATAAGGAATAATAGCATAATATGTATAGAGGGCTTATTATTTATTTACCTTTTTTTTTTCTTTTTCTCATAAAAAAAAAAAAATAAAAAAATGGATAGGACAGAAGAACAATTAAAAGTGATTCAACAAAAGGACGCACTTGCATTTTTGGACGAAATAAGAAGTGAGTTTCCAAATGATAATAATAAGGTGTTTCAAGAGTTTATTAAAATTATGGCCGACTTTAAGTCCAACGAGTAAAGTAACAGCAGTTTTTTTTTTTTTTGTTATTATATTAACCAATGTATAATACAGGATTGGAACAAAACAAGTACTTGAAAGAACAACTCAACTATTTAGTGGACACCGTACACTGATTCAACAGTTTGTTCAGTTTTTACCACCTGGACACGTATTACAAAAGACAACCGATCTTCAAGACTCGACTTGTATTGAGATCAAAACACCTTCTGGCGACTTAATAATTGTAGATAGTACACGCGGTATTGTTGAGTCATAAAAATTCTATACCCTTTATGAAGAAGAAGGGAGGAGAAAGGATAATTACAATTTTTTTTTTATTTTATATATATAAAGGGGAGGATCTTTTTATTGCTTATTACGTGTCCTTTTTTTTTTTAAAGAAAAAAAAGAAATAAACATCCAGTTATATTCAATTTACTTTTGAGGTAGTAGAAGTAGGAGGAGCAGCAGCAGCAGCAGCAGCAGTTCCAGTTCGTTTTGAAGTAGTAGTGTTTGGTAAAGTAGCACGTCTTGTGACAGGAGGAATTGATTCCGAATCAGTTTTTTTATTTTGACTGGCAACGGTAGGAGCTGTCAATCTTGTAATAAAGCTTTTAGTAGAAGACGTTCTCTTTTTTGTCTTCTTTTCTGGTACAGCAGGTTCTTCTTTTATAGGTGGTTTTTGACTCGCCATGGTTGCAACGCGAGGTAAATTTTTAGACACTTTTGTAGCATTGGTAGGCTTTTTATGAAGGACCTTTTTCTTTTCTGTCACAACAGGTGCTGCTGCTGATGGTGGTGGTTCGGTTTTAATTGTAGCAGAAGGACTGAGTCGAGCAATACGTGTGCCATTGGCAGTTTGAATCTTGTTATTGGTGATGCGTCCAATAGGGGGGTCACCGCTACATACCATCGTACCATTTTGTCCTCTTTTAAAGCTAGGTGGTCTAATACGAGAACTAGATGGAATCACAGTATCGCTTTTGACTTGAGGAGATGGTTTACGGGTGGTCACTGCCTTTTTCTGAGGAGGAGCAGATCCCTTTTTTGTGGTATTGGAAGTACTATTGGTGATATCGATCAATTCTGCTGGTGGGGTCATTGGTGTGATATCGGTTGTGTCACTTGAAGAAAGTTCAGTATTTGGATTTGAAGATTCTTGTGGTTGAATACTTTCAGCTTCTTGTTCTGTGGGTACAGATGTTTTGCTGTCTTTAGTAGAAGTGGTAGGTGTTAAAGTAATACAGTCTCTTGATGAGGTATCGGTTGAGGAGATGGTATCTGTGGTTTCTTTAGGGGTATGCTTGAGCTCTGTAGTAGCAGAAGAAGAAGTAGTAGTAGTAGTAGTTTCGTTTGTTTTTGAGGTAGATTCTTCATGAACTGGTTCTGTTTCTTGAGAGATAACGTCTGGTTGGTTTTGGTTCGTAGTGGTTTCTACAATTTCTTTGATTTCTTTTGTTTCTATATCAACAGTAGGTGCAACTTCCTTTGTTTCTGTATCAGCAGCAGGTTCAGTATCTTTAGTTTCAATGTCAATAGTAGGTGCAATCTCTTTGGTTTCTGTAATCACAGTAGATTCAATTTCTTTGGGCTCTGTACCAACAGTAGATGTAGCTTCCTTTGTTTCCGTATCAACAGTAGATGTAGTTTCCTTTGTCTCTGTATCAGCAGTAGATGCGATTTCCTTTGTCTCTGTATCAATAGTAGGTGCAATTTCCTTGGTTTCTGTAATTGCAGTAGATTCCGTCTCTTTGGCTTCTGTATCAGCAGTAGGTTCAACCTCTTTGGTTTCTGTAATTGCAGCAGATTCAGTCTCTTTGGCTTCTGTATCAGCAGTAGGTTCAACCTCTTTGGTTTCTGTAATTGCAGTAGATTTAGTCTCTTTGCCTTCTGTATCAATAGTAGGTGTAATTTCCTTTGTTTCAGCATCAGCCATTGGAGTGATATCTTTGGCGGCTTCTTTCGTTTCTGTAATAGGGGTAGATACAATTTCTGTAATAGGATCTTTTACATCTTTTTCAGTGGCAAGTAAAGAAATATCTTGTTTGTTTTCTAAAACATCATCAACAACTGTCGTGGGAGCGGCGGCAATTGTCTGGACCGCGTCTTGTTGTTTATTATCAGCAGTTTCATCTAATGTTTCTTTTGTAGTAGTCATTAGTGTAACAGAGTTTATCTCCGCCTCATCATCATCATTCTCTTTTGTGTGAAGAGGAGTAGTAGATGTTTCAGGGGTAATGTTGAGTTTTTGTTTATTTTCAACGTTGGTAGTGGTGGTGGTGGTGGTATCAATGGCAACTAAATCTTGGTTTGAAATGATGTCACCACGATCCGTTGAATCCATGTCGTCATATGTTGCATGAGGTAAGTTTGCAGCACGCTCCATAGTATGACCAAAAATAAAGTCAATTTCTTTTTTAGAGGCAAGATCCGAATCACTTCCGTGTGTGGCGTTTTGTAACGCATCATTTTTAAGAAACAAAGCACGAATTCTATATAACATAGTATTAGAAAAAGAAAAAGAAGAATAGTGATAATATACTTTACGAATTTGGTCTTGTTTTTCTAGCTTTTTTATTAGTGGTTGGACCCATTAACAATCTCCAATCTTCTACTGCATTTTCTTTTTCTAAAATCAAAGCACATACATTTGAACTAAGGGAAAAAAAAAAAGTGTATGAGTAAAATCTAAAATTTCTTACTAGCCTAACAATAAAATCATTTCTTTTTTTTTATAAAAATATACCCATTGCTTAACCAGCGAACCATTTTTTCATAATAATTTTGAGTGATATGGTCTTGATAAAATGATTGCGCTTGCTCTAGTGAGAATTGAATGGTCTTGGATTGAATGATATTGAAATTATTTGTTTTGATATATTCTATGATTTCAGTTAAGTTATCAGTACATGGGATCAATGCTAAAGTACGTTCATTTGGTGTCTGTTGCTGTTGTTGTTGTTGTTGTTGTTGAACGAGTTCTTGGTTTAGAATTTCTTGTTGCTTTGTAGGTTCTTCTTGCTTTACAGGTTCTTGCTGCTTTACATGTTCCTCTTCCTTTGCGTTAGCTAAAGCAATTTTCTTTAAATTGTTTCTGGCTATACATATATAAAGTAAAATTTTAATGCA
This sequence comes from Pilaira anomala, assembly GCA_025716855.1. NCBI lineage: Eukaryota > Fungi > Mucoromycota > Mucoromycetes > Mucorales > Mucoraceae > Pilaira > Pilaira anomala. The sequence continues at coordinate 457,317 of JAIXMQ010000003.1, forward strand.
ACTAAAATAAAGGCCACAAGACTAAAAAAAAAAAAAAGACCTTACCTTCTAAGAATGGACTTGAAGTGACTGGAGGAATAATCTTTATTATAAAAAAAAAAAAAAAGACGCGACAATGAATAAAGATATACCTTGAGGAGGTAATTTATATATTTACTTACATTTTTAGATGTGGTAATCATTTATTTAGGAAAATTTAAAAAATAAAAAAGAGGAAAGAAAAAGAAAATATTAAAAGGAACCTTTTTTTTTTTTTGTTATTAAGAAACTTTCAGGAGGTATATTTTTTTTGTATCACGATCAATGACAGTCAAATAAAATAAAAAAAAAAAAAAATAAGGGCTTCCTGTGTCCAATACTATCACTTTTTTTTTTTTAAAAAAAAAAAAACTCGGGAATTAACCCTTTTTTTTTATTTATTAAAAGGTTTATAGTTTTGGGCGCAATTAAAAAAGAAGGTTTTTAATCCTTTTTCTTTCAAATATGCGAAAACGGGAAACAGCAATATTCTTATACAAGCATTTTTTTTTTTTAATCCAGATCTGGACAAACCTTATCTACCTTTTATGGTAGGCGTCAGATTATTAAACTCTTTTTTTTTTTTTTTTTTCTGTGTGGAAAATAAAAGGTCCTGCACCAATGACAGTTGATTTGATAAACAAACATTTGTGGGTTTTTTTCATGCAATAGAAAGAATTTCAACCCTTTTTATTTTTTCTTTTGATCAAAGAATAATAAACATGTTAAAAAAGGTAACGTATTACAATTGTGAGTTACTACATGTTATATCTTTGTAAAATGACACTATCTGCTATCACCGGAGTGCTAATAATAAAATTAAAGGAAAAGAAAAAGTAAACAGGTGAGAAGATAGAAAAAAAAAAAAAAATGGCGGACTTGGAGTTTCAGTGGCAGGGTCCTATAAGATTCGTTTTTTTTTAAAAAAAAAAAAGTTTTTTCTTGGTATTTAAGGCTTTTTTTTATTTTTTAAATATACACCTTTTTTTTTTACCTTATTGAATTATTTTTGAAAAAAAAAAAGTCTTTTTTTATATATATATATTAGATAAAAAAAAATATGCCTTCGTTAGATCAAAAGATCAATCATGCGGAACAAGGAACGAACCGACCTATGATGGAAAATGATTCCAGTAATCCAATGAAGTATTTTGATAGTGAAAAGGTCGAAGCTTATGATCAAACAGGAAATTCATTTGAATCAATTTCAGAAGATAAATCATCTATTCATTCAGCACCACCAATTCGTGGATTGAGTGCTCGTCATATTCAAATGCTTTCACTCGGTGGTTGTATTGGTACTGGTTTATTCCTGAACTCTGGTCAAAATATTGCAATTGTAAATATTAATATATAAAAAAAAAAAAAAAAGCACTAAAAAACTAAACAATTTTTTTTTTATTATTTAGGCTGGACCTGCGGGAGCATTAATTTCTTACTGCGTTGGTAAGTGACATAATGTTTATTTAATTTGGTTGTTAAGGGTTATACTAAATGTTTATATGTATCTCGATTGAAAAATTATAGTTGGTATCATGGTAAGACAAAAAAAAAAAAATGATGTGCAAGAAAGATCATCGTGAGAAGTTTTTTTTTTTTTACTTAAATGTAACCATTAGGTTTATTGTCTTATGACATGTCTTGGAGAAATGGCAACTTACATGCCTGGTAAGTAATTATTATTCAAAAAAAAAAAAAAAAATAGACAAGTATTTAGTTTTATATTTACATTTATATTATAGTTTCTGGTTCATTTAACCATTATGCAACACGATTTGTTGATCCTGCTCTTGGTTTTGCTCTTGGTTGGAATTATTGGTAAATATAAATATACAAACTACAGTGTTTTCTTTTTACTCACGATATTACTATATAGGTTATCGGTAAGATAAGAAAAAAAAAAAAAAAAAAACGTTTTTTAATAGGTTACTCAAACTGTTACTTTATTTTCCTTTTTTATATATTATTAGTGGGTAAGTGTTTATTCATTTGAATTTTTTTTTTTTTTTTTTTTTTTTTTTTTAATTACTAAAAACATATCTTATTATTTCCAATAGGCTGTTACGATTGCTGCCGGTAAGAAAAGATTAGATAGAAAGAAAAAAGACAGGTTGTTAAATTTTTTTTTTTTTTTTTTTTTTTTTAGAAATTTCCGCTGCTGCAACCATCATTAATTGGTGGAAGCCTGTACTTCCTGATCCTGCCTGGTCTACAATCTTTATTGTTCTCATCATTCTTGTTAACTTAGTCGGTGTTAAGCTCTTTGGTGAGTTAGAATACTGGTTTGCTATCTTAAAGATTGCTATTGTTTTTGTATTTATTATCATTGGTAAGTATACATATATACATATATATATATATAAATGATTATTTAATTTTTTTTATATGTATATAAAAGCTATCTGTGTTACCACTGGTGGTCTTGGAGAACAAGTGATTGGATTCAAATACTGGAATGATCCAGGTGCATTTGAAGGCGGTGGACTTGGTACATTGAATGTCTTACTTTCTGCTGGTTTCTCCTTCATGGGTACCGAAATCGTTGGTATTACTGCTGCCGAAGCCAAGAATCCTACTCAAACCGTACCTCGTGCTATCCGTAACACATTCTGGCGTATCATCTTCTTTTATATCGTTACCATCTTCTTGTTGGGTATGTGTTTACCTTACACTAACCCTGACTTGGCTAATGAGGATGGCGATCCAGGAACCGCTTCCTTCACCTTGGTTTTCTTATTAGCTGGTATTGATGCAGGTGCACATGTCATTAACACAGTCATTTTGATCAGTGTCTTGTCAGCAGCGAATGCCTCACTCTATACTTGTTCCCGTACTTTATTGGGTCTTTCCAAGGATGGTAACGCACCTCGATTCTTGAGTAAGGTCAACCGATATGGTGCACCTTACTATGCAGTCTTGTTCTCATCTGTTATTGGATTCGTTTGTGTGTTTGCATCAATTTATAGTGCATCTGTTGCATTTGTTTGGTTCTTGAGTATTACCGCTGTGAGTGGATTCATTAGTTGGTGGGGTATTGCCATTGTTCACATTCGATTCCGTCGTGCGTTCAAGGCTCAAGGACGTAGTATGAATGATTTACCTTACAAGGCATTCCTTTATCCTTACAGTGCATTGATTGCCATTGCTTTAACTACATTTATTATCTTTGGTCAAGGATATAATGCATTTTATCCTGAATTTGATGGACTCAAGTTTGTTCAAAATTATATTGGTCTTGTACCTGTCTGTGTCTGGTATGTTGTTTATAAGCTCGTTCGAAAGTCCAAGATGGTTCCTTTATTAGAAGTCGATTTTGAAACTGGACGTGTGACTCATTTGGATATGGAACAAGATAAAGCAAATGATGAAAATTTACCTTTGTATCGTAAAATTTTCGCTTGGATTTTATAGAAAAAAAAAATCCCTTCTCTTTCTTGTTTTTTTTTTATTTTTTTTTAACTAATTGTATTATTATAAAATTCCCAGAAAAAAAAATAAAAAAAAAAATCGTATCTATCATTTACACTGTGTCATCACTACAAAAATTTTTTTGATTAATTGACATTTTTGTTTCTATCTGATTTACTTACTATAACAAAAAAAAAAATTAGTAACCTAAACAACCAAAAAAAAAAAAAAAAAAAATGTATTTTACCTGGAAAGCCCAAGCTGTCTTTTTTGGTGAAGAAGAAGCACTTTTGATATAAAGTTCATTATCTGGAGGAAGTTCCTAAATGTCATATCAAAGCATTTAAGCAAAATCTTTCTTTTCACTCTTTTTTTTTTTTTTTTTTTTTTTTTTCTTACTTTTTTTAAGCAACTAGATATCATGGATATAATTGATAAACAAACATGAGCAACTGTTTGAACTGGTGACCAATCTTTATAAAGAATATTTAAGCAAATATGTCCATTTGTATAAATCTATAAAATAAAGATGAATTTCGATTCTTTTTTTAAAAAAAATTATTTCGATTTCTTACGCTAAATAGGAAAATAAAATGAATACAAAAAGATTGAAATGAAATCAAAGACATTAGAACTTACTGAGGATGGATAGGAATATAAGGTTTAATGAAGACTACGTCAGGTGCTTCCAATGGGTATTGTGTTGTGAACCGAAACTATGATAAAAAAAAAATGAATATAGGGATTTTCTCAATGATTTTGATATTATTTTATGTATACCTCTAATTTAAATTCTTCGCCCTAAATCAAAAAAGTTAAGTTTTTTTTGAATCCCTAGATATTTATATTTTTTATGTTACCTCATAAATTGTTCCTGGAGCACCAGTTAAACGTATCTTCCACCTTTTATTAAGAGAAAAAAAAAAAAAAGTTAAGTTTTATACATAAAAAGATAAGGGCCTTTTTTTTTTTTTTTTGAATCCTACTTTTTCAGGTTTTCGGCTTCTTCTACAACAACTCCTTCTGGTGGGTTTTTATTGAGATCTATTTTATTCATGTATAAACAAAAAAGATGGATTTAAAAAAAGTCTATACTCTCTTTATTACCTCGGAGTTCTTTTGTTAATCTTTTAGTGTAAATAGAAGACATGTTTGGTTTCGCGTTTTATTTAATGAGAAGAAAAAAAAAAAAAAAAAAAAAAGAGTGAGAGAAAGCGGCATAACAGAAAAAAAGCACACACATTTTTGTACATACACACTTATCTCAACAGTCACGCCGTTAAAAAAAAAATAGAGTTTTTTATTATTTACAAAAAAAAGTGATTACATTTAAATATTATTTGTTTTTCCAAACAGCATCGGATACTTGAATAACTTCCCACATTGGTCTTACATCATGTACTCTCAAGATATTCGCACCACCGGCAACACAAGCCGCGACAGCAGCAGCGGTACCAAACGTTCTCTTCTCAGCCTCATCTACACCTGTGACAGATCCAATGAATTTCTTACGACTGATACCGACTAAAGAAGGTAATCCACGTAACAAAGAATCATAGCCTTGAGACATATCCGATAAATGACGAAGTAATTCCATATCTTGTTCAGGTGTTTTAGCAAACCCAATACCTGGATCAATAATGATATTCCATCGATGCACACCTGCTGCAATCGCTCTTTGAACAAGTACGTTCAACACGTGAGAGACGTCCGATACAACATCGTTGTTTTCATATGTCGTGTTTTCTTCTGACATCATCGTTTGTGCATCCCCACGCATATGCATTAAACACACTGGGACTTGAGTCTCAGCCATGACTTGAAGCATTTGAGGATCACGCGAACCACCACTGATATCATTAATTAAATTAGCACCTGCTTCAATGGACGCTTTAGCAACCGAAGCACGGAAAGTATCGATCGAGATAGGTAAATCAAACCCGGATTCACGTAATTTCTTAATAATGGGTACAACACGATCCATTTCTTGTTGTTCAGGAAAGGTATCATCTGCTCCAGGACGTGTAGACATACCACCAATATCAATGATATCCGCACCTTCCTTCTTCATACGCCAAGCCGCTTCAAATGCAGAATCAAGTTGATTATGTTTACCACCATCTGAAAAGCTATCGGGTGTAACGTTCAGGATGGCCATGATAAATGTCTTTTGGTTCCATTTCCATAAAGTGTTGGATCGAATCGGTGTGACTTTATCAATCTTGAGAGATCCTTCTTCTGATTCAGCCGTGACTTTTAAGAGTTGAGAAAGTAATTGACCGTTGGTCTTGAAGAGACGTGGGTGCTCCATGTCACGCGCAATATCACATAATGGCCAAAGTACAAATTCACGTTCAGCCATCAGTTTATGTGGAATGATCAAATGGTCACCCTCCTCCAACACTAAATCGTTATAAAACAAGATATCGAGATCGATTGGTCTGGGTCCATTTCTAAAGGAGGGGAGACGACCCAAATTGGCTTCAATTTCCTTTAATGTATCTAATAAAGCATGAGGAGACAAGTGGGTAGCAATTTTACAAACACCATTCAAAAAAGCAGGTTGTTCAGTATAGTACATGGGAGGTGTTTCATACAAAAAACTTGTATCCAAAATAACACAGGCATTTGATTCCAAAAGAGTAAAAGCACGATTGATATTATCCACACGATCACCTAAATTTGAACCAAACGCGATATAAGCAAGTTGGGTATAATCTGCAGGTACTTCCTTTGTATAATTTAATTTTCCAGCCGCATGAATGAATTTCTGTCCTGCCTTTGCTTCTGCATCTAATACAGTCTTTAACCAAACACGATCACGCGTCACTTCAATCCCTGAACAATCTGCAAACAAGATGGCACTTGGCTTTTCAACACGGACAGAGATCTTGTTTACATGACATTTCTCAAGTGCCAATCGAGCTACGGTGACACCAAACGCTTCAATCGTCTTGTATCCAGAGGCTTCAATATGACGTGTTAAGGTACGAACGATGGTTCTCAGGTTATAAGCTTTATTTTGTTCGTTTTCAATCAAAGAGTTGGATCCACGTGGAAAGACTTTAAGGTTAATCACTACCACTTGCTTCTCCTCTCTTTCCCATGGGTTGACACCTACAATCGTATGAAGACGTAAATCCCTTACAAAGATTTCATCGGCTACACCTAAGCCAGAGACTTGACCTGTGGTCTCGATCAAATCCGTATCTTTAAAGTCTTCAATAGCACGTGCTAGTTTGACACCGGAAGCAGCAGCATGTAAAAGAGCCTTGGGTTGTTCGACAGTGACATGTGTTTGTTTGGCACCGAATTGAACACAACCGAGTCGAACAACAGCATGGGCCAGTGCTTCAAGGGAGTTAAAAGTAGTGGATTCAGCTAGTTTTGTGATGGCTTTGGTGACATGGCCGTAATGGATCGTGTTGGTGACATGGTCTGTGTCGCCTGCAGCAGAAATATCTGTCATAAGTTCAACAGAGATAACTACAGGTTGTGATTTCAGTCTTTGCCAAGCTTCTACACCGGCTACATTTTTTAAGACTAGGTTCTTGACTAGAATCTTGTCATATTGATTTTCTAAAGACATTTTTTTAAGAAGGAATAAAGAAGTCTAAAAAAAAAAGATGTGAAAGATGGTGAGATGCATCATTTAAGTGACTGGAGTTTTTTTTTTCCAAAGAGAGATGTAAAAAAAAGGTTTGAAGTTTCGATTGGCTAATTATTAGGATCAATGCGAAATAGATCTTTTTTTTTTTTTTTTTTTTTTTTTTTTTTTTTTGTACCTGGTTATATAGATGTATTAAACATTCACCTTTTTCTACTTTTGTGCAGTAAAATTACTACTAAAAAATGCAATTTTGTATCAAGTTAATAACATTTTTTTTTGTTACAATAAAAAGTTGGGGGTGTTGTAAGATTTTTTTTTTACATCTTTTTATTTTAGCTTTCAACATCTGGAATTCGTGTAACTTTAATTAATTTGTTCAAGTTCAGTACTTTTGAGTTTTGGTAGAATTTTTTTAATATACAAGAAGTTGATACGAACCCTCCTAACAGAAAAATCTAACATTTGATTTTGACAACTATTATTATCTGAAGAAAATTTATTCAAAAAAAAAAAAGGCATTCTTCAGTCTCTAGAAGCGATATATGCTTTTCTACGTATAATGTCTTTTTTTCATGGGTTGGAATATTCCGATATTCGTTATTCTTTTCACAAAGACAGATATTTATAGTTATTGAGTAAAAAAAAAAAGTTGCCCTTGACGACATTCAGGTTAAAAGCTTAAATTCTTCTAAATAGGTCGTTTGTCGCTTGGTAAGCGTGTATATATACGGTGATGAATATTTAAACAGCTGATAAAAAAGTATTCGATATTTATTAGGTGTATACTATGTTAATGAGCTATTTTTGTTGTCACTTACACCATTCTGATAAAAGACGTTTGAAAACAAAAGAGAGTATTTTTTTTTTTACAACGATATACCGGATACATAGTAGATCAGTTTAGTGTAAAAAAAAACACCGGGATGTAAGTAGATATAAAGTAAGCAAATCAAAAAAAGCTTATGTGTGGCTGGAGAGGAGATGGTAAATGTATACTTTCTGCTATTCTTTTTCGGTAACCATTTAAACTACTTACACCAGTCATTTTTATTGTCACACTTCTTTTTTTAAATAAAGAATGGTTAATTTTGAACAATAGCACGAGATCAAATAATTTTCGGTTTGAATTAATTTAGCCCTGAGTAAAAAAAAAAAAAAAGAAATTGTTTCGGAGTTCCTTTTGCGTATCACAACGCGTGTAACGTTAAAAAAAAAAGTGTGCTATTCGGGTTAAGGTTTAAGAGAGGATATTAAATCAAGAAAAAGATCATTTCGAATTAATCTGGTTGTCAGGGATACAAGGATTAACAAGAATTGAAAGAATGTAGAGAGAGAGAGAGAGAGAGAGAGAGAAACAGCGTTTTCTCTAATGAGAGGAATCAGGTAAAAATGTCAAAGAGAGAGAGAGCGGTTAAACCAATACATATAAATAGTCCAAATTTATATCATTTTTCTTTGTCGTAAAATAGAAAAGTACAAAGAGAATTCTTTTTTTGTGTAATTTATCAAAAAGAGTTTTATTTGGAATAAAAAAGGCTGAACATTATGACCGAAAGTTTTTTGTACCAGGATTATCCGTGATTTCCACCAATGAAATAAATTAAATTATCGGTAAGATGGTTCTACCGACTGTAATACAACAATGAACATATCAAAGGTTCATTTTAAAAAAATATATAAAATGATTTTATATTTTTTTATCATTCTCTCTCTTTTTCTTTTTTATATACATTTAATAATAATAATAAAAAAAAAAATGACTTCTACAACAGAGAAATATGTCGTAGAAGAAAGTCATCATCATCATCATCAACAACAAGAGGAGGTGGTGACAAGTAGTAAAAGTGTAGACGAATTATACCAAGGTCGACAATCTTCCACTCGATCCGAAGAAAGTATAGCTACTGCATTAAACCTTAACCAAAAACAAGAGACATTGACATTCAACACAAGAAAAGAATGGATCGAATTCTCACTATTAATTGCTGGTATTGTCTTGGCCATGTTCATGATGTCCTTGAACTCTACTGTCGTTGCACCTGCCATGAGTATCATTGCTGCTGAATTAAATGGATTAGAATCACAAACCTGGATCGCTACTGCTTATCTTGTCGCTTTAAATTCTTTTCAACCCTTATCTGGTCGTTTTTCTGATATCTTTGGAAGAAAAGCTGTCTTAATGTTTGGTGTCGTCTTATTCTTTGTAGGTTCTTTAGTGAACGCTTTATCAACCAGTATCAACATGTTAATTGCAGGTCGTACCGTACAAGGTTTTGGTGGTGGTGGTGTCATGTCAATGACTTATATCATTATTACGGATATTGCTCCTGTACATCTTTTACCTCGTTTCCAATCTATGCTTGCTGTTGTCTATGGTCTTGCCAGTGTGGTTGGCCCACTTCTTGGTAATAATAATAATTTTTTGATCCGCTCAAGCGGAGATTCATACAAGTGAATATCATTACTAATACCAAATTATTTTTATTTAGGTGGTGCATTTGTAGATCATGCTACTTGGCATTGGGATTTCTGGCTTAATGTGATTATTGCCGCACTTGTATTTGTTATCATGTTCTTTTACTTGAAGGATCCTAAAGATGAAAACCAAACTAGTTTTGTATCTAAATTGAAGCGTGTTGATTGGTTTGGTACCTTATTTTCTACTACATTTATCGTTTGCTTGTTATTAGCTTTGAATTGGGGTAGTTCTTATGGTTGGGGTTCAGCACATTCTATTGGACCTTTTGTAGCTGCTGGTGTTTCTCTTATCGGTTTAGTAGTTGTTGAAGGCTGGATTGCAGCTGATCCTGTAAGTAGTAACACACAATAATTTAAATTTATATTACTTTTTGTCACTGACTAATTTATTAAAATAGCTTTTACCTGGTAGAGTTTTATTAAACCCTAAATGTATGATCGTCTATGGATACATGATGTGTTTAGGTCTTACATTCATTGGTACTTTATACTTTGGCCCAGTCTATTATCAATCCGTATTTGGAGCAGATAGTACACAATCTGGTATTCGTCTTATTCCATTCATGGTTGGATTAATTGGTGGTTCAGTCGGTTGTGGTATTCTTGTACGTCGGTTCCCTCATGTAAAATACTTTATCTGTATTGGTGCCGCTTGTAATTTACTTGGTTACGGATTATTCTATACAGTGAACGTAAACAGTAGCTGGGGTCAACAAGCAGGATACCTTACATTCTGTGGTTTCGCATTTGGTTTATCTCAACAAAACTCAATCTTGACAGTCCAAGCTGTAGTTGAAAAGAGAGATATGGCTGTAGCAACCAGTTGTATTAATTTCTTTATGATGCTTGCTTCTTCTGTTGGTATCGCCATCTATCAAACACTCTATCAAACTTTCTTAAAGGCTCAATTGACTTCATTACCTGCAGATATCTTGATGAAGGCTCAATCCTATGGTTCTCTTGCCAACTTTTTATTCATTCGTCAAATGCCTGCTGAAGTTCAAAAGCCAATCATTGAGGCTTATTCTACGGCTTTACATAAAGTCTTTTTACTTCCTATTGCTGCGGCTGCACTTGGGTTCCTCTTGACCTTATTCTTTCCTAATATTAGATATGGTGCTAAAGGTCTTGAAAAACAAGATGAAGAAATTTCATTAGATGAAAAGAATGTTTCTCTTTAAGCCAAAAAAAAAAAAAATATATATATATATATAATCATGTGTAAATAAAACTAATATTCATTACTTTTTTTTAATATAATTCACTTCCGATAAAAAGTCTTGCTTGCGTTTTCTTTTTTCTCTTTTTTTCATTTATTATTATTTTTTGATATATACAAATATATATATATATATATATATATATTATGATTCCTCGGTTACCACCTTTATTATTAGCGTTAATAGGAGGGGCTTCGGTGTATGGTATAAAGTATGCAATGGATCGGTTTGAACCGAAAGCGATTGGGTCAGGAAAAGATTTTGAAAAAGTTTTAAAGTATCGACAAAACGTAAAGCGAGTTGGTATTGCAGTAACTGTATCAAGCGTTTTAATTACAGGATATCTATGTCAGTTGTTATACTCGATAAAAAAAAAAAAAAAGGGTTACTAAATATGTTTGTATCCATAGTGACCGAATACAACCAAAAAGAAAAAGAAAAGAATAAATTCTATCAAGACCAATACGAGACAAGAGAAATTAGATTTAGAAGTGATAAAATTGAATTGGAACAAGAACAAAAAGAAAAGGAAAAGATAGCAGGAGAACAATTGAAAGAGAAAGTGAATAAGATGACACATCTTTTTAATAAATAAATAAATTCTGAGATAAACCCAAACTGCTGGTTCTTCCAAGACAGACAGACAGAAAGAAAGGGAGGTTTCCGTTCGGGAAAACCATCGATCGGAGCAAAAGTGTTTGTTTATTTTTTTTTCTAGTTCTTTTTTTTTCTTTTTCCCTTCTTCTTTTTTTCTTCTTTCTTCTTTTTCTTCTTTTTTTGTGTTGTTGTTGTTGTTGTTGTGTGTGTGTGTCTATTGTGTATCCTTAAAAAAAAATGCAAGGTTGGTTTCAATTTATCTTTTTATTTTTAAATTAAAATCTAAATAGAATAGGGAAAAAGGTTTTGAACAAATCGATACGACAAATAAGTAAGTGCAGAAAAAAAAAAAAAAAAAAAAAAAAAAAAGAATATTTATTCATCCCTCATTTTAAAAACTAAAAAGTCCATTCAACTTGATTATTCGACAACAACCTGTTCATTCTCGAATGTGTGGTATTGGAGAAAGAGGTAAAAAAAAAAAAAAAAAAAAAAAAAAAGATAAATATAAACTCAATTATTTCCTTTTAAAAAAAAAATTATAGTGGATAGGAGACCTATTGATCCACCACCTGTTGTTCAGATAAAGATGAATTCGAATCACGATGAAGATCGGTAAAATATTACAAAAAAAAAAAAAAAAAAAAAAAAAAAAAATAGCTAAACTCATTAAATTATTTTTTGACAGGTTATCATCACTATCATCTTATTTATTCTTAATTGCAGTACTTGTACCAGCCGAAGGAGCAGAAAATCAAGAACAATTAAATATATTATTACATAGTAAATTAACGGTTGGACGAACTGTATCATCACTTTATATATTAAGAGATTTGGATGGGACAGATGGTGCCTTTTTTGTATTTTCTGATATATCCGTACGCGCAGAAGGAAACTATCGTCTGCGGATGTGTTTATTTAATATAAAAGAGTCCACTGTCAATTATAATCTTTCTGTACTTACAGAACCATTTACTGTCTATTCTGCCAAAACGGTAAACTATATCATCCTTATTTAAATATTAATTTAATTAATTAAATTTTTTTTTTTTATTATTATTACTAGTTTCCTGGTATGTATCGGTCTTGTCCATTAGTACAAAACTTTGCAAAACAAGGTTTAAAGATAAGAATCAGAAAAGAATCAGGTCCAAGACCAACAAGATATAGTCAATCCAAAAGAAAAAGTCTAAGAAAGGCTTCAGATCATACCTCAGAAGATGATGAAGAGGAAGAGGAAGAAGAAGAGGAGGAAGAAGAGGAAGAAGAGTTCATAAAACATGCATCTGCTTTTAAAAGAGTTGTTAGTAGTAGTCAAGGTAACAAAGAAGTTCTATTATAGCTAAGCAACGTCAAAACTCATGTATTTTTTTTTTTTTTTTTTTTAGATGTGACGATTTCAAATAAACGTAGATTAAGTTTATCCTATTTATTGGATCATAATCAAAATTTACCAGAACCACCACAATCTACCATGACTACTACTACTACTACTACTACTACTGAAGATTGTCAATTAGCACCTATTCATCATGACACAAAACCTACTAATACACCATACCATCATCAAGGTAACTTAATTAACTTTTGTCATTGTTTAATTTTCATAAGACACTCATCACTTTTTTTTTTCTTTTTTTATTTTTTATTTTTATGTATGAAAGATTCATCCACAGATTTGCCATCAATACAACAACATTTTATTTTCGTTCCTAAAAGGGAGCAATATTAAATAAAAAAAAAAAGGGGCAAAACCATCTTTTTTAATATATATAATGAGGTTTTGCGCCCTTCTTCGATTTAGGAGAGGTCGATGCTGCATGATTTCTATACTTTAAACGATATACAATTCGAAAACCGCACGCGTTTTGGGTAACCGTAGTGATTATTTTTCAGATCACGAACTTTATTTCTGATACAATGCACAAATGCCAAGTACAAAACAACCTAACTCACAAAAATTACTACTCTTTTTTTTTTTTTTACAAAGGAATTGATTCCAAAGTTAGCGCAAGCTTTCATTAAAAATGAAAAGAGCATAACCTAATTCCTACAAAAGTGATTTTGTATTCATACATATACAGTAAATCGAGGGATTTTAAATAACTTCCTTATATCCGGCCTTACTCTCATGTTTTGCACAAAGTACATTAACATAATACTAATATTATCTACTGAAGCTTATAATTTGTAGAGGAGGGACTGTATGAACACACCCTTCTACTCTTTATATTAGTTACCTTTACTTCTTTGTAATAAAAAATATAGATGTAAATGGGTGTAACATATTTTGGAATGACATCCTTGTTCATTGTCACCATATCTAACATGTTATTTTTAGCTCTCTATAATATGTTATACATATGAGCATAATTTAGCAGTAATGTTAAAAATTTAAGCAAGTCTAAAAGTATTACTGGAAACATGCTTTTTTGACTGCATTCTTGAATAAATCAATGCTATATCTAGTCATTTCCGGATTTTAAAGAATTCTGTAAATATAACTCTAAATCCACGACCTCCTGGGTAATCTAATTATAATCATGATCAGTTGACATTTTCATGGAGCATGAAGATGCATACATATAATAATTATTCATAAAGAACTAAAACTACTACTACTTCGAGAGAGAGAGAGAGAGAGCGAGATGGTCGTAATTGCTCCATTAGGTATAATTTTTTGGATGACTTTGAATTTGACATAATAATTAAGTTTTGACACTTAACTTTTTACAACGTTGCAATGTCAATTCTATGCAGTAAGAATGTTCATGCTTGATTTAATAAATCTCATGTACTACTACATGGCTAATAATCTCTTCTTACATCTAATCTTCAGAATCATATTGGCTTATAACAAGATTGATATGACACTTAAATGTCAATTAAAGCCGATTTTTATTGTATATTTTAAACTACTTTTGAGCCTATAATAAAAAGAGCAATAGGAATTTCTGATTGACCCACATATAGTCATTGAAGAAAGATATGTTTACATTCACTTTCTAATTGAGATCTAGAGGATATTTATATTTGTTTATTATGGTATATATATATATATATATATATATATATGTAAATAAGTTCATATATGATGTGAAGAGATGATATATAGCTACAGAAAAGGAAGAAAAAGGTTTACATGCCTTATTAACAAACATAATTGTTTTTTGGCAAGACAAGGCCATGTTGAATATCCACAGGACTTTGCAGAACTTTTATAAACAATGAATCCAATGGAGAGTTTTGAGGTATAGTTAGGTAGTTGAGATCATGTTGAATATGACCTACTCTTCGCATTTGGACTAAGCCTATCTGCAGTGAATTGAGCATGGAAGTCAGATGTTTCATGGAAGTTGTATTGTATTGTTGTTCTGTCTTGAGTTGTACAATGTCTTCCATCAATGATTCCGAAACTAGTCTAGCCTCTTCTGGTTCAAGTGATCGTATGAGCGAAAGAGCTATTTCATAAGCTACTTGGGAATCTGTGTTATCAAGTATACCAATCTGAAGTTCTTTATCTACTACATCCATCCAATTATCATCATTATCATCTGTCGTGTTAATTTCGGTAGCGAGACGAGCAATTTGTTGGTCCAGAGTATCGATTTCGACCGTAATTAAATCAATTCGTTCATCCATGTATTGTGGATCAGTGATGCGGATTGATAAATTTTGTTTATTCTCTTCTTCGATCACCAATTGTCGTTCAATCAAAAGCTCCTGTTGTTCTTGTATTAATCTATCACGCTATAATACATAAGATGAGTATCTTTATATCATTTTCTTTAGTTTTTACATACCTTTTGAATTAATTCTTCGTTAATCTTATTTGTTGATTGACCTCGAACATATAAAGAAATTGCCCTAAAAGCATTTTTTTTTTTTTTTTTTGGAATAAGTTGATTTGCTTACTACATATTTTTTTTTTTTCAATTGTATTTACCGGTGAATCAATCTCTTCTTTTGATATACATGTTGCTGTAAAGTCGTAACTTTAAACTTTCCACCTGACTTTTTAATTGCACTCTGTTTTACCAAGTATCCTCTTACGTTTGCACAAGCGGCAGCTTTAGCTAATAGATTTTTATCTGTGATGGCACTATTTTGATTTGTCTTCTTTTTCGCACCGTTTGAAATCACCTTCTTGATTATGGCAGCAATTTGTTTCATTTGACCTCCTAAAGCAACAATTTCTTCTGTGGATCGTTTGGCAGCAGCCTTTTGTTGACTGAGTTCTCTTTCTACTCTCTTTTTAGCCGAAACTAATTGGGCCTCCTGTCGTTTCATCTTTTGAAGCTCACGTTCACTTTCCATATGTTTTTCTTTAGCGCGATCAGATTCTAATTTGAGACGTTTAATCAATTTTTTCTTTTCGTGGGTTAGTTTTTCAACCGTCCTGTTTAATTGATCAATAATTGATTGATTTTGGTTTCGAATACCATCCGTTTTACTCATGAGTTGCATGTGTTTTCTTCTTAATGTTTGTAATTCGACTTGTTGTTTCTTAATTCGACATTCATATTGTGTTCGAGTATCAGCTAATTCACGTTTAAATTGACTTGTGGAAGTAGTCTTTTTCGATAGAAGTTCGGCTATTTTTCGATTCAGAACTTGTGCTTGTTCATTTCTTAATTTTTCTGATTTTTCAAGTTGACGAATGACAGTATGTTTACTTTCAATCATGTTGGATAGCTTTTGTAAAAGACGTTTGTTCTCATTTAAATGATCTGTTTCAAGTGCTGATGCAACTGATATGGGAGGAATAGAATCAACTGTTCTTCTTCTATATTGTAATACTTTGGGTCCACCTACAATCGGATCATGTTCCTTTTGATTCCAAAAGTTGGTAGATGCTATTGATATCTAATATATAGTTGGAAATGATTGGTATTTACAGAAAAAGAAAGGGGCAAAAAAAAAAAAGGTAACAAGTTCACTTACTTTTGCAGATTCTAAAAATTCAGTCTCTCTTTCAATACTTTTTCTTGCTTCATGTAAAACCTTGTTATCAGCTGTATATTTTGGTTGCTTTGGGATTGCAGTATTACTATTAGAAGTTAAAAGAGTGATACTTTTTCTTCTTTGCGTTTTCGTTCGTTTACTACCAAATCGGTAACTGTGTTTCTTCTTTTTTCGATCGGATTTTTCAGAACCTGGATTATCATAATATTGAGTTGAATTGTTGGTAGAAGCTACAAGAGTAGCAGAAGAGTCTACGTGATCAATTTGTACAAAAGAGTTTTTAAGTTCAAGAGATGAAGGATGTGGTGCAGCTACTACAGTATTTCTGGTATTAGCTTGAAGTAATTCAAGTCGAAGTGATTCTATAGTTTTTGCATATTCTTGTAATAATGAAGAATTAATATCATTTACTGGAATCACTTCACCACATGTATCATTCGATTGTTGATTATTTGCTAACTGATATCTAAAATTATCTCTCTCGTATTTTGCTAGAGCTAATTCTTCAGTGGTATAGTTTAATGATTGATGAAGCGAACCTACTTGGGATTTTAAACTATCCATTTCATCGTTGACTGCACGAAGAAAATCATCAGTACCCCTGAGTTCCTCTTTCAGTCGTGTGATAGTCGCCTTCAAACGCTCCGTTTCGCCTACTTCTTGATTAACGACAACACGATTACGAATATTACGAGCACGATTTGCATACTTTAACGTATTTAAAGTTTCTGTTATATTTGAATCGGATGGTGAAGCACAAGCCAACATGAGTGTTTGACTATTACCTCCTAGACTATCCTGTAATAGTCGAGTGAGTTTAGAGTCCCGATAGGGTATATGGGACACGCGACGTGATTCATCCCCAAGAGCAGAAATGACGTTTCCTAGTGCTAATAAACCTGTATTGATTGAAATGCCTTCTTTCGCCCGATCTCCTACAGCGTTTGTTCTTTTTAACTAATTATAGATTTAATTAAAAAATTTTAATTTTTTTTTTTTTTTTTTTTTTTTAGAAGTATTTACTCTTTCTGAACCAGCTAAATCAACAAAATGAAATTTTGAAGCAAGTTTCTTTACATGCGGTGTAGAAGAATTACTAACAAGTGTTTGATCAGAAGGAGATCTAGATAAAGTGCTATTGACTGAAGCTGTATCTTCAATATCTGGTATCGTTACTTGTTGTTTTAATATGACAGAAAATATAGCATGTGATCTTGAAGAAGTATTATTCATATCAGTTGAAGCGGTTGTACGAGCAATTGAACCTTTTTGCAAGTAGCTATTAATAATTGAATAAGTTACACATAATACAATATTTCATATGAATATAAGTATAAATACCCCATCAATTCATTAGGACTCGTTACTCTTTCTTCTCTTACACCACT